>CM068367.1:1417958939-1418558939 GCA_034769895.1 Magicicada septendecula | reverse complement strand
ATTAAATTTCAAATCAAACCCGCTATATGACACCGCGCTACAATCGATTATGAGATAACACACGGCGTGACACGCGTTTGCTCAGAGTCCAGTGGGCCTCGCGCAGTGCACTGTGTCGGACGCTTGTATAGGTTTTACAATAATTGTACATATGTGTGTTTTTTGTGTTTTTGTGAATTTTAATATTTGATGATCTCCTTGTGAGTGATAACTATCTGATGAAGGGTCATATGACTCGAAACGCGTCATAAATTTACAATTTGAAGCCACCGGACGGTTTCAATAAGGTAAATCAGTAATATTCAGCGAGTCTGTCCAGGCCGCGCACTCAAGTAGCCTCTAGACCGTTAGAGACGCAATTATGTTGGCACACTGCCAAAAGAATCAAAAATTATTCTAGAACATCTGCGACACCTGTACAAACAACAGCGGCCAGTTTAGAAGTCAGTTACTCCTGGTTAGATTGAAGAGCGCGGATCGTGAAAAGTGTTTACTGTATTATTATTAGCGCGGAACCCTTAATGGTTAACATTATTATTGCGTGTAGACAAATTTAACTTGCATTATTGTAGGAGAATACCTAGTTGATTTAAAATTGTTATTTGTGACTAATTAAAGCTGGTAATTTGTGACTTCGTTGGTGTCTGTCTTTTGTTTCCGCTGTACAATATGACGATCCGTGAGACCATCGTCGTAACAATATCCTGTCGAAGCCCTTCTAAAATTTCCTCGTATACATAGTAAGTTCAAGATGCTTCTAGACAGCACTGACGTTTGCAGTGTCATGTATTTCTGAAATGTGCCTGTTAATCGTATAGCAATTTTACTTCATAAAGATTTTCTTAAAAAATACGGTAGATTGACCCACAGATCGTCTGTTCGCCCTTTGTAATGATGGTATAGCTCATAATTATAACGCCTGCGCTACTTTCCATTTTCTTGTACCCCTCTAAACATTGTCCTTACAATCCGTCTTTCACAGCAACCTAGAAGTCTCTCCCCTTTTTTTATCATTGTCCAGGTTTCTGAAACTTATGTCAGCACTGGACTGATAAGTGTTTTGTAAATTTTGCGTCCTAAGACGAAGCTAGATGTCAGGTGCTTTTTTTTTAATCCATAATATGGTCTTCTTATTATTTCAGTGTTGGTGTCGTTAGTGCTGTTTAGTGCGGATCAAGTAATTATGGAAAGTGTTTACTGTGTTACAATTACTGCAAAACCATTGATAGTTGACATTATTATTGCGTGTGGACAAATTTGACTTGAATTATTGTAGCAGAATACCTTGTTAATTTCAAATTGTTATTTGTGACTAATCACAGCTGGTAATTTGTGACTTCATTGGTGTCTGTCTTTTGTTTCCGCTGTACAATATGACGATCCGTGAGACCATCGTCGTAACAATATCCTGTCGAAGCCCTTCTAAAATTTCCTCGTATACATAGTAAGTTCAAGATGCTTCTAGACAGCACTGACGTTTGCAGTGTCATGTATTTCTGAAACGTGCCTGTTAATCGTATAGCAATTTTACTTCATAAAGATTTTCTAAAAAAATACGGTAGATTGACCCACAGATCGTCTGTTCGGCCCTTTGTAAAGATGGTATAGCTCATAATTATAACGCCTGCGCTACTTTCCATTTTCTTGTACCCCTCTAAACATTGTCCTTACAATCCGTCTTTCACAGCAACCTAGAAGTCTCTCGCCTTTTTTTATCATTGTCCAGGTTTCTGAAGCTTATGTCAGCACTGGACTGATAAGTGTTTTGTAAATTTTGCGTCCTAAGATGAAGCTAGATGTCAGGTGCTTTTTTTTATCCATAATATGGTCTTCTTATTATTTCAGTGTTGGTGTCGTTAGTGCTGTTTAGTGTGGATCAAGTAATTATGGAAAGTGTTTACTGGGTTATAATTACTGCAAAACCATTGATAGTTGACATTATTATTGCGTGTGGACAAATTTGACTTGAATTATTGTAGCAGAATACCTTGTTAATTTCAAATTGTTATTTGTGACTAATAACAGCTGGTAATTTGTGACTGCACTGGTGTCTGTATTTCGTTTCCACTGTACCATACGACGATCCGTGATACCGTCGTTACAATATGTTTGGTGTATGATGTAGGTGCAACAAAATACCTGAAAATCTGTTACTACGAAGATCGTTTGGTAACGCAATACGTACCTAAAATTAAAGGCATCCACGTAAAATTGAGTCAGTACCACGTGTAAGGAAGAATGGAAAACGTCCGAAATTAAAATGGAAGATTGAGCAGGTCGTTAGAACGGCGCCATGACTTACAAGAAATGCATGCTCTGGAGAACACTGACAAAAGATAGATTCGGTTCTGACAGGCATGGTTCTGAGACACCCTCGGATAGAGAAGCAGGGGAAACAAACGCGTTATTACGACTGTCTCACCAATCGACGAGTTGTACATTGGAATCAGAATACTCACCAATTAAGTCAGTAATTACCAGCTTTAATTAGTTACAAATAAAAACTCGAAATCAACAAGGAACTCTTATACAATGATTCTAGTTAACTTTGTCCACACGCAATAATAATGTGACCTATTAGAGTTCCGCAGTAATCATAACACAATACACACTTTCCACCAATCAGCAACAATCACTTGATCCGCACTCTACAGTTTCGCCAGGTAAGACTAACTTCTAAGCCAGCCGTAGACCCTGACATATATACCCTGATTCTAGAAGTTCTAGAATAAGTTTCCATTCTTTTTGGAGGCGTGCCAGCATAATTTGCTTAGTTACAAGTACTCTGTATTTGCTGTCCCCACATTCATGTATGCTAGTGAAACATGGACTCTTGGTAAAACGAAAGTGCAGAGGATTCAGGCACCCGAAATGAAATTTCTAAGAGGCATACTTGGTTGTTCTCCCTTCGAACGGATAAGGAACGAGGATTAGTAGACGCAATTTAAACATTGTATCATTGCGCCAGAAGATTGAAGACTACAGAAGGAGATGGTGTAAACACTTAAATCGCATGCCTGATATCCGTCTATCTGTGCTGCCTTGGGTTATCACCTTACTGGTAAGAGAGATGTCGGTAGAGCGAGAAGGAGATGCGTTCTGGAACAGGTCTAAGGCCTAGTCCTTAGGGTGGTGATGATGACGATGACAAGTACTAAAAGAGGAGTCTTGAGTGCTACGTCAGTGAACGTCCTTGACAAAGACGGCTCACGCTGGGGTACTTGAGAAGCGTGTAGAACTTTTACGTGACGTCACCTGCCAACTTTTCGAGACCATTACGTAATTTTCGTAGCGGTATGATAATGATCTACATAATTGTACATAAAGAATATAGAATATAGAACTTTCACTTGTGAAACTTACTTGTTTTTTCTTCCCGTACGCGTTTCGGCGTGGTGTGCGCCTTCGTCAGCAGTTTGAGACAGACTGGCCAGTAACTCGTAACGGTTTCTGTTTGAAAGGGTTAGTGGAGGTGGTGTGTGGAGGAGGGGGATTGGCGCTGGGATCCAAATTATTGTTAATTTTATGTATAATTGTGTCAAAAAGTGTGTGTGATTTATGGTTTAATTGGTCGTTAAGTATGTTTTTTGGTTGTGTTTTGTAGTGTTTGTATATTTTATATTGTTCTGCTGTGTTAAGTTTTAGACTTTTGGGTAAGTAGTGTAATATCTCAAGATTAGTATCTATGTTGGTGTAGCTGTGGTTTTCTGTGTGTATGTGTGTGGCAAACGCAGAATATATATTGTTGTTGGGTAAAGCTTTTAGGTGTTCAGTGTAGCGAGATGAAAAAGATCTTCCCGTTTGGCCTATATAGAAACTATTGCAATCATTACAATTTAATTTGTAAACACCTGTTTTGTTGTATTTGTCTATGTCCGTGTTTGTATCATTGATGTGTTTTTTGACGGTATTGTTTGTTCTGTATGCTATTTTGTACTTGTGTTTCCTGAATGTGTTGGCGATTTTGTGTATGTTGGAGTTATGGTACGTGAGTGTGATGTATTTAGTTTGTTGTGTGTTGTTGGTATTTAGTGTTTTGTTGTTTTTGTTTATGATGTGTTTGTGTAGTTTGTTTATTAAATTAGGGTTGTATCTGTTTTTATTGCTATGTATTTGATTGTGTTGAGTTCATCGTTATAGTCCTGTTTACTTAATGGTATTTTAGTTAGTCTATGGAGCGTATGGTTGAAGGCCGCATGTTTATGTTGTGTTGGATGGTTTGATGTGTTGTATATAATATGGGCCAGACGGGAAGATCTTTTTCATCTCGTTACTCTGAACACCTAAAAGCTTTATCCAACAACAATATACATTCTGCGTTTGCCACACACATACACACAAGAAATCACAGCCACACCAACATAGATACTAATCTTCAGATATTAGACTACTTACCCAAAAATCGAAAACTTAACACAGCAGAACAATATGAAATATACAAACACTACAAAACACAACCAAACAAAATACTTAACGACCAATTAAACTATAAATCACACACACGTTTTGACACAATTATACATAAAACTAACAATAATTTGGATCCCCGCGCCAATCCCCCTCATCCACACACCACCACCACTAAACCTTCCAAACAAAAACCGTTACGAGTTACTGGCCAGTCTGTCTCAAACTGCTGACGAAGGCGCACGCCACGCCGAAACGCGTACGGGAAGAAAAAACAAGTAAGCTTCACAAGTAAAAGTTCTATATTCTATATTATTTAGTACTGTGAAAAAAGAAAAAAGAAGATGAACAATCAAAACAACTATCGTACATAAAGTACCAATTCATGTCTTTATGAATAAAAGCGATTATAGTAATTAAAATAAGTGAGCATAAAGAAACGTCCAAGAGTTACGTAATAACAATAAAACTACAAATATGGCAACGAGGCCAAAGTTAATTATCAAAGAGCTGAGCTAAGCATACGGTATGTACATAGTGCAGTATGGCACACTAAGGTCTTGAATACACATTACATGTTTTACAACGATTAAATTAAGCCAATTTTCGTATGAATATTTTAACGTGTTTAAATACACATACAGTCTGATGTTTAAAGAGTGTCTACTGTTATCTTTTAAACCTTGAAAAACATATCTCTCTGTTCAAATATTACGCTTGATAATTAATAGATGAGAGTGTTCGGTTGCTTCCAGTACTTCGACTTCTCCTCTATTAATATTTTTTCTTAGCCCAATGTTCAAACTTCTTTTTTCACATTAACACTAGTAATGTTAAAATCATAAGAACGTTATTTTTCTTTAACCTGTCGACACGTTTCGCTCTAAATATTTTTAATCACTGTGCCTCTTAAATAATAATCTTATTTATTTGTACGATATTGATTAACAAAATTTTAGGCACTTGGTGAAACATATTAATACAAAGGGTTTTAAAGTATATAAACACTTGGTACATTCCACAGTTTTTATTTAACACTGACAGCTGTTTCAGCTTATTACGCTATTCTCAAAGAGAATCAAGAAACAACTAAACTAACAAACAATGTAAGGCTGGCGAACATGTGTTTAAGTTGTGTATCCGGACGTGTGTTGGGTGTGTATGATGGAGGGTTAGGCCCTTACCCATAGAAGAAAAAACGTGATGTCATTGCACATATGCAACAAGGGCCGATTTATGAATGCCTTGGAAGAGCTTGAAATTTATAATGCATACAGTAATGATAGCAGTCGCGAGTTTGTTTTGAATCAACAATTGATCTTTGAATCTAACCGCCTGTATGATACCGCCTTGAGACTACTCAACAATATCCGATCAGTAGCACACAGTACCTGAACGGGTGCGCACCCAACAACAAGTGCACATAATATGCCAATAATCTCCAATTTTATTTTTGACAAACACGTTTCTTGTGTGATTTGTGTGTTTCAAAGTTTTTAAATTTTAACGTCTGATGATGAGGCATATGCCTTGAAACGCGTAACGTTTAACTTTTGACGTAAACCAAATTGAGAAGTCACACGGCGGACCGAATATAAGGTAATAATTTACTATAATTATAAAAGTGACTTGGATACCAACACGAACATGAATGTTAAACTTATTTATTTGTACGATAACGATTAACGACATTTTAGGCACTTGGTGAAACATATTAATACAAAGGGTTTTAAAGTATATAAACACTTGGTACATTCCACAGTTTTTATTTAACACTGACAGCTGTTTCAGCTTATTACGCTATTCTCAAAGAGAATCAAGAAACAACTAAACTAACAAACAATGTAAGGCTGGCGAACATGTGTTTAAGTTGTGTATCCGGACGTGTGTTGGGTGTGTATGATGGAGGGTTAGGCCCTTACCCATAGAAGAAAAAACGTGATGTCATTGCACATATGCAACAAGGGCCGATTTATGAATGCCTTGGAAGAGCTTGAAATTTATAATGCATACAGTAATGATAGCAGTCGCGAGTTTGTTTTGAATCAACAATTGATCTTTGAATCTAACCGCCTGTATGATACCGCCTTGAGACTGCTCAACAATATCCGATCAGTAGCACACAGTACCTGAACGGGTGCGCACCCAACAACAGGTGCACATAATATGCCAATAATCTCCAATTTTATTTTTGACAAACACGTTTCTTGTGTGATTTGTGTGTTTCAAAGTTTTTAAATTTTAACGTCTGATGATGAGGCATATGCCTTGAAACGCGTAACGTTTAACTTTTGACGTAAACCAAATTGAGAAGTCACACGGCGGACCGAATATAAGGTAATAATTTACTATAATTATAAAAGTGACTTGGATACCAACACGAACATGAATGTTAAACTTATTCATTTGTACGATAACGATTAACGACATTTTAGGCACTTGGTGAAACATATTAATACAAAGGGTTTTAAAGTATATAAGCACTTGGTACATTCCACAGTTTTTATTTAACACTGACAGCTGTTTCAGCTTATTACGCTATTCTCAAAGAGAATCAAGAAACAACTAAACTAACAAACAATGTAAGGCTGGCGAACATGTGTTTAAGTTGTGTATCCGGACGTGTGTTGGGTGTGTATGATGGAGGGTTAGGCCCTTACCCATAGAAGAAAAAACGTGATGTCATTGCACATATGCAACAAGGGCCGATTTATGAATGCCTTGGAAGAGCTTGAAATTTATAATGCATACAGTAATGATAGCAGTCGCGAGTTTGTTTTGAATCAACAATTGATCTTTGAATCTAACCGCCTGTATGATACCGCCTTGAGACTGCTCAACAATATCCGATCAGTAGCACACAGTACCTGAACGGGTGCGCACCCAACAACAGGTGCACATAATATGCCAATAATCTCCAATTTTATTTTTGACAAACACGTTTCTTGTGTGATTTGTGTGTTTCAAAGTTTTTAAATTTTAACGTCTGATGATGAGGCATATGCCTTGAAACGCGTAACGTTTAACTTTTGACGTAAACCAAATTGAGAAGTCACACGGCGGACCGAATATAAGGTAATAATTTACTATAATTATAAAAGTGACTTGGATACCAACACGAACATGAATGTTAAACTTATTCATTTGTACGATAACGATTAACGACATTTTAGGCACTTGGTGAAACATATTAATACAAAGGGTTTTAAAGTATATAAGCACTTGGTACATTCCACAGTTTTTATTTAACACTGACAGCTGTTTCAGCTTATTACGCTATTCTCAAAGAGAATCAAGAAACAACTAAACTAACAAACAATGTAAGGCTGGCGAACATGTGTTTAAGTTGTGTATCCGGACGTGTGTTGGGTGTGTATGATGGAGGGTTAGGCCCTTACCCATAGAAGAAAAAACGTGATGTCATTGCACATATGCAACAAGGGCCGATTTATGAATGCCTTGGAAGAGCTTGAAATTTATAATGCATACAGTAATGATAGCAGTCGCGAGTTTGTTTTGAATCAACAATTGATCTTTGAATCTAACCGCCTGTATGATACCGCCTTGAGACTGCTCAACAATATCCGATCAGTAGCACACAGTACCTGAACGGGTGCGCACCCAACAACAAGTGCACATAATATGCCAATAATCTCCAATTTTATTTTTGACAAACACGTTTCTTGTGTGATTTGTGTGTTTCAAAGTTTTTAAATTTTAACGTCTGATGACGAGGCATATGCCTTGAAACGCATAACGTTTAACTTTTGACGTAAACCAAATTGAGAAGTCACACGGCGGACCGAATATAAGGTAATAATTTACTATAATTATAAAAGTGACTTGGATACCAACACGAACATGAATGTTAAACTTATTTATTTGTACGATAATGATTAACGACATTTTAGGCACTTGGTGAAACATATTAATACAAAGGGTTTTAAAGTATATAAACACTTGGTACATTCCACAGTTTTTATTTAACACTGACAGCTGTTTCAGCTTATTACGCTATTCTCAAAGAGAATCAAGAAACAACTAAACTAACAAACAATGTAAGGCTGGCGAACATGTGTTTAAGTTGTGTATCCGGACGTGTGTTGGGTGTGTATGATGGAGGGTTAGGCCCTTACCCATAGAAGAAAAAACGTGATGTCATTGCACATATGCAACAAGGGCCGATTTATGAATGCCTTGGAAGAGCTTGAAATTTATAATGCATACAGTAATGATAGCAGTCGCGAGTTTGTTTTGAATCAACAATTGATCTTTGAATCTAACCGCCTGTATGATACCGCCTTGAGACTGCTCAACAATATCCGATCAGTAGCACACAGTACCTGAACGGGTGCGCACCCAACAACAAGTGCACATAATATGCCAATAATCTCCAATTTTATTTTTGACAAACACGTTTCTTGTGTGATTTGTGTGTTTCAAAGTTTTTAAATTTTAACGTCTGATGATGAGGCATATGCCTTGAAACGCGTAACGTTTAACTTTTGACGTAAACCAAATTGAGAAGTCACACGGCGGACCGAATATAAGGTAATAATTTACTATAATTATAAAAGTGACTTGGATACCAACACGAACATGAATGTTAAACTTATTTATTTGTACGATAATGATTAACGACATTTTAGGCACTTGGTGAAACATATTAATACAAAGGGTTTTAAAGTATATAAACACTTGGTACATTCCACAGTTTTTATTTAACACTGACAGCTGTTTCAGCTTATTACGCTATTCTCAAAGAGAATCAAGAAACAACTAAACTAACAAACAATGTAAGGCTGGCGAACATGTGTTTAAGTTGTGTATCCGGACGTGTGTTGGGTGTGTATGATGGAGGGTTAGGCCCTTACCCATAGAAGAAAAAACGTGATGTCATTGCACATATGCAACAAGGGCCGATTTATGAATGCCTTGGAAGAGCTTGAAATTTATAATGCATACAGTAATGATAGCAGTCGCGAGTTTGTTTTGAATCAACAATTGATCTTTGAATCTAACCGCCTGTATGATACCGCCTTGAGACTGCTCAACAATATCCGATCAGTAGCACACAGTACCTGAACGGGTGCGCACCCAACAACAAGTGCACATAATATGCCAATAATCTCCAATTTTATTTTTGACAAACACGTTTCTTGTGTGATTTGTGTGTTTCAAAGTTTTTAAATTTTAACGTCTGATGATGAGGCATATGCCTTGAAACGCGTAACGTTTAACTTTTGACGTAAACCAAATTGAGAAGTCACACGGCGGACCGAATATAAGGTAATAATTTACTATAATTATAAAAGTGACTTGGATACCAACACGAACATGAATGTTAAACTTATTTATTTGTACGATAACGATTAACGACATTTTAGGCACTTGGTGAAACATATTAATACAAAGGGTTTTAAAGTATATAAACACTTGGTACATTCCACAGTTTTTATTTAACACTGACAGCTGTTTCAGCTTATTACGCTATTCTCAAAGAGAATCAAGACACAACTAAACTAACAAACAATGTAAGGCTGGCGAACATGTGTTTAAGTTGTGTATCCGGACGTGTGTTGGGTGTGTATGATGGAGGGTGCGGAGAAGGTCAAATGTCTGTAAAAACTAAGTATAATCGGAAGGCAAAATATACAAATTAAATAAACTAAATAACAACTTTTAATAAAGGGGATACATAGAATTCAGTTTGTTCGTTTGTTAAATTTATGTTACTTTTGATTGTTTTCTAATTTCTAGAATTTCTAATAAATCCATTTTTTTACCTTTTTCTGTGCTGTGCAGTAGTGTTATGTTTTTTGTATCTATGAAGTGATTGTGTTGTAAAATCGCTTTCTTATATCTTTGTGTTTTTATTAATACGCTGTACAGTAGTAATAATTTGTTTCGTTTATTTAATCAACAATGATAAGTTTACATTAAATTTAGTACTTTAATGTTTCAGCTCTTTGTTCTCCTGCTATTTGTTTTTTAGATTTTTTTAAAATTAATATTCTGGTTTAATTAAATACAATATTTCATAATTTACACTATGTGCCATTCTATTCCGTTACGTTATTGTATTCTGTCTCCTGACAAGTCTAAGGTACCAACACCGTCTCCGCTCGTAATGTAACTACGCTGAGTCTAAACATTATCTATTTGTATGATGTCTCCCATTTTATGTCAACCAGGAACTTCAGTCGTTTCCCCCCCCTTTCACCCCTCTGTGATCCGCAGAAGTTTACTATCATTAACAATATTATTTAAAGCACAATTTCTTTGCTTATTTTATCGACCCAACATATTCATTGCACTCTCCCCTAATCATATGTCCAGCTTCGTTTCATTAGTTACTAGGTTTCATTATCGTCTTTACACCACGGAACAGGCAAGGCGCTGCCTGTTCCGCTTTCAAAAATCCTCCCGTCATCTCTTCCAGGGCCTATCCACACACCTGTGTCATATAGGTTTGTATTATTCAATCTTCAGTTTTTCCAAATCTTTTGTCCACTTTGCGTTGCACTCGTGAACGTTTATCTCCGTCCGGTTGTGTTCTTTATACAGGGTCCGCCAGTGAAGCGGGAAATTTTGAAAGTCCAATAGTTCATTTTCTGCTCACGAGAGGGCGTGGAGGTTTTCGATTGTTGTTTTACATTTAATGCCGTTTGTTAAACATGGAGCAGTGGTCCGGTGCACAGCGTGCTTTCTGCGTAAAATCGTTTTATAAGAATGGTGAGAATGGTGACTGTGTGACTTCTGTACAACGATTCTTTCGTAATCATTTCAATATTCCACGACATGGAAGAGTGCCGTCCGCTCTTGCAATTATGTTATGGGTGAAAAAGTTTGAGGAAACTGGTTCCAAATTAATCTTAAAGCATAGAGGAGCAACAAGGTCTGTAAGAACAGAGGAAAACATTGAAAGAGTTCGAGTAGCATTAACGCGTAGTCCACAACGTTCTGCAATGAAACATGCATCCCCACTAAACATTAGTGACACATCGTTACGTCGAATTTTGCATAAAGACTTATCTTTTCATCCTTACAAAATTCAAGTAATCCAGGAGTTGAAAGATGGCGATATGCTGGCTCGCAGGATTTTCAGCGAAGAAATATTGCGACGTGTAAATGATGATGAAAACTTTATTCACCGCATGTTTATGTCAGATGAAGCACATTTTCATTTGAATGGATATATAAAGAAACAAAATAGTCGATATTGGAATGATGTAAACCCAGGTGAGTTGAATGAAAAGCCATTACATAGTCCGAAAGTTACGGTGTGGTGTGCAGTTTCATCATCTGGCATTATTGGGCCATATTTTTCCCAAGACGATAGAGGAAACACCACAACTGTCAATGCAGACCGCTACACACACATGGTCAGAACATTTTTGATGCAACAGCTCCCTAGGTTTCCGGAAATTAATTTTTTCCAGCAGGATGGGGCCACAAGTCATACTGCTCGTGTGTCCATGGCTGCTTTAAGAGAACTCTTCCCGGACGGACTCATATCCAGATATGGCGACATCTCGTGGCCTGCAAGATCCCCAGATTTGTCCGCATGCGACTTTTTTCTTTGGGGATTTCTGAAGAGCAGCGTGTACATTGATAGACCGCACACCATACCGGAATTAAAAACGAATATCAGACAAGAAATTGCACGGATTCAACCTGACCTGCTTCGTCGAGTGATGGAAAATTTTCGGTCAAGATTAGAAGAATGTTTACACAGAAATGGCTCTCACTTGAGCGGCGTTATTTTGAAAAAGTAAAATAATGGCATACTTTACTCAACTCAAATCTGTAAAAAAAAAATTCTGATTATAAATATTTCATGAAAAAATTGGGTACTTTTAATTTTCCCGCTTCACTGGCGGACCCTGTATGTTGGAAGTAAATTAAATTAATTCGCCATTGTAGGATACCAGCCTATATCCTATATCCTATATCCTATATCCTTTATCCTATATCCTTTATCCTATATCCTATTACCACGGCGGGTAAGTCATATGGAGGGACTGTCTCCCTACGGGCCATGACTCCCGGTAATTTTTATTCCGGGTTGTTTTTTCCTCTAGCCTTTGTTGCCCTAACACCAAATTGAAAGGCAGCAGCAAAGTACACTCCTATAGCAAGAGGACGGAGCATTAGAGCCGACTAGATCCAACTAGATTCCCAACCGGTAATATCCCAAAGATTACCCGGCCCACGATCATTTCCTTTACCCTCTAACGTGGTACTGGTGACTACTGCTGCCCTCCACAGTAACATCTATCGACCTTTTGGTCTAGATCCATATTATTATGAATCAACCTCTTGGCACTTCTTACCCACATAGACTACTGTTTTGGCTGGAGACAGGCTGACGGCTTCTTTCGGGGTATCATCACTTCATCCAAACCTTGAAACTATTGAGGAACCAGTGTCCAGTCCACCCGGTAAAAAAGATACTACCTATCTGAATTCCATCAATCCCGTTATTGCTGTTTTTAATCATCTTAAATTGTCAGCAAATTTTAAAAAATCTATTTTTCTAAAGGTTAATTATCCCTACACACTATAAAGCATGTCCTCTATATACTGTCTGTCCACGATTCGATGATTGAGCATTGTGTAAGGTGGGAGAAACATGACCGGGTACTACGGTAGGCTAAGTGGAGGCAAACCAAACGGCTAGTACACATATTTCACCCTACCTCGCTTAAAAGCGGCCGCGTGGTGGGGGAGAGCAGCCTAGGTCATCCAGTCGTGGCCAGACAGTACATATTGAACGAGGATAATGACGACAAAGACATTAATCGTGTAACAAACAACCTTATTGTGTTGAATATTATTATGCCAATATATTTTATGTTATTATTATCAGTATAATTCTGTATTGTGTTCCAGTAAACGAAACAGCGAACAGCAAATATCAACAGGCAATTTAGGACGACGACAGTGCTGTACTAATTGTACAGCAATAACAATTCATTCGTTTTGCCAGAAAATTTGTAATGTATACAACGAGGACTCATTGTGATGTGTAAATTATTGGTACCTAACCAACTGGCAACAAAAGGCAGATTCATTGTTGAACATATCATGCAGTACGTGACTCCTAGCTTTGTTAAACACGACTAATTTCACACTAATTTTCTAATGTTAATTTCAAACATGTATACTGAATGAACGTTTTCTACGTCAATGAACATATTACTATTAGATTTACACAACATGTAATAACGTTTGTATTTTGTAATACGATACAACAGAAGTATTATTATTAAACAGTCAAAGTTATTACAGTATTACGTTACCCATTATTATGATAATGATGGTGATGACGACGACAATGATTATGATGATGATTACTATTATTAATAATAATAATAATAATAATATAATAATAATAATTATTATTATTATTATTAATCATTAATCCGATTGCAGAGGATCGTATGAGTTCTGCAAGTACATATATTTTTACGTAAGCAGGCCTATTGTAAAACTCTGAAACAGAAGAACCAGGAACTTTGATTTCTAGCTGTTCTTCCCCTAAAGAGTTGTTTTCTCCTCAGCTGACGAGTTCTCTCTACCCAATCGCAGTAGACTAACTAACTTAGCCCATGCGTGTAACAGTTGGCCTACAGAAGGCTTCTCCGCCTCCACACTAGATGCACACCCTGCTGTCGATGTGCGCCATCCTGCCAGGCCAGGATCCAGGGTACACCTAGAGGTAGAAGTCTCATGTCTCGTTTGTTTACTCGTTTGATACCTGAAAAATAAAACACGAAACGATATCCGAATGAAATTTTATAAACCTGTGGCTGTCCATTCCTCTATGCTAGTGAGACATGGAGTCTTGGTAAAAGGGACGTGCAGAGAATTCAGGCAGCCGAAATGAAATTTCTAAGAGGGAGTCAAGGTTGGTCTCTCTTGGATCGGAGAAGGGACGAGGATATTAGACGCAATTTAATCATTGTATCACTTCACCAGACGATTTAAGAACATAGAAGGAGATAGTATGAATGTTTGAACCGCATGCCTGATATCCTGTGGCTGCCTTGGTTTATAATTTGCTTATCCCGCAGGATTCCATTTAATGTCGATATAGCCATCTTTCCCAAATTACATGTGGATTGCATTTCTGTGTCTTGCTTCCCACTGGCCGTAATTTGTACCTCTCAATACTTGTATTCCTCTGTATATGAAATCTTCCCCATGTCTTCCTGCAATATCAAGTCTTGATGAAGGTCACCTATTCCCATGTACGAGGCGTGTTCGGAAAGTAAAGATACATTGCATTTAGGCCGTGAGGGAATTTCTTTTTGGCGGTGGTGGTAACACTGTCGTTATTGTTATTCGATGCCGATGCATCATAGCCATTAAGAGAATAGACTTTGCTCTTTGTAGTTTGTGTTACACATATTAAAAATGACAGCGTCGATCCAAAACCCCGCTAAATGTGAAGTTCGTTCTGTGATATGTTTTCTAAACGCAGAAGGTGAATGCCCGGCGGAAATTCATAGACGAATTACAGCTGTTTATGGTGACGTTATGAATCGACAGAATGTCTCGAAGTGGTGCCATAATTTTTCGGAAGGAAGGACTGCTGTTCACAACGAACAAAAGAGCGGTAGGCCGTCTTTGATCTCTGACGACCTTCTTCACAAAATTGAAGAAAACATTCGTAAAGATCGTCGTTTGACGATAAGAGAATTGTGTGAATTCATTCCTGAAGTGTCTACGACGTTGATTCATGAAATTGTGACGAAGAAATTAGGCTACAAAAAATTGTGTGCGCGTTGGGTGCCCAAAATGTTAACGGACGATCACAAGAAAAATCGGATGGGTTCCGCGCTCACGTTTCTCACACGTTATGCAGACAAAGGAGATGAGTTCCTGGACTCTATTGTGACTGGGGATGAAACCTGGGTTTATCACCATACTCCTGAATCGAAGCGACAATCATTGCAATGGCGCCACACACATTCCCCCAAAACCAAAAAATTCAAAACATTGATTTCAGCCAAAAAAATTATGGCTTCAGTTTTTTGGGACAGGAGAGGCGTTCTCCTGGTTGACTTCATGCCCCCAAGGCAAAACAGTTACTGCAGATGCATATTGTGAGACAGTGAGACGTCTTCGACGGGCTATTCAAAACAAAAGGAGAGGAATGCTGACACGTGGCATCTGCCTGCTCCACGACAATGCTCGGCCCCATACTGCACGCGTGACCTCTGCGCTGCTCGGCAGTTGGAAATGGGATGTTTTGGATCACCCGCCGCATAGCCCGGACCTCGCGCCCAGTGATTTTTACTTGTTCCTTCACCTGAAACAATATCTGGCCGGGAAAAAGTTCGATGACGATGACGAGGTAAAAGAAGAGGTCATGACATGGTTCAAAGGGTTGGCGGCAGACTTCTATGACACGGGGATACAAAAGCTGGTTCCCAGACTTAATAGGTGCTTGGATAATGGCGGTAATTATGTAGAGAAATAAAGATATATGTATTTACGTAATTGTCAGTTAATGATTTGTAAATAAATATTTTTAGACCAATTACGACCTTTGTATCTTTACTTTCCGGACAGGCCTCGTATTTTGTTTTATTCACATTTACCTTTTGTCCCCATTTCTAATATTCCTGTATCAATTTTATAGTCATGTACTCTATATATTCAAATTCTTGAGTCAAAATTGATCAGCAGCAAACTGTAATGAATATACTGAATCACCATCAAGTGGAAGTCCTATGTTTCTGTACACGTTTTTTCCAAGTTTCTGTTGATTTATTTTTGTAATAAATGTATACAATATATCTATAAATATCCACTATATTAACCATATTTTTTTTACAATTTTGTTAGTTTAGAAATGTATCTCGTATGTTACGAAGATGCCAAAATGTGACTACGTTTCAATTACTCTGAGGAATGTATTCTAGTTTTGTCTAACGCTTTTTTAAGTATGCTTTTTCAAAAACGTGTTTCAAGAGTAAAGATATCATCTGTATGCGTCCCGTTATCGGAACCTACTGTGTCATTGGGAACATCCGCGCGCACTTACTGCTGGTGTCTCGTAGTCGTAAAGTTTTATATGACAGTGATATTGTCCCGGGGGGGGGGAGTTTTCATAGCACTGCAACTGCATTATTATAAAACTGTAGTACTATCTTGGAATCGTGCCCATTATATTATGAATCTCTCTCTTGCTTGCTTTTTTGTATGTTTAATGTGACACACACACCCGCACGCGGCGCGCGTACACACACACACATGCGCGCAACCATGTCTGCTTTTTCGTTGCACTGTCACGTTCAAAATGTTTACGTGACAGATAAAAATAAGAAGTTTTATTAATGTTCTTACATGTACTGTGCGTACGAACCTCTTTCCTCTTATTTGGAAATTACAAAATTCTGTAATTTCGAACACCTGTCATATAGTTCGCAAGATATTAAGAGAGGAGCTCTGGTAAAGTTGGTTTCCCAATAATCCGTTAATGCGTTATAGAAACCAACCAGTTGTTTTGATAAATTGTAATAATAATAATAATAATAATAATAATATTTTAGAGCGGGAACATGCTTTACGCACGGTTTGTTTGGACCTCTCACCCACGAAAAAACGAAATGTTAATACATATTAATCAGTGAAGCAAAATTCTACTCGGTACAACTTTTTGTTATCAAGAAACAATTAAATAATTTAAAATTAAAATTTTTGATGTTACAAGTGTTTGTTTGTGCTACAACAGAAATAAAGAAAAAAAAAATAGAACATTACTTTTGAACGGAGACAAAGTTTTGATTGGTATTTTTGTAAATAAAAAAAAATCTTAAAAATCAAACGTAACACCACATTTTTGTGTACAATAAAGATCAATGCGACTATCAAGATCTTACCAGCGTTTTAAATAAAATACTGAAATTAATACATAAAAATTCGTAAAGGATCTACTCTGTACAAATTTTTGTTATCAATAAATAATAAAATATAAAAAACAAAGTTTTAACTTGAATCTGTAAGCAGGCTGTAAACTTAAGAAAATGTTATGATTTATGAGTCTAGGTGAATTTCAGAAGAAGCTACAAAACTTTTACTAATTTGTTGCCGATTTTATATTTTGCTAATCTGGAAATAAAGTCAATGGAGATTGCAAATATGAGACAAAAATGAAAATATCTAACTAGGGATAGTACACTTTTTACAATGTCTAACTCTAATAATTTAGTATTCAGTAGGAGAGTAGGCGTTGCGTTTCTTCACTCTGACAACAGAGTTTGTTTATGATGACATTGTCAATTGGTGTAAGTGATTCTCTCTCAGACTGCATCATGAGAAGAGCCTCTAGGTTTTCATTAGCCAATTCATTAGCCATGACCACCTCCAATTCAGGCATTCATATCCATCCTGGAACCACTTAGCGTATTACTGCAGGATGGAGCATATTGCCCCCTTATCGGGCTCCTTCTAGTTGTTCCTCATCTTCTACTGTCCCCTGGGTGCAAATTGGGCCTCTATTTTTTTCTAGTAGGACCCACTGAATAAATGCATTGATGCGGTCCCATTCCGCCTTATCACGAAGCATAGGCGCAACTACGCTCTCCGTCCATTTGTAGTACCATCTTCTGTTTTGCAAATCTGCAGCACTTAAAAATATCGGTATAGAGAACCATACTTGACTTCCATGTTCTATGATTTATATTTAAAATCATATTCGAAATGAAATATTTCCATAGAAACTACGTCTTTCTACTTATTGCTTCAGCATTAACCACAGTACTGTGGTCACTAACGTATTCGGCCTCACGTTTTCGCACACGATTTTCACCGATGATGGCAGTCGATGGCACTGCCGAAAACTCTTGTTTTGCAGAAAACATTGGACTACGGCTAAAGAGCCCGGGAAGCAATTTTAACAAAAAACTACTTCTTTGTTGCCGATAACGTTGTACACATATAAAAAATTCTCCCCTCCACCTACAACTATAATTTTTAATAATAGAAAATTACCCCCACCCCGTTCACCTAACCTCTTCATTTATAGATAATTCGTCTACGTTTCTACAGTGGATTACTATGAGCTTCTTGTCAGGATAATTTATTTATAAAAATTAAGTACTTTACTCTTGTTAAATCATAAAATGTTTCAGGTAAACTACCCCTTCCTCTTAACCCATCTTCTCCAAAATCAGTAGACCTTCCGTCCTCTACAATTCAGGGATGCATGCAAAAAAATATTTGATTCTGTTTGAATGTGCGGCAGTTATCGTTCGTCATGGAAACATTTCTCTTGTCACAACATAAAATGTTGCAGGTAAACTACCCCTTTCCCTTAACCGATCTTCACCAAAATCAGTAGGGAGAGCTCTCTGCAACTCAGGAAAGGGTGCAAACAATTATTTTATTCTCTTTGAATTTTGAATTTTCGGCAGTTATCGTTCGTCATAAAAAAAATTGCCCTTTTTAAAACATAAAACGTTGCTGATAAACTACCCCTTCGCTTAACCCATCTTCAACAAAATCAACAGACCTTGAGTTCTGTATAATTCAAAAAGGTATGCAGAAGAGTAATTGATTCTGTTTTAATGTACGGCAGTTATCATTCGTCATAAAAAAAAAAAATTACCCTTGATAAAACATAAAATGTTGCAGGTAAACTACCCTATTCCCTTAACCGATCTTCACCAAAACCAACAGGTCTTGAGAACTCTACATTTCAGGGCTGTATGCAAAATATTATATGATTCTGTTTGAATTTGCGGCTGTTATCGTTTTCCATACAAAATACCCTTGATAAAACATAAAATGTTGCAGGTAAACTACCCTATTCCCTTAACCGATCTTCACCAAAACCAACAGGTCTTGAGAACTCTACATTTCAGGGCTGTATGGAAAATATTATATGATTCTGTTTGAATTTGCGGCTCTTATCGTTTGCCATAGAAAATACCCTTTTAAAACATAAAACGTTGCTGGTAAACTACCCCTTTCCCTTAACCGATCTTCACAAACACCAATAGGTATTGAGAACTCTACAATACAGGGCTGTATGCAAAACATCATTTGATTTTGTTTGAATTTGCGGCTGTTATCGTTTACCATAGACAAAAATTACCCTTGATAAAACACCGTTGCTGGTAAACTACCCCTTTCCC
Source organism: Magicicada septendecula (assembly GCA_034769895.1). Classification (NCBI taxonomy): domain Eukaryota; kingdom Metazoa; phylum Arthropoda; class Insecta; order Hemiptera; family Cicadidae; genus Magicicada; species Magicicada septendecula. The sequence continues at coordinate 1,418,539,380 of CM068367.1, read as the reverse complement.
TTAACCGATCTTCACCAAAAACGATAGATCTTGAGAACTCTACAATTCAGGGCAGTATGCAAAATATTATATGATTCTGTTTGAATTTGCGGCTGTTATCGTTTGCCATACAAAATACCCTTGATAAAACAAAAAACGTGGCAGGTAAACTACCCCTTTCCCTTAAACGATCTTCACCAAAAACTATAGATTTTTAGTACTCAAGAAATCAGGGCTGTATGCAAAAACTTATTTGATTCTGTTTGAATTTGCGGCTCTTATCGTTTGCCATAGAAAATACCCTTTTAAAACATAAAACGTTGATGGTAAACTACCCCTTTCCCTTAAGCGATCTTCACCAAAATCAAAAAGTATTGAGAACTCTACAATTCAGGGCAGTATGCAAAACATTATTTGATTATGTTTGAATTTGCGGCTGTTATCGTTTGCCATAGTAAATACCCTTGTTAAAACATAAACGTTGCTGGTAAACTACCCCTTTCCCTTAACCGATCTTTACCAAGATTAACAGATCTTGAGAACTCTACAATTCAGGGCTGTATGCGAAACTTTGCGGCTGTTATCGTTTGCCAAACAAACAAAATTACCCTTGATAAAAAAAAACGTTGCTGGTAAACTACCCCTTTCCCTCAACCGATCTTCACCAAAAACAATAGGTCGCGAGTACTCTACAAGTCAGGGCTGTATGCAAAAAATTATTTGATTCTGTTTGAATTTGCGGCTGTTATCGTTTGCCATAGAAAAAAAATCTATAGACAGACAGACACACAGACACACAGATACACAGACACACAGACACACACACAGACACTTTTCGAAAAATGACTTTTTTTCATGTTTTGAGTGTAGTACAATCATATTCTGCAATAATCTCGAACACGATTTTTTTTGCCATCACCATACTTCCATTTCCTTAAGGTACATGGAAGTAAAACGTGTGCGAGGCATCTTCGTGGGGAGAGTCTCCGTGTTGGCATGGTGATGCTGGGTTCTGCACTTTTCCCATTCTATGAAAGTAGGCATTAAAATTGCCGTGGCCACTGGGCAACTCGGTCAGATGATAGTTGACCTCACCGTGTTGGTGGTAAATCCATTCCTTCAAGTTTGGTGTGAGCCTTGCGGGCCTTCTTCCTCTATTCTCTCTATCCCAACAATGTTGCCAGTGCCGGAGTGTGAGATCTCTGGCTTCATGCTTTGCGGCATCCCTTCCAAGTTCCTCTCTACTTTCAAGTAAATGCCGCCGCTCTAGAGCCAACAGATTTATGGGAATCACTCCCGCTATCACCAGAACTACTGGCTCTGGCACTGTCCAGTAAGACGATGCTACTCTGAGGGCTCCTCTTCTCTGCACTGATGCCATACGTTTTCTGTACTTCTCCGTCTTTATTGCATTGGCCCAGATTTTTCAACCGTACAGAAGGATGAATTCTGTGACCGCCAATCAACACTCGTCTCTTGCTTGCAGTGGGACCTCCTACGTTGGCCATAAGTCTGCTGGGCTTGATTGTAACGTTATCCGCTTCATCAATTGCATACTTTATCTGATCCCAATAGGAGCGCTTTGCGTCTAGTCTCACCCCTAGGTATTTCACAGTGTTTATTGTGAATACTGTCTCAACTCCCACTTGCAGCGGTATGATAAAGGGAACCCGTCGCCGGGTGAGTAGTACTATTCCAGTCTTATCGGTGGCTACATCCAGGCCGTGCTCTTCAAGCCAGGAGCCCACTCGACTCATTACCTGATTCAAGCTTCTTTGTGCATCCTCGGCGTTCCTTGCTACAATCACTGCCGCGATATCGTCTACTTAACCTACCAGGAAAGTGTCTGGCGGCGTCTGCATCCGTAAAATTCCGTCGTAGGATACGTTCAAAAGGTCAGGGCCCAAAATCGAGTCCTTGGCAGACATGGCGGTGATCTTCTTCCTACGAGGTCCGTCTGTCGTATCACAAATAAGTTCCCTGTCACTCAGATTGCATTCTATTATCCGCACGAGATACTGTGTGATCCGGAAAAAGTGTTCCAAAGCTCTAAGCATGTCGCTCCAACTGGCTGAATTGAAAGAATTCTTAGTACCCAGTGTCGCCAACAAGACTATACTTCTTGAGTTATAATAAAAATAATAAGAATTAATATTGTATTAATAGAAATAATAATGATCTTATTTTAGTAGTAACGTATTTCGAAATGCAAAAGTGATTACATATGTGTAACTGTAGTGATTACATATACGTATGTTTATTGACGTAGAAAAAGTTTATTGAAAATAAATGTTTCAAATCAACGTTAGAAAAATAGTGCGAAATTAGTCATGTGTTTAACAAAGCTAGGAGTCACGTACTTCATAATGTGTACTATAAATCAGCCTTTTGTTGTGAATCAGTTCAATATTGGTATCAATAATTTACACATCACAACGCGTCCTCGTTGTATACATTACAAATTTGCTGGCAAAACAAATGAATTGTTGTTGCTATACAATTAGAACAGCACTGACGTACTAAATTGCCTGTTGATATTTGTTGTTCGCTCTGTTGTTTACTGGAACACAATTCTAAATTATTTTGATAACAATAACATCAAATATATTGCCATAGTAATATTCAATACAATAAGGTTGTTTGTTACATGAGTAATGTCTTTGTCGTCATTATCCTCGTTCAATATGCATATAGAGGACAAAGGTGAATAGGCTTAATTAAGTAATTTTTAGAAAAATAAATTGTTAATAATTCTGACAATTTAAGATGATTACACAGCAATAACAGTGTCGAAAGAATTTGGAGGGGTAGTACCTTTGTACCAGGTTGACTGGGCACTGGTCCTCACAAGTTTCCAGGGTTGGATGAAGTGATGTTAACTCCCAAAAGAGCCGTTAGCCTCCCTCCTTCCAAAACAGTAGTCTGTGCGGTGAAGTGCCAAGAGGTGACCCTGTTGATCCAGAACAGTACGGATCTAGACCGGAAGGTCGATACACGTTACTGGTGGAGGGCAACAGTAGCCACCAGTACCATGTTACAGCGTATGGGAAATTATCCTGGACATGCCTAGACACTCTTGAACAACTAGAAATATGCAAACCACAAAAACACATAAAAACAACATCCTAAACGAACAGACGCAATTCAAATCACACACGCTATTCGAACACACACACACACACACACACACACACACACACACACACACACACACACAACGTCGATATTTCGAACGACGGCGCCGTCACCAAGAAGAAGACAGATAGCGCTCATAGGGGCAGCCTCCCAAGAAGCTAAATATATAAGCGAAAACTGGTTCAGGCTAGGAGGCAAAAGTTTTACATTTTTACCAAATAGAAATTAGTTTTCCGAGTCTGTAGTGATGCATTTATAATTAGTTTATATTATTCCTACAGGTTTTACAAGAATGTTCAACTTACGTCATGAAAAGATTGAAGACAAAAACTATGGCATTTGTGGGCAAATAACCCTTACGTACTAAGATTGTATTGGATAATAAGATTATAGAACAGGTGTCACATTTCCCCTATCTTGGTTGTGACGTCACTTATGATGTGGATTACTGTGTTGATCATAAGTTGCCTAAGTTTCAGCCAATGTGAAGCACAATTCCAGTTATGATATACTTCATACGCTAACAAGGCCGGAGTCAATTTCTTTAAAATTCATTCCCGGGCTGTTTGACCGTGGTCCATTGTTTTCACCAAAAAACATACGTTTCGGCAATGCCATCGACCGCCATCATCAGTGTAAAATTCGATGTCTCGCTAACGTTAGGTGGCATACGTTAGCGACCACAGTACTGTGGTTAAGACTGACCTCCTTACGTTAGCGAAACATCGAATTTTACACTGATGATGGCAGTCGATGGCATTGCCGAAACGTATGTTTTGGTGAAAACAATGGACCACGGCCAAACAGCCCGGGAATGAATTTTAACAAAATTCAAATTATAGTTCTGAAACTTGGATTCCGGCAACAAAACATCTAAGTAGATTACACAGGCATTGGAGATGAGATTCTTGTGATCTGTAAAGGCTGCACACGAATTGATAGTACTTTACAATGAAGACATTCGTAAAGAGCCGGACATTTTTAATATTCATGTTTATTGCAGAGGACAAAGAGTGATGGATAGGATCATCTGAATAGGATGCTACCGGAACAGCTGATTCGCCTAGTCCCTGGTAGAAGAAGAAGAAAGAGAAGAAGAAGAAGAAGAAGAAGAATAAGAAGGAGAAGGAGGAGAAGGAGAAGGAGGAGGAGGAGGAGGAGGAGGAAGAAGAAGAAGAAGGAGAAGAAGAGAAGAAGAAGAAGAAGGAGGAGGAGGAGGAGGAGGAGGAGGAGGAGAAGAAGAAGAAGAAGAAGAAGAGGAGGAGGAGGAGGAGGAGGAGGAGGAGGAGGAGGAGGAGGAGGAGGAGGAGGAGAAGGAGGAGAAGAAGAAGAAGAAGAAGAACAAGAAGAAGAAGAAGAAGAAGAAGAAGAAGAAGAAGAAGAAGAAGAAGAAGAAGAAGAAGAAGAAGAAGAAGAAGAAGAAGAAGATTTTACATGAACAAAATGCTATTTATGTAAAGAACTGCCTTTTTAGAGACTAAAATCTAATTGTGAAATTCAAGAAGAAAAGGTGTTCAAGTAAATAACAACGCACTTGTGCGAGCCGACAAAAGAAGTTCTCCACTCTTTGCGCTATAACGCTTAATAATCAATGAGCAAGAAGAAACGGCACTGCTTCAGATAAGATTATTTGCGAAAGTTGTCCTTAAAGGCGTAGAGGCACGCCTGTAATTTTTGTTTGAACACCGCATTGAAGGTTGAGCACCACTAGAATATTCAATTCCACTACCGTTGGAACCCCTACACCACCTTGTCAATTAGATAAACACAAGATAATCGAACACGTTGCTTCAAATCGATTGTCTGGACTATTTGAGCACTTATTTTCTTCTTTTTTTAAAACAGGAAAAGATTTCCATTAAACTACGTATTTTAATTGTTTGTATTAGTTCTGGTAATAAAATAAGAAGCACTATGTTTGAAAGAACTTTATAATCAAACTAAGAGCTTATATATTTATAATCATAAGTGTATAAACCTTGTTACAATCTTCCATGTAGGCATCGATGTTTCGTACTTGTACATAAACTCACTCACTGCTATATTTTTTATTTATTTTTTATTAGTTTTCTTCTTCTGACAGTTCCTATCCATTTCGTATGTTGGATATCATACAGGTTATTTTAACTTTCTGCACAGCTGTACGGAATAAGTCAGTTGTATTCATGCTAAACCAGGTCCTTAAATTTCTCAGCCATGACATTCTTGGTCACCCAACTCTTCTTATTCCAAGTACTTTTCCCTGTAGTATGGACTGCAATAAGTAAAATCTCTGTTCATTTCTCATGGGATGTCCCAGATACTGAAGCTTTCTTATCTTAACTTCCCCGTCTCCCTTCATCTTTCTAAGAACTTCAACATTAGTTATATGTGCTGTCCATGAAATGCTCAGTATTCTACGGTAGAGCCACATTTCGAAAGATTCCAATTTCTTAGTTGTGGCTTCAGTCAAAGTCCAAGATTCTACACCGTAGAAGAGAACCGAGAATACGTAGCAGCGTAAAAGTCTTATCTTCGTGTTTATTGTTAAATTGTAGCTTTTTAATTTTAATCTTAGTTTATTTATTTATTTTATTCTGTACCGTTCTATGTATGATGCCACATATCAACTCAAAATTTAATACTTTGGTCGTGACATTTCGTCCTGCTTCATTTCCACAATAAAATTGGCGCAGGAAGTAACGCAATACGGAACGTTCCCGTACAGTGGAAATGTTGTTCTACAGGTATCTCGCCTAGGTCAGCAGGTGCATGTTCTTCAAGGTCGCATCAAGTGCGGTAAACTTGGGTGAACTCGTGATAAAGTATATAAAATACCGATTGTGCCAACCAAAGATTTTAAATTCTTTCTTTTCCGTCTTAATCCTTGGAAAATATGGTTTCTAAGGACTTTATCGCAGTAAACATTTTTTTTTATTAAACAAAGTATTATATTTATTTTAATTAAATTTCAAATCAATGTTCTTGCTTGGTAATCTCGTGATAGTCCTGGTAATCTCGTGACAACACTCCGATATTCTTGTAATATAACGACTTTACCTGGATTGAGACAATCTTGTGACACGTTAGGCATACTCGTGGCATCTAAAATCATAAATAAAATCATGGAAATAAGGAAGTGTTTTCCAATCCGGGAAATAAAAACTCTCGAAAATTTTAGTAGAAAACCATTTGGAAGATGTAAATTTAATAGAAGTCTTTTTCAGAAGTAAATGTCAAAAATTAAATAATTTTTTACATTACTAGAAAGCTCTAGGACACAGCAATAACCTGATCAACGAGCTCATCAATCCATCACTGGAAGTAAGAAGGTTGAAGAGACAGTGGCCAGATGACCTGACCCGGTGAACGTGGTAATCATCACTGGATGGTTCCCACCTCAAATGATGACTTATACATCACTTTTACTTATTACTCTGTGAAATGAGTAGGTTGTAAAACTGCATTATAATAAATAATTAAAAAAAATACTAGAAAGCTACTTTACTTCGAAAACAACACAAAACATTTAAGAAACTACGATCCGGAGATAAAGTCCTACATCGTATCCGCCATCCATAACCTATCAGAATATGTACCATCGTATTCAGTATGAATTATCCGACCTGTTAAGACTAAATTGATACTTAATATAGTGAATTACAATTATTGTGGAATGCACGTTCTATTAACAGACACACACATATAAGACATGTTCTTTACCTTCCACTTCAAAAAGTTGCAAAACAAAAAACATGTGTCGCACTGCCGCCTACAATATCTCAAACTAAACATTAGAATGCACTGCGCTCAACTGGAGAAACTAGGGATTTGTGGGAGCATTGGTTAACCCGTGACAAGCTTCACAAAAAGTTTCACGAGTATACCCGAGTTCACCATACGCTTTCTAGAGTGCCTGTTGATGCGTATTATGGATTATTCTCGAACACTTGTGTTATGTATTTAAACAACAGCAGCTGGCTTAGTCAATCAATTCATGTTGGGCAATTTGTCAAGTGATATCAAGTGCTTGTGTGTTATACTTAGAGCGGAATTCTTTTTTTTCTTCAATTTATTTGCAGATTTGTAATCTGTTCGACTAAGCAAACATTGAACAAATTGACTGACAAAACACGTACATGATTATGAAGAGCTGACCATTAACAGCTTTTTCCTGTTTTTGTTAACTGATTAAACAGATACACAAATTACAAGACTAAATGGCAAAAACATGTAAACAAATGAACAAAAGTCATTTCCACTTGCTGCTAGGTAGATACAATAAATTCAAAATATTAAACACTGGGCCTATAAGGTAGGTATATACTGGTTGACATTAATACTTAATGTTGGCATGAACGCAAAAGATACAGATATTACAGAACAACGAACACAGACGTTAGAATACAGATAATACAGAGTACACATTATTCGTTGAACCTAAAGGTTAAGTTTAACAATTTATGCTTTTTAACTGTAAATTATTAACAGTTGTCATTATTATTGCGTATGAACAAATTTAATTTGAATTACCGTACGGGTTCATTACGAATTGTTAGTTACGAGATGTTACAAAATGGTGTCTAGTGAAGGCACCTAGCGGGAGAAGTCGGAACTAGCGTTCTACCAACTGCCAGAGAAAAATTCTCGTTACTTTTGGATCCCCCCTCGTATTTGTGATTAACTAAAGCTGGTTATTAGTGACTTCACTGGTGTTTGTACTTTGTTTTTCACTGTAGCACACGACGATAAGCGAGATCATCGTAACGATATGTATTGTTATTTAATAGAAACACAATTTGCTCTTGTATTGAAATTAATTTGACTAAATGATATAGGCTTTCAAGAATTCAGTGGTATTCACCGTTTCCTAGAATTGGATCAATCGTTTCTCAGTTTACTCATTAATTACAGATCTCGGCACTATACAAACACTTGAACAATTACTCAGACAAAACAACACACCTGAAACACACATACAAGAAATCATCACACTCACTAAAATAATCACAGAACAAAATTACTTCACGTACAATAACAAAATATACACACAAATAGATGGGCTACCCATGGGTCTCCCCATATCGGGCATACTAGCTGAAATATTCATACACCACATAGAACAAGAGCATATAAATACGTAACAACAAATACACTAACAAAATTATATATTGGCACAGATACGGAGACGACATATTATTATTATACAATGGCAAAATACAAGACAAGTAGAAAATTTCCACAAATACATAAACAAGATACACCCAAAATTAAAATTCACAATAGAAATAGAAAAAAAAACAACAGTATAAACTTTCTAGACTTAACAATCAACAAAAGAAACAATACGCACACATACAAAATCTACAGTAAACCAACCACAACTGACATGGTCATCCACAACACATCAAATCATCCAACAAAACATAAAATGCAGCCTTCAACCATATGCTACATAGACTCACAAAAATACCACTAAATAAACAAGACTACAATGAAGAACTTAACACAATAAAATACATAGCAATAAAAAACGGATACAAACCTGAATTAATAAACAAATTACATAGCAAAATCCTATACAAAAACAACAAAACAACACAAAATACAAATAACCCACAACAAAACAAATACATCACACTGACATACTAGAACTCTAACACACACAAAATTGCCAACACATTGAGAAAACACAATTACAAAATGGCATACAGAACTAACAATACCATCAAGAGACGCATTAACGACACAAACAAAGACATAGACGTATACAACAAAACAGGTGTATATAAATTAAACGCAATGATTGTAATAAATTCTATATAGGCCAGACAGGAAGATCTTTTTCCTCCAGATTTTCTGAACACACAAAAGCATTATCCAATAACAACGTACAATCCACATTTGCCACGCACATCCAGACAGAAAACCACAGTTACTCCAATATAAAAGACAATCTTGAAATTTTACACTACCTACCCAAAAGTGGCAAACTCAACACCGCAGAACAATAAGAAATATACAAACACAACAAAACACAACCAAACAACATACTCAAATGACCATTTACAATTTAAATCAAACACACTATTCGACACAATAATACACAACGCATACAACAATTCAGATTCCCGCGCCAACCCCCTTCCATCTCCACACTGCCACACACAACCAGTCACCTAAAAAAACACCGTTACAAATTACCTACTACTTGACACATTCCGTATTCAAACCTCACTGAAGAAGGAGAATACAACTCCGAAACGGCGTTTGAGGGAATATCAACAAGTAATTTTCACAAGTGAAAGTGCCTTAAATAATAATTACAGATCGACTGTAAATACAATACGAAATGTATAACTATAAATTCATGTTTTTAATAATTAACGTGGGCTTTGAGCAAACCTACTCATTGTCTGTTACAGGAATTGTATAACTCAATGTTATGTAATATGTTATGAAACTAATGCAATGGTGACTAAATGTACACAATAACTTACTCATTTTTATGTTGCGGAGTATGTTTAATACTTACTAAAGTAATACAAATTTGAAAAAGTAATTAAGAATTACGCAATATGAATGCACTTTCCTGGTAGCAAGTGTATTACGTGGATTAATATATAGCGTATCTCGATATACTTCAAAAATTGAGTTTTGATTGCCTAGATAATTTACTAAGTATTAATAACACAAGCAGATTTAAAAATATTGAACATTATTTATCATACTGCAGCATCATAGTCACGTTTGGAAGGATGTCTTCTTCTTCTTCAGGCTGTGGACCTTACGATCGATTGCGCACTCCTTGGTCCAACCTTTTTTTTTTTTTTGGTCTTCCAATTATTTCGCTGTCATTTCCGATTATAAACCGAAATATCTCCTTCCGGCTGTTTCTGTTGATTGTGCCAGTAAGCGAAGTCTCCATCGACCTCGTCACAAGCGCTGTTCAGGGAAAGGTCGATGATGGGGTTGCTAACTCACTGCTTCCGACCTCGCAGGATATTTGTAAGGATTTCTCCCCTGGACGAGTTCGTCTACGCCGACTCGTCCGGAGTCCCATCCACCCCTCAAACGACGATGAAAGGATGAATGAGGATAAGTAGCGATAGGTAGGGACCTTCGGTAGATAAATGGGTCGTTTTGGGACACACTTCGTCTGGTTCCTCGGTTGAGACCTCTGAAGCAACGGAGACTCTACCAGTAGCTACGCTCCAACCGGCATTGCTCTAAACCTCATCAGAGCACGCGAACCTCCTCGTTCGCACGGAGAGTGCTGCGGTAAGGCGTTGTCGCCTGAGGAGGTGGAAGAATGTCATTGTCATCAATTATGAAATACCACTTTCAAAGTGGGTTCGAATCCGTTCCAAAATGGTTCAATTTTCACCAGGTCCAGCCGTATCCTGGGCTCACCCACCTTAAAAAGTATCCGATATTATGTTCTGCGACAGATGAAATCGGTATTTTCGTGATGATGGCCAGATTGTTCTATTTTAATACTGCATGTAGTATTTAATTTTACCATACCCTAACCTGACAAGGACATACAATGAACGATATTTTTATACAAAACAACTACAAAAATTGAATCTGCAATCAAGAACATTGTAAATCTATTTGTAAAACAACACAAACATTCAAAGAAATTTCGCACATGTCAGTAAAAAATTATTAAAAATACAAATATAATCAAATAAAGGATTTGTTATGACATAGTTGTTTTGAAGCAACCGTGCTTTACATGTTGATTAGAATATTAGCAAGTAGCATTTAAACAGTGTTTAATCATGAATTTTATGGTTAGTCAATGAGATTCTAGTTGTTTTGATTGTTCATCATCTTTTTTCACAGCACTAAACTTTATAGATTATTGAAATTTTCAACTTGTGAAACTTACTTGTCTTTTCTTCTCGTACGCGTTTCGGCGTGGTGTTCGCCTTCGTCAGCTTTGAGACAGACTGGCATTACCTTGTAACGGTTTTTATTTTGAAAGGTATAGTGGTGGTGGTGTGTGAGGAAGGGGATTGGTGCGGGGATCTAAATTATTGTTAGTTTTTTGTATAATTGTGTCAAAAAGTGTGTGTGATTTATACTGTAATTGGTCGTTGTGTATGTTGTTTTGGTTGTGTTGTGTGGTGTTTGTATATTTCACTACTTACCCAAAGGTCGAAAACTTAACACAGCAGAACATTATGAAATATACAAACACCACATAACACAACCAAAACAACATACTTAACGACCAATTACAGTATAAATCACACACACGTTTTGACACAATTATACAAAAAACTAACAATAATTTAGACCCCCGCGCGAATCCCCTTCCTCCACACACCACCCCCACTATACCTTTCAAAATAAAAACTGTTACAAGGTAATGGCAGTCTGTCTCAAAGCTGACGAAGGCGAACACCACGCCGAAACGCGTACGAGAAGAAGACAAGTAAGTTTCACAAGTTGAAAATTTCAATATTCTATAAAGTAAACTAAGATTCTTTATTCCTATATTATCATTTGTCAGCCTGTATTTCTTTCGCATCTTCCCTCGTCCCTTTCAATTTTTCTATATCGAAAATCATTTTTACTCTGTTTTTTACAAACGTATTCTTTGACTTCCTTTTTGTATAATCCTTATGTTTGTCTTAGGTGTAATTTACAAAACGAACATCATCATACTTTACAATATTTAATACTTGTTCTTCACATATATTTACACGTGATAACATTAAATCTTCACGGGCGAAGTTGTCTTAAGTAAAATTATTTTCCGGGCTGTTGGGACTTGGTAGATCCAAACGTTTCGACGGCAGCTGCGGCAGTCATCTTCAGTGATATTATGTTCTGCTCGTATGGCGACTAAATGCGACGCGACCCCAAACCGTCCGGGTGCGAGCTGTTATCTGATTGGACGAGAGCTTCTCCAATCCCGTTTGTCTCCTGTGCTAAAAACATGGTCTTGTTTCATAAGATTTGATATCACCATTGTTGATTATTCAAAATTGTTTTCAATCATGCGGCATAAAAGTATCATCCCGTTTCTTTCGATAATAGATATTATTTGTAGAAAAAATTACCTTTAATAATTAAAGTATGTATTATGTAATTCCCCAACCACAATTTTTATTGCTTTTAGTGGTATGATAATACATTATAGTCACTTGTGTTCTGGTTTTTTATATTGTCTTCTTTTTTCTAATTTACACAATTTCACATAGCTCTTTAAACATACGTTAGTTTTAATATACACGAGCTATAAACATAATTTAATATAATTATATAAAATTAAATTTTAATATAGTTTGTTGACAATTACAGGGTTGCTACGAATATTACAAAATAGATGCTGTAATTTGTATGTAAATACGGGGGCTATTTTTTTTTAAAACTCCGTTGAGTTGGCAAACCTGGTTCTGTTGTCATAGCAACAATCTGATTGTTATTTAATATTTTTGAGGCTTTGTTCTAAAATATAACCACTGGTTTTATAGTTATTTTGTCTATTACTGTGGTGACGACAGTTTAATTATGGCAACTACAATTGAAATTGCCTCCAAGTGTGTGATTCGGTGTGTTATTAGATTTCTTCAAGCTGAAGGTCATAGTGCTGCAGAAATTCATTGAAGGTTGTGTAATGTGTATGGAGAAAATGTGACGAGTGATGGTTCAGTGCAGGAATAGTGTCGAAAATTTAAAGAAGGGCGAATTGATACTCATGATGAAGGAGGGCAAGGAAGAAAGTCAGTGGCTACTGATGATGTTGTTGAAAGGGTAGACATAATGGTTCGAGAGCACCGTCGTTTCACAATTACTGAAATTTCTGCTGATTTTCCTGAAATTTCTAGTTCTGCTCTTTATGATATTCTTACTCAGAAGCTTGGGTATATGAAACTCTGTGCTCGGTGGGTTCCCTGCTGCACTCACACAAAACCTGCTTCATGAATTTGGTTGGGAAGTCCTTGATAACCCACCTTATAGCCCAGACTTGGCACCAAATGACTACCATTTGTTGACTGACTTGCAAAAGTGGTTAGGTGCGCAGCGGTTTGACTCCAATGATGAGTTAAAGTCCAGTGTGGCAGATTGGCTGAATACTCAGGAGAGAACATTCTACAACATGGGCATAGAAAAGTTGGTGCCTTGCTATGATGAGTGCCTCAACAATGGTGGTGACTATGTAGAAAAGTAGTTTATATATATATGAAACTTTTGTATATAATAAAAGTATTGATGTCATTCATGTGTCTGTTAATTGGTCTATTGGAGTTTGAAAAACAAATAGCCCTCTTAATTAAATACAGGTGGAAATTTTTTCACTAGCCATATTGTTATATATGTTAAATATCACTGACGGTAGCTGTAAAAGTCTACCCTAAATCGTCTGATAACGGTCGGTCACCCCTTTACGCGCGGAAACATTGGCTTTCACAGCTTCCGCAACGACCCTCTTTAGCAAATATATTGGCAATATGTCAGAGTGGGGGACACGTTATAATTGAGTACAACAAAAGTAGAAACAAATACGCGTATACGTCAAGTATCAAAACATAAAAAAAGATTTATATTGCACCGCTTTCAATGGTGCTGCAGGTTTCGTACACATTTAATATCAAAACGTATACCAATGGACACATACATACATACACACAAAATTCAGAGTGAAACGTTTACCTTTTTACGATCAGGATTAATTGAATCAGTTTGTAAGATATGAAACATGGCTTTATATTTCAAAAGAATATGCTCTGCTTTGAAATCAACTTTCAGTAGCACTTTCCAGTAATTCACTGAATTAGCAGAACAATATACCAGTCTCAAAATTTATAAGAATGCAAGGATTGCGTTGGGCCGGACATGTTATAAGAATGGAGGATGGCAGGAACCCCAAAAGAGCTCTGCTGGGTACATGGGAGGGAACGAGACCTAGAGGCAGGCCGAGAAAGAGGTGGGAAGTTGGCGTTGCAGAGGACGCGAGGGACATGTGGATAAGAAATTGGAGGAGGGCTGCAATTGATACAGTAGATTTGAGGCGGAGATTGGTGGAGGCCAGGGCCCGATTTGGGCTGTAACACCATAGGAGGAGGAGAATAATAATTAAAATATTATTACTGCGATCTCTCGGATCAATGTATTGGTCAGTGGGAACAAAAAAAAAGACATTCAATTAAGTTACAAAATGCCAGCTTTAATTAGTCAAAAACTAACGATTTGAATTTAACAAGGTAGTCTCAAACAATAATTGAAGTTAAATTTTCCCACACGCAATAATAATGTCACCTTGTTACAGTACCGCAATAATTGACACAATAATCACTTTCCACTAATCCGCAACAATCACTTGATCCGTACCCTACAAGTCACCAAGTGTGACTTCTAAACCAGCCGTAGACCCTATAACTGTCAATTTTATATGCGTATTGATTGCACAATAAATTAATTATTAAATATATAAAATTATCGATCTCTGACATGTATGTGTATAATTTAATCTTATTGATGATTCTAACTATCTATGCTCATCAACACATACGTGATATCATTTATTTAATTGAACATAAGAAACCCTTAAAATCTATTTGCATTCCTTCAAACCTTAGGTTAATATTTGGGTTGCATTGGTAATAATGAACGCATGTTTCTGATCAACTAAAATACTAGTTTAATTATCATTTATGACATATTATAATAGTACATAGGTTACGTCGCTGTACCTGAAATACATACATATTTTATAATAAACAAAGACATATCTTAATATATGCTGGAACAAAGAAAACATACATACATATATAAATCAAATGATGTTACAATTCAATATTCTACTTATTTAATGCGTTCATTAAATCCCAAATAAGCTTTTGTTTATACGTTCATTAACTACTTTATTCAGATTTACTCATTACTTTTCTTAATAATTTTCTCAGGTGTGAATTCTTTGAAAGAAACCAGGTCAGTAGAAGTTATTAATTAGAAATAATTATAATATTGGTTACTTGGTTATTGAATATCCATTAGTTGTTGACGAAGTCTCGTTCTGGTGATGGAGATGGCTCGTAGATACATTCCGTCGTAAGTTGTTTTATCACTGCCACTTATCACTTTATTCTTCCGATCACTCGCGTAGGTGTTTGTATATGTGTGAGTAATTGAAGTTCAGTGTTCCATCAGTGTTTCATCTTACTGTATATGCTGTGAGTTCGTTTTAAAGTCAATATACATGTCTAGTTTCATTAGTCGCTGCTTCAACAAACGTTCCTATAATTTATTAGTTTGTTTAATGTTTCGTGTTCATTATGTTGTTGGTACACAATATTAAGTTCAAATAATTTGTATATCGTTAAGTGATGCTGTCTGTCGGTGTAACGGTCTGATTGTTCACTTGGTGTAATTTTCACTAAGTCCGTTACTGCGCACACCGGTAAAGTTTCACTACCGCGATATGAATGTATTATTAAGTCTTTAAGTTCCTCGTTACTGATCTAACTTCCGAATGATTTGAGTAAACAATGGAAAGTTTATGATATACCGTCTCTCGCACTTGAAGTTAAACTACTTGATATTTTAAATGTAAACTGTCTGAAAATTCTAACTGTAAAACTTTAGTATACGATTCAAAATTTGAATGTTGACTGCCTGTCTAAAAATTGGGTATCACTGTCTAAAAATTGAGTATTACTGCCCCCGTCTTCCTGGACAGCTGGTTTTATTAATTCGTCCCTACTCAAAATTTTGTCTCTGGCGCGCTTCACGCCTACTTCTTTTCGAGATTGGTCAGTTTTTGATTTTCTCGGAAAATACTGTCCCACTATGTCAAAATTCTACGTCATAGTTCTTCCGATAGGTTCTTCGTTTCAGTTGCTATGGAGACATCCCTCACCAACAAATTTCTCGCTGGCTGAAGGCCTCTGATAGGTCCTTAGGTCTCCCTGCTCTCTGGCTTGACGATCGTTGACCAGCTTCGAAGAAACTACGGCTATTAAAGACTTGTCTATCAGCCTATTGTCTGAGTAAACTCTGCGTTTCTATAGATTCCCATTATCTGTACTTACAGTCTTCCTGGCGTATTTTTCTATGCTCTAACCCCTTTTTTCTGGCTATTACTAATTTCGAACATCTGCTGGTCGTTGAAGTCACCCCAACTTTCCCTTCGTAAATTCTTGTCTGTCAATTAGACGATACCTCCAGCTGTGTAACATGACTTTAGTCTTTGTCAGCCTATCTTCCAGTATTGTTTCTTAAGGTGCAGCGCATCCGTTTCATTGTAGTATGGAGTCTCACTCGTTTTTGTCGCTTATCGTCTACTGACGTAATATGGCCAACATCTGCTACATTTCTCGGTACGGGTGTGAATGTCCTTACTTACTTTGTTACAGCTGCGGAGAGCAATAATTCTGGACGAAACTTTCCCTGTCATCTTACGCCACCGAATTCTATAGTTGGATTGAACTTAATGTGTTTCTATTGTCAAGTCAGCAACGCTTCACTGACACCTTCTCATTACTCCTTATTTATTGCTCCACCCTAAGTCGTTGACACTTGCCTCGTGTGAACGTACTCTGCCGAGGTGAAAATTTAAAAATTTTAAAATTTTCTGCTCGTTACAGTGTCCTCAATTTCGATTTGACGATGTAACCTCAGGGAACAACTCAAATCTAAATTCTGCGCCCTGTACGTCGCCTCGCCGTATCCATCTTCTTCAGGGGAAGGTATACACAATAATCTACCTTCAAAAGCTTATATTACCAGTGGTACACCCCCTTTTGGTTTTAATCGGTTCTCTGAATTTATTGCTAGCTATTTGGGATAGCTGAACGCATTTCACATTGTCGAATTTACATATAAATACCTTATCTTTATAATTATAAGTCAAATCATAAATTCCATAAGCAATTAAATAATTTCATCAATTGGATAAAAGTTTATCTTCTAAACTATCATATTCCCAAGATATTATCAAACAGTTAAGCGGTTCAATGTAACCTTTACATGATATCAAAGAAAATCTTCCTATACATATACACCTTTGTGCATTACTAATGATCTTACCAATAAAATCTTATAAACTGTTATTTTAAAATTAGATTGTTAATTGACACAATCGCTATGTTAATTGTAATTATCTTAATAAATTACATACACGTATTACATTTAGTTTCAATGATTTACCTACTTCATGATAGCATCATTTACAATCCTAGCCTACTAATTACATACACTCACATTAATAAAGTTCATTCACTATCTAGTTCGTTGAATATTATCACTTATCTCATTTTGAGTGTCCATTTTTTCACTTTGTCTTTTTAACTTATTACCATATAAATCAAATAATAGCAATTAAATGTCCTTTGCATTCACTGCAATATTCTTATAAAATGTCACACTAAATGTTAATTTATCTTATTATCTAACATTTAATTAGTGCTTAATTGACTAAATACATTTTTTATGTTATGTTTCAACAATTAAAGTACATAACTTTCTTGGATAAGCCAGCTTGAATGATATCACCGCGTCATTTACCCTAACGCAGTTGATTCATCAGCATCGGCTAGCTTCTTAAGACATCTTCTTCAATTTCTTCCTCTTCCTTCATCTTCAACTCTCTGATTCATAGTATTTTTTCAGTTGTCTGGCATTAAATTTTCCACGGAGTTTCTTGTCATCATCGCAATCAACGAGTAGATAAGTAGCTTCTCCGAGAATTTGATGCACTTTATATGGTCCGCAGTACAGTTCGCAAAATTTTTCAATTCTTTTCTGGACCGCGTCCGATTGATGATATGTTCTGATTAACACCTTCTCACCAATGTTGAATCTTGTAATGGTCTTAGTCTCATTACATAATTTTGCTTGTTTTTCTCTCTTCTCCTTCATTTTGATAAATATTTGGTTATGATCTACCCCTTTAACTAGGAGTATATCCTTGTTGATGTATTTTTCCCACGCTCTGGGAGGTTTTTTTCCGAGCTGAGCTTCGTACGGTGTAACTTCTATCGTCTCGTGGTACGTTTCGTTAATACAACTCTCGACGATTGGTACGTAACGCGACCACTTTGTATGTTGATCACCAACAAAGATCCTAAATAAGTTCCCAAGCTGTCTGTTGATTCTTTCAGCCAGATTCGCACAAGGGTTCCTTATTGCGGTAAATCGTGGTTGGATATTTAGTTCAGTTAATCCATCCAACCATTTTTTAGATGAAAATTGCGTTCCGTTGTCTGTGATAATCACTCTAGGATACCCCAGTTCTTCACAATACTGGTGTACTCTCCTCAGTGTAGCGACGGTCGTTGCCCTTCGAAGTGTGAAAAGTCGTACGTATTTGGTAAAGTTGTCAACCATAATAAATAGATACCTTACCCCGCCGGACGAAACAGGTAGTGGTCCGTAATAATCCGCGCTCACAAGGTCACCCTTGCGTAACGGTATTATGGCTTTTGTTCCTCCGAACGAGTTTTTGTTGCCGGAATCCTTTTTTTTCTGACAAGTGTCGCAAGTCCGTACGTAATTTTTCACCCTCTTTAACATCCCGTCTATGGTAAAGTACTCCTGCAATAATTTGATACATCTCTTCGCACCGGGATGCCCATACATACGGTGTATTTCAGCAATTATTTCGCCGGACACACTGTTCGGTACGTATAGTTTCCACTCTCTCCTTCGTAATCTGTACAATTTCTCATCGACGAATCTATAAAATTTATTTAATTTCTTATCTATACAATTTTCCCTAATCTTATCAATAATATACTTAAGCTTATGATCTTGAATTTGGTGCCTTCCAATATCCATTAGGATCTTGCTTACCTTCTTATCCATTTTGATTGTCAGGTGGTTAATTAAATATTCGGAAATATGGTCACTAATTACTTCTCGTGTGGCATCTTCTGGATTTCTGCTCAGAAGATCGGCAATAATATTGTCCTTACCTCTACAGTGGACAATGTCGAATTTGTACTCCTGAATACTTAAGATCCAGCGTGTAATACGCGAGTTGTTTAAATGACATTTATTCATAAAAGTCAGTGCTTTATTATCAGTAATGATGGTTAACGGTTGTCCTAGTATGTATATACGGAACCGCTCAAGACATCGTACAATACACAAAAGCTCCTTCTCCGTAGTGTAATAATTTATTTCCGCACCCTTGAATGTCCTGCTGGTAAAAGCTATTACTCCAATTCTTCCTTCTTCGTCCAATTGATATAATTGTCCGCCATATGCAAAGTTGCTGGCGTCACATTGCATATAATATCTTTGGTTTATTCGGGGAAACTTTAAGATGACTGTTTCTACGAATAATCTTTTAACCTGCTGAAAACATTCATTTAATTCCTGTGTCCAGGTAAATTTCTGTCCTTTCCGTAACAACTCGAGTAATGGTTTAGTAGTTTCAGCGTATTTGTCTGTAAAACGATTATAGAAATTTGTCAACCCCAGGAAACCTTTTAATTGTTTTTGGTTCCGAGGTGCAGGGAACTTCATAATGGCATCTATCTTCTCGTCCGTTGCTCGTATTCCTTGCGTTGTTAGTTGATAACCGAGGTACGCGATTTCTTGTCTGAAGAATTGCGACTTCTCCAAATTGATGGTTAAATTTGCCCTTCTTAAATTAAATAATAATAAGTCTAAATGTAACAAATGCGTTTCCAAATCTTCTGAATAACACAGGCAATCGTCGACATAAATAATAATATTTTCTTTTACTTCTTCGTCCAGTACTGTGTCCAATCCCCTGGTCAGTGCAGCAGAACTGGTACTCAGGCCGAATGGTGTAACTGTAAAACGATAACACTTGCCGTCGTACATAAAAGCGGTGAAGTTCCGGCACTCCGGCTTCAGTGGTACTTGCCAGAAACTGCTAGTTAGATCTACGGTAGATAAGTATTTCATCTCTCCACATGTCGCCAAAATGTCGTTTATTGGAGGTGCACCCTCGTAGTCTGGGATAGTCACACTGTTCACCTTCCTCGCATCCAAACACAATCGTACGCTACCGTCCTTCTTAATTATCGTAACCAGTGGGTTGATATATGCGCTGTTGCATCTCTCAATGACCCCATACCGTAACATTTTCCGAATCTCATCATCTACCTTCCCTTTATATGCTAATGGGACAGGCCATCCTCTCTGGAAGTACGGTGTCTGGTCGGTGACTCGGAACTCGTGAACATACCCTTCGATTCTTCCGGGGCATTCTCTGAATAAACTACAATTCCTTACTAGAATCTCCTTTAATCTTTCCAACGTTCCCTTATCTCCGCATTCTATACTTTCTATCTTCTTGTTAATGTTTCTGATGATCTCTTCTTCTTCTTCTACGTCCACCACTTCTATATGCATCATAGGCACCGTGTACGTCGCTTCGTTATCCTCTCTTCTTAACTCGACGATTCTTCTTCCCATGTCAATGAGACACCCTGTTTCTTGAAGAAAATTGGTTCCTAATATGCATGGTTTTATCAAATCTGGTATGATGAGGAAAACACATTCATATTTAATTTCTTCAATATAGATATCACATAATATTTGTTTTCTGATTAGCTTTGATTTATTACCAACTGCGCTAACTATTAATGTGTTAGACATCGGTAATATTTCATAAGGTGTAATGTTATGTTTGTTTTGGTGAAACCACGACTCAGATAATCCGGCTATAACAGATCCAGTATCGATTAACGCTTGTACACTAACATTATTGTTGAACTTGATATTTATCTCTGGACACCTGATTATTCGTTGAGAAATTTCTTCATCATCATTACATAATAAATCGTTTCGTAAGTCCGGTAGGATAATATTCGTCTGGTAGTCATTTGTTTTGACGGCTATCTCCGTTAATGGGTGGAGGGATTTTTTTTTCCTCTTCTTGTTGACGATTCCTTTTGGGTTGAGTGCCCGATGCACCAGCTGTCGTGTTTGTAAACTCTATTGTGTTGACAGCGCGCCGGTCTGCGTTACGGTGCTGATTATTTATGGCGGGTCTGTCACCCCACGTTTTCTTCTGTATACCGCCTCCTTTGTTCAGGCCGCTTTCACTTTCCTTATACGCATCTCTTCTCTCGTTTGCCGCCGCATAGTTCGATTCTCTATTAATTCTTGGTTGAATCTGTGTATACTCGATGATCAGAGATTCGAAGTTTGGTATCGTCACAATCCCTCTTGTGACCACCGCGAGCTGGATGTCACGCCCAAAGTGACGTGATATCTTACGTATCAACTGATAATCAGACAAAGTAGGTGTTAACTGCTTACTTTCCAACAAAATCCGTTCAATATATTGAATAGCAGTAACTGGTCCGCGCCAATCAAATCTGCCATACTCCAAATGGTCCCGGATACTGTCCTGTCGTTGCTGGCCCCAATATTTTAGAGAGAACGCTTCCTTGAATTCTTCGAAGTTTGATATTTGGTCACGTATCACTCGCCACCAAATTCCTGCGTCTAACTCCAGATGTCTGCCAATCCACTTGATATTGTCAGCGGGATAGTATAACTCTTGAACTTCGGACAATTCTTTGAGGAATTCCATAGGGAATCTGTCTGTGCCATTATATTTGAGATCATTGTGGTTAGGTCCGTTAATTCGATTTAACATTCCACAATCACCTTCCATCAATTGTCGCTGCAACCTTTCTTGGTTTTCTCTTACCTTATTTATATGTCCTTTTAATTCTTCAATCTTAATTGTCTTTTTTTTCGTAGTCTCGTCCAACTTCTGTTCGGTTGAACGTTGTCTACCGTCTACGTCTTCTAATTTTTGTATAATATTACTATTTGTTCCTTCTTGCTCCTGTTGTTTTTGCAACATGGTATTGTGTATCTCGGCCTTAAGTTCTTCGTGCTTCTTATTGTAATCCTTAACGTGAACGTCGAACTTGTGATTAATCTTTTTAACGGTCGTCTGGGTAGTGTGTACCACTGCCATCCATTCTTGTCGATCATTATCTTGTTTTTCTTGTATTTCTACGTACTTCTTATCGGCTTCTTCTCTCAAGTCCCTCACGATATCATCTTGCCTTTTCTGTAATTCATCGACCTTTCTTTCCCAAGACTGCTGGCTTTCACGTATCTCGGACCTTATTTGCGTAAGCTGTTCCGCTGTCTCTCGTTTCATCTCTTCTTTATGCTGGTCGAATTTTTCACTAAGTGATCTGTTACTTTCTTCTTGTTTCTCTAATTTTTCACTAATTAATTGATTACTTTGTCGGATAAGATCCATCAATGTTTGTAGATTTACATCTTTTGGTTTTGATGTTTGTCCTCGCGCCCTATCTTCTGGACTCTCTACCACATCACTTGGTTCACTAGGTGTAGTATTGTCCTCAGTATTTACTGCGCCTAATTGGTTATTAATGTCATATTCTACACTGTCTGAATTGCTCGCCATTTTAGCCCTACTACGCGTAATCATTCAAACTGACTTACACTAATAACACGTATCTTACTTCTACTTCTATGACACTACTTTTTCTACTACTTCTACTGCCTGTTCTTTACCTAAGCCGTACGTGTTAACAATCTTTGTTAATACGTATCATGCCGTGCGGATGGGCGCCATTTATAACTGTCAATTTTATATGCGTATTGATTGCACAATAAATTAATTATTAAATATATAAAATTATCGATCTCTGACATGTATGTGTATAATTTAATCTTATTGATGATTCTAACTATCTATGCTCATCAACACATACGTGATATCATTTATTTAATTGAACATAAGAGACCCTTAAAATCTATTTGCATTCCTTCAAACTTTAGGTTAATATTTGGGTTGCATTGGTAATAATGAACGCATGTTTCTGATCAACTAAAATACTAGTTTAATTATCATTTATGACATATTATAATAGTACATAGGTTACGTCGCTGTACCTGAAATACATACATATTTTATAATAAACAAAGACATATCTTAATATATGCTGGAACAAAGAAAACATACATACATATATAAATCAAATGATGTTACAATTCAATATTCTACTTATTTAATGCGTTCATTAAATCCCAAATAAGCTTTTGTTTATACGTTCATTAACTACTTTATTCAGATTTACTCATTACTTTTCTTAATAATTTTCTCAGGTGTGAATTCTTTGAAAGAAACCAGGTCAGTAGAAGTTATTAATTAGAAATAATTATAATATTGGTTACTTGGTTATTGAATATCCATTAGTTGTTGACGAAGTCTCGTTCTGGTGATGGAGATGGCTCGTAGATACATTCCGTCGTAAGTTGTTTTATCACTGCCACTTATCACTTTATTCTTCCGATCACTCGCGTAGGTGTTTGTATATGTGTGAGTAATTGAAGTTCAGTGTTCCATCAGTGTTTCATCTTACTGTATATGCTGTGAGTTCGTTTTAAAGTCAATATACATGTCAAGTTTCATTAGTCGCTGCTTCAACAAACGTTCCTATAATTTATTAGTTTGTTTAATGTTTCGTGTTCATTATGTTGTTGGTACACAATATTAAGTTCAAATAATTTGTATATCGTTAAGTGATGCTGTCTGTCGGTGTAACGGTCTGATTGTTCACTTGGTGTAATTTTCACTAAGTCCGTTACTGCGCACACCGGTAAAGTTTCACTACCGCGATATGAATGTATTATTAAGTCTTTAAGTTCCTCGTTACTGATCTAACTTCCGAATGATTTGAGTAAACAATGGAAAGTTTATGATATACCGTCTCTCGCACTTGAAGTTAAACTACTTGATATTTTAAATGTAAACTGTCTGAAAATTCTAACTGTAAAACTTTAGTATACGATTCAAAATTTGAATGTTGACTGCCTGTCTAAAAATTGGGTATCACTGTCTAAAAATTGAGTATTACTGCCCCCGTCTTCCTGGACAGCTGGTTTTATTAATTCGTCCCTACTCAAAATTTTGTCTCTGGCGCGCTTCACGCCTACTTCTTTTCGAGATTGGTCAGTTTTTGATTTTCTCGGAAAATACTGTCCCACTATGTCAAAATTCTACGTCATAGTTCTTCCGATAGGTTCTTCGTTTCAGTTGCTATGGAGACATCCCTCACCAACAAATTTCTCGCTGGCTGAAGGCCTCTGATAGGTCCTTAGGTCTCCCTGCTCTCTGGCTTGACGATCGCTGACCAGCTTCGAAGAAACTACGGCTATTAAAGACTTGTCTATCAGCCTATTGTCTGAGTAAACTCTGCGTTTCTATAGATTCCCATTATCTGTACTTACAGTCTTCCTGGCGTATTTTTCTATGCTCTAACCCCTTTTTTCTGGCTATTACTAATTTCGAACATCTGCTGGTCGTTGAAGTCACCCCAACTTTCCCTTCGTAAATTCTTGTCTGTCAATTAGACGATACCTCCAGCTGTGTAACATGACTTTAGTCTTTGTCAGCCTATCTTCCAGTATTGTTTCTTAAGGTGCAGCGCATCCGTTTCATTGTAGTATGGAGTCTCACTCGTTTTTGTCGCTTATCGTCTACTGACGTAATATGGCCAACATCTGCTACATTTCTCGGTACGGGTGTGAATGTCCTTACTTACTTTGTTACAGCTGCGGAGAGCAATAATTCTGGACGAAACTTTCCCTGTCATCTTACGCCACCGAATTCTATAGTTGGATTGAACTTAATGTGTTTCTATTGTCAAGTCAGCAACGCTTCACTGACACCTTCTCATTACTCCTTATTTATTGCTCCACCCTAAGTCGTTGACACTTGCCTCGTGTGAACGTACTCTGCCGAGGTGAAAATTTAAAAATTTTAAAATTTTCTGCTCGTTACAACCCTTACATCATATACCCCGCAGAAATTTCAGAATAATTTTCCAAACCTTTGGCGGCATAATTTGCGTTGTTACAATTGCTCAAGCAATCCGGAAGCTACTTTAGTTCACGGCCTTGACCGAGACACTGCACCTGCTCGGCTAGCCGAAAAAAGTGTAGAAATCAAGAGTGTTACGTAATTATCGTAACATATATTATTATTAAAAATAATATTAAATATTACAATATATTTTTCCGGTGATGTGTTTGTGAGAGTCGGTGAAAAAGTATAACGCAAGTTGTAAATTATTTAACACAAATGACACAAATAACTTAAAATTAGTGACACACTTTCTGATCGGTCCTCACAAATCCTTCACCGAAAAAAATTATTGATTGACGGTCATTACAAATTTAAGGATATATTACAATATATATTATGCGTACATTTATATGTTTTATTTTTATAATTTGAATATTATTTATCAAGTTACTAGAGAAATTCGACTTCTTTGTATACAGATGTAAGAGAGTTATATGAATGACACAGTGAATTTTCTAGTGCGTTCCTAATTGTTTATTAAAGAAAATAATTATTCAAGTCATGTACAGTATACGTACAATTGGTTGATTGGAGTAGACAATAAAGTCTTACGTAATATGAAACGTAAAATTTTGTTTCACCCCAATGTAGTAAAAAGAAGCGAACGTATGCAAAATATATTCAAACATTATTTCTGTCGTCAAGATATCAGGGAGACGGAATCCTGTCATCTGAAGCGTAAAATAAAAAAACAAGAGAAGCAATACGATACACTCAAAACACGATATTATTCTGGAGAAGCGACGCTATAGCGTAGGCTGTGGCGGCGGAGGGGTAGTAACGACGCCGATAAACCGAGTGGTTTTATCATGCACTCGTCGTAATAATGTGTAATCAGACTTGCTGAATCAAATACTTACTTCTACTTCGATTTATATTTTTCTATAAATATTCAGCTTACATAAAGTTTCAAACGCATTTTAAAATTACTCTTCAAATGAAATTATTATTTTCGAATACCACTGTATTTCCTAATTGTATTGCTAATAAGCAATGCATTGCTACGAAATTACGTAATGCTCTCGAAAAATTGGCAGTTGTAGTTACGTGAAAGTTCTACACGCTTCTCCGCTAGCCGAGCAGGTCCAGTGTCTCGGTCAAGGCCTTGCAGAAAGTACACTCTAGACTAAGTTATAGTAACCCTGACAGTCTTTGATCCTCCTGATGTGGGGAATGTGCAACGGGTCAGGAACCTGTTCATGTAAAACTTTATAATACCTGTAGTACCCAAAGCAGTCTCGTAGTAAGGTCTGAAACTGTGGCAGTAGGTCCTTGGCAACTTGGCAGAGAATACAATTGCAATACCCACATTGATTTATGCCAGTGAGGCGTGGCTCACGACAAAGAAGGAAAGCGGCAAGATTCAGAGTGCTGAAATGTAGTTTATTCAAAATACTTAAAATTAACACAGTGAAGATAAGAAATCTTCAGCATCTGGGACATCTCATGAGAAATAAACAGAGATTTAACTTATTGCAATACATACTACAGGGAAAAGTACTTAGAAAGAGAGGAGTTGGGCGACAGAGAATACCATGGCTAAGAAATTTAAGGACCTGGTTTGTCATGAATACAACTGACGTATACCGTACAGCAATGCAAAAAGTTAAAATACCCTGTATGATATCCAACATCCAAAACCGTTAGGGACTATCAGAAGGAGATACATTGCAAGATGGAATAAGGAACGAAGATAGCAGAGAACAACTCAAAGTAAAGGACATAAATGAAATAATTTAAGCTTACAGAAGACAATGGTGGGATCATGTGCAAAGTATGACAGAGGATCGATCTCCGAAAGCGGCACTGTACTATAAAGCCATTTGTAGAAGAGACGTGGGTTGTCTGAGGATGAGATGGTTGCCGGAACAGGTTTGTATAACCTAATCCTTGAACAGGAGGACACAGTAACGGTGACGGGGTATCATTGGAACCCGATAGACTTGGCATCTAAGGACACAATCTCCGTAATTATGTATAAATTATTCAAGTCGTAACTGAGGTTTCTCGATTTATTCGTTAAATTATATTTCAGTTTTTCTTTACAGATTGTTATACATAATGTACAAGAAAACTGATTTAAAACTTAGTGTACCGTACAGTGTAACATATAAAGAAAACGTTGCTGTTCGTTCTAGAAGGGGAGTGACTACCTACTTTCCGAAATTCGAGACGGTTAAGAAAACTTTGGACTTCACTCTTCGTCAGGAAAACGTAAATCTCTTCAACTCAGTAAATTTTATAACTATTTTAATGCTCACAAAGAAAGTGAATTAACAAAGTTTTCTTCATTGCAATTTATTCAAACAATTATGAAAAAACTAATACTATCGAAATCACTACACATTTGTTTTGTGCAATATTTTAGATTGCATAGAAAATCGATAAAATATTTATCAGTTGGGCAACGAAATTTAAAGCCAAAATGTAGACTTACCAGAACACTCTGTGGGCTAGTCAAGCAAGCTTACAAGCATCGGCAGAACAAATATACCAAGCAAAGCACATAAAAAAGAATCGATTCTATCTGCTGAAAAAAAAAAATTCAAATGGCCAAATTCTCAAGTTATTATTGAAACCAGGAAGGTGGAAATGTAGGTAGAAAAAGGTAACTAAGAAAAGCAAATAATAATTATACACCTCACAAGTGTTTTCTGAACTTTTTGTTGTACTTAAGCAATTGGTTCGCGTGTAGTAATCACACTAAGCTTTGATCTAAACATATTAGCAAAAGAAACAACTTCATTCCATGCCAAAGCGTGAGTAGAAAACATTTATTTTTAGAGTAAATATAGAATCAAATACTTTACAAATGTAATTTAAGTTTATGAACCCTGATGTTAATATACCTATAACCTAAAAAAATTACTCATTCAGGATTACGAATCTTTACTTTTTGTTCTCCTTCATTTTTAATTCATGGTATGAATCACAGTTAATATCCTGCATCACCTGAGCCACAAATTTGAAACGTGATCTTCCTTTACAGTTTCCCCCTCTATCTTTCTTTCTATGACTCTTCTGATAGGCTGCCGTGCCTTACTACATCGAAAATTAATTAATAGAGCTCTTCTTCTTCTTTACAAATTTTTTTAGATTCTTTCTATCTTCTCCACCTCTGAAGATCACCTCTTCAGTCTTCAGCATCTCCAACCGACTTAACCCAGGCATCCCTCTATAACTCCGCGCCTCAAAACTAAACGTTTCTTCTTTTTCCTAGCCCTAATAGTCCAAGATTCACTACTATACAATTCAACATTCGGAACATAGGTCTGGAAAAGATTCTTCCACATTTTCAAGCTGATCTTCTTCGATGTGAGTAGGTTTTACTACGGTACAGCTCACATAACATCACCGTTAGGGAGTAACACATGTGCATTTAACCATGCTCAGTGACAAACGCATATCGGAGACGGGTTTAGTATGTGTTCAAGTGTAGATGCCGCGTTGTTACTATATGAGTTTCGGTTATTGCCATCTGACTGTTGATTTGACCCAGCAGTTGGTAGGTTATGAAAATTTAATCGGTGCCCACAGAAGAGTACAACAAATGGACGCCATTTAAAGAGCGCTAAATTCCACTGACTTACACTGTCATGGTTATCAAAATTTACTAATGGCAGCTATTACTAATGAAAGTCAGAGAAATGAGAGATAGACGTCATAGAGAATGAAGTAAAACAAAGTGGAAAGCTTAAGAATTCTATATTATTCGATTTACGGAATATAAGAAAATTCATAAGGTTGGTCAAACCCATGTTAAGGCATTTTGGTCAAAAAATTCGATTTTTATTTTGTTTGTTCCAAAATATTGTATGAAATACTTGCTTTTATTTGATATTAATTTTAAATTAATCGGACAACTACAAACTTTTTTATGATTTTTTTAGGCGATAAAGTCAGTCCAATAGGTCATTTATTTGAGCTTATGCATATTTCGGTTTGTTATAGTACACAGAACTATTGACTTTCGTTCTTATTTCTCTTTGTATTTATACTACACATATGGATGAGCTTAAACCTATATTTAGAGACCTGGCTAAGCCAGAACTTTTAAAAAAGTGTCTCCATGGTAAAAGTCAAAACCACAATGAGTCAGTAAACAACATAATTTGGTCGCGCATTCCTATAAATGTTTGTGTTTCCCTACAAACATTGAATTTTGAGGTTTATGATGCAGTTTTATGCTTTAATGGAGATAACTTAACAACTAGGTTTGTCAGTAGGAAAGAACTGTGCTAAAATTAAGTTGGGTATTGATATGAAACGAGTGCGGCGAGCTGAACCAGCAACTGCAGAACTACAGAAAGAAGCCAGGCAGAAGAGAACAATAGCAAAAATTAAGGCTGGAAGAAGAATTTCAATCTGCAGAAGCCCAGATAAACCTTCATATGCGTTAAGACTTTATTAGGTAATGCACACAAATTCATTATGTTGATGATTAATCTTCAATTGCTGTTTTCCTACAATTTTCATTTTTCACATAAAAGACCCATTATCTCTTGAGATATTAGAGATACGAAGCTCATATTTTCTGTAATGTGTAGGGCAAAAGAGATTTTTTGATACAATGTGAATTTCACGAGACAAAAATTATAATATGCGATTTTTTTGAAGTGTTAAACATCGCATTGGATTAAAATGTCTAAAACGGCTCAGCGTAACAATATCCTAAAACCCCTGTGTTAAAATTTCTACTGAGAGCCAATTTGAATGTTTCAAACAGCTCAGTTAATTAGTGTTTGAGAAAACGGGTTATGAAATCTGGTAAATAACACGGGCGAAATAGGGCTTACAAACGCCCCGTTAAACTGTTAAGTCATTACAAGAACTATAACTTTGAACACACCTGTAACAGTCATGCACCTAGTAAAAAGGGGACTAGCATAAAACCTACAAACATAATAAGATTGGATTTAACGTTACACGGATACAATAAAATCACATACCAATGTCAATTTCAAATAAATTTACAAGACCAGTTCAACATAATAACCGTTAAGGCGGATAACAGTATTTCAAATGGGATAGAGAAAAACCAGGACACAAAATAATAACCAATTACATGCTGAGCAGGTCTGGTAAAGGCAGTATTTTGTACACGTTTTAGAGTATCGGATTGAGGTTAAAGCGTAATTGAATATTCACAGTGGCGCTCTCTCACTCCGTTTGCTGCAAGTAAAGATTACCGTTTTGCACTGAGGAGTACTTCCGTTAATAATAGATATTCTAAATAGTCCCGTTGTGTATATTCTTTAGTTTATTTAAAATTAACATAACGAAGATACTTCCCGTTGTATTAAGAGTATATTGTGCTCAAAACTAATTAAAAAATCTAAATCTTCTATTGTGGTGTATTCGCTGTTCATAACTTAAAGGTACCATACATATGATTTATAGTAAAGTGTTAATTATTCACAATTTTAAATTTAATTGATTTGGGTCATAGACCATCTTCAGGAGATATACACTGTGAACTCGGGTTCACAATATTCTAAAACACTTAGTATTTACAAAAAACGAATTCGTAAACACTTATTAACGATCGTGAAATATAATGTTGTCTGTCCAAAGTTTCTCGAGAACTGATTTTTTTGCGGAGTGTTTATGTTTACATCAGGTCTATATCATCTGATTATTGTATGTTGATTTTCATTTATCCCGAAATATCTCAAATGTGATATGATTTTTGAAGTCCGTCATGATGTTTAATCCCGAATATACTAACAAACGCTGTAAAAGAAGAGGGCCACGAAAAATCTATTGACAATCACTCTCGAAACGTCTGCAGATAGAGTTACGTGAACTACACGTCCACATGTTTCTCTACTAGCCGAGAAGGTGGAGTGTCTCTGTCAAGGCGGCCGCTTAATCAAGTAGCTTCGAGACTGTTGAAAGCACTCCTAACTATGCAAATTGTGTCGGCACGCATTCAGCAATATGGAAAATTATTCTGAAACCTCTGTGGGATCTGTATAAATAACATTGGCTGCCTTAGAAGTAAGTTACACCTGGCGATATTGTAAAGTGCGGATCAAGTGGTTGTCCTGTTAAGTGATTAATGTGTTATGATCAGTGCGGAAGCCTTAGTATTGGAAAGGCCAGGCATCCAAGAGGCTGAAATGAGATTTCTCAGGCACGTGGCAGGGTATACTCTCCATGATCATAGGAGAAACACAGATATACGGCAGGAACTGAATATTATGAGTATACTCGGCAGGATCGCCGAGTATCGGCCGGATTGGTGGGAAAACATCTTTGCCGAACGGATGACTGCCGCATCCCCAAACAACTATGGAACTATAGGCCGAGGGGACGGAGAGGCGTGGGACGTCCGAGGAAGCGCTGGAGTGACCGGCTGTAATATTTGCCTATTTGAGACCGGAAGAAACCATTCTTCGTTTAAACTTTGAAGAAGAAGAAGAAGAAGAAGAAGAAGAAGAAGAAGAAGAAGAAGAAGAAGAAGAAGAAGAAGAAGAAGAAGAAGAAGAAGAAGATGATGATGATGATGATGATGATGATGATGATGATGATGATGATGATGATGATGATGATGATGATGATGATGATGAAGTCTTAATAGTCGGTACTATTATTACGTGTGGACAAATTCAACTTGAATTATTGTATGATATATGATGGTACCTTGTTGATTTCAAATTGTTATTTGTGACTAATTAAAGTTGGTGATTCGTGATTTCATTGGTTTTTTTTTATTTTGTTTAGACTGTACAATACGGCGACGATCCGTGAGATCATGGTAACAATATTGTATACATACGGTTCAGTTTTCCCTGAAACCATACATTTAGTTTATACTCTTTTGCTTGTGGTTCTGCTTGGAAGACACTTTGAGCTGTCACTGCATAACAAGCTGTTGTTATGCAAGCAAATTTTGGAATCAGTTAGGTTGTATGGTGTATACTGTTTTGGGGTTGTACTAAAAAATCTAATACTAAAATAATTCAGACTTTTCAAAATAAGGTTCTTCGCAGTATTGTTGATGCACCATAGTACGTAAGAAATTACGACATCCATCGGGACCTGAAAATGCCTACTGTTGCTGACGAGATTAAACGGGTTGCGGATAAATATGAAAGAAGACTTCATGAACACATTAACATTGAAGTGCTACAACTGGTTGATAATGCTGGACTCGTTTGCTGATTGCCATTTGAATTAGTCAACTAAATAAGTAATTCTAAGCACATGAACAAAGTCAACTGTACCGTGGAATGCTCTAGTGGGAGCTTAGCCTACACACTGTTAACTTACGTATTAGAATAAAATTGCTAAATGGTTTGCCACCAGTTGCAATGAAGTTCAATTAAAAAAAATAACCTTTCGGTTATAAACAGAATTTATAATTGTACATTATTTTCTACATAGAAGTTTATGTTATATTTAGTTTAAAAAATATTCTACAAAAGTAACGCAGTTCCAGTGTGACACTGGTCGGTGCGTCACGAAAATATAATCGACAGTTATTGAGTCACGACACCGGAAGTACAGCTGCCGCCGACACACGATATGAAAATATATTTCACCGCCCAGGCGTAGTATAGCTTATTTTGTATACAGACGGGATTTATAGCCAAAATGGTGTAAGAAAAATGAACAGAATTTAGCGGAGAAAGATGTATCCCTAAATTCTGTTCAGTACAGTCACGGTTGCTTTCAAATTCACACACGCACATCGCGCTTAGAATTAACATCTATGTCTTTTACAGAGTATATTAGTTACATTTAAATTTAAACGTGATAACTTTAGTGAATTTTTATTATTATTTATTTGTTCAATTATAAATATATTTCTTTATATTATCTCATAATTACTTTTGAGGGATAATACATACATGTTTTGGAGCTCAACGTCTTTTATTCATCATCATCATCATCATCAACTTCAACGATTAGGCTCATCTTAAACCTGTTCCAGGACCCACTCCGTCCTACATCTCTCTTCCCCACGGGAATATATTCCGTCGCTAGCACTGGAATCCTGTCACCAGCCATTCTTCCCAAATGTTCACTCTAACTTTTTTTTTGCTTCTTACTTGTTCCAACAATGGGTCGACCCCCATTTCCGAAATATCCATATATATATATATTTACATTCTTCATTATCGAAAATGGTACAGCTCAGAGTACTCGTCATCAGTGGCGAAGCTAGTAGTTAATGAATGGGTAGGCAAAAATCTTATCTTAAAATTTTTTTTATGGAATCACTAAAAGGACGGTGGTTCAAATCGGACGCTGAGGTAGAGTTTGCTGTAAACGAATGGTTCCACAAACAGCCGTAAGAATTTTACTAGCAGGGAATCTACAGGTTAGCGCAACAGTGGAACTCATATCTTAATGTTAATGGAGACTTCTTTTAAAATCGTTGAATAAAAAATGCTTTACAGCTCTATACGTGTTTCTATTGAACAATCCTTGTATTAGTCATACACAATAATACAACTGATTGAACTTCAAATTTTTAAACTTGATTAGTTTCTATATATATGTTTAATGTTACAAATAATTCAAATAACAATCTTGATCATCTGTTAGTTCAGCGGAATAACAGGGACACTTTTAATAACCGCATAAAATAAACACGCTTATAAACAACACAGCGCGCTTTAACTTGAATGTTTGGACCACAGAAGTGAGGCATACCTCAACGCTCTATGTGTACAGCACGGAACAATCCCCCCTCCCTTCACTTCCCTATGACTCCGGCACATTGGTTACATACGATGTATACAACAAACGCTGAGGCAAGTTCAGGTTGCCTCATTCGCTTTAAACGAGCTATGCCGAGTCTCACCTGTCACCATCTAGCGGTCGCTCAATAAAGCACGTTTCGGCCTAATAAATTCGACAGTCGCGGTAACAATGAAAGTTATAATCTTTACGTTATATAGTTCATACGTATTTATAATTTTTATTCTACAGTATTTTTTAGGGTAGGCATTGCCTTAATTGCCTCCATGTAACTTCGTCACCAACTTTATCTCCGCTGCCCGAATTCTTGCTTTGTCTCTTTCTGTCGTAACTCTGGCTTCATCTGCATACATCAAAACTGGTACCGCTAACTTGTTTAAAACCCTTATCCTTGTTTCCTTCTCAAGTCTTTTATTGTGTACCGATATGAACGCATGTGTGTGTGTACGGGCGCATGAGCAATCATGCATGTGAAGCGGGTGATTTAAAATCATATGTGTACATGGGTCTATGAGGACTGTGTCACCCTCCATGTAATGGTTAAAATGCAAAACGAGTTTTTCTCTGGCACAATTACCGCAGAGAATGAAGCACATTTAAGCTTTGTAACATTTACACAGAGAAACGGTGAAACTGTAAATTCTTAGAGCAGAAGGTAAGTTAGAAAGTAAAACACCTAGAGACAGGTAAATCTCAACTACCAACGGAACATTCGGTAGACGAATCAGTACTATTTAGAACAAAAAACACAGTTCTTAAAGGAAGACAAAGATGCTAAATATTGGAATGAAGATCCGGGCTAGTACGCCATGGTCTGCTGTGGAACCACAGTGACATTCATTAGGTATAGTGAAGAAAGTTGATTTACTACTCTAAGAGTTTACTCAGTAGTTTGAGGAAATTCACAAATCGGAGTGAATAAAAATCTTCCCAAGGGGTTAAGTAAGTGCTCAGTACATCAGAGTAAATTCCAGAAAATCTTGAGTATTTTATCAGGGAGTTGTTACTCGTTTGCAAAATGTTGAGAATTTACTCATATTCCTGTTGACACATATCAACACCCCGCCTACACAGCTGCCTGTGTTCTGTTCGTGCACTGATCACTTCTTCATCCCTTTGTTTGCCTCGTTACGGTACTCACTGTTAAACTGCGCTGTATTACAAAACTAACACTAATCATTATAAAACTTTTAATTTTTTGTGTGTGTCTGTTAATTTAAAAATATCGTCGAACGATGATGAATTGTCGGTGGATAAGCGAACGGATAAGGCCCTATTTGTCAGGATATTGGCTGAAAACGCAGTCGTGATGGAAAAATGAAAAATTCCATATGTCGTTGCCGCCAAAAAATAGCCTGGGAAACATTTTCTGAAGTATATTCAAATGCAAGCAGAAAACTGTGTACACGAAGTCAGCTAGGAAAAGGTAAAAGATTTTTATGGTTGTCCATTTCCTTTCTTACCGGGTAAACCTTCACGCTACAAACGTTCATGTACATCGCCATAGTGGAGACTAACTAAAAATGAGCATGCGTGTACCAGACTTAAACAATTATATGTTGTTACTCAAGCTTTTACTTGCAACTCGTCTTTCTCTCTCTCTCTCTCTCTCTCTCTCTCTCTCTCTCTCTCTCTCTCTCTCTCTCTCTCTCTCTCTCTCTCTCTCTCTCTCTCCTATGGCACTACAGCCCTTGTTGGGCCCTGGCCTCCTTAAATTTTTCTCCCCATTCTCCTCTGTCAGCAGCCACCCTCCTCCTCCAGGAACGCAGTTACAATATTTCTCTTGCATCCTCATCCACCGCATCCTCCCATCTTCTCCTTGGTCTTCCCACCGGTCTTTTTCCATGGATTCTGGTATACAATAATTTTTGTGGTATCCTTTCTTCTCCCATCCTGGCTACATGACTAGCCCACCTTAGACGCTGTAGTTTTATGTACTCGTCTTCATTCACACTGAAAGTGAGAATAAACTCAGTCTGCTGGGAAAACTGAGATTATTCTTGCCTGAGTTGATGCTTACTATTTTATTCAGTTAAAAACGTATATTTACTTAAAAATTACTTTAAACGAACATTGACTCAATTTTATTAACATCACCCATTGTCTCAATACTGTGGTCAAGGTCAAACACCGTTTCAGTTGGATTAGGAACCGTGTTTCACTCACTGAAGATGGCCTCCAGAGATGAGGCGGAACCGTCTGAGAACAACGTCTGTCAGAATAATAGGTTTAGTAGACCACGGCCCAATAGATCGGGTCTGAATTTCAACAATTTGTGGCGCCCGCCGTGAAAGGCTTAGTTAGAAATACCAAACGTTGATTAAACCGCAAATCTCTTACAAGTACAGGGTAACTTCCCCATTTTCAAGCTGATCTTCGATGTGAGTAGATTTTACTACGGTACAGCTCACACAACATCACCGTTATGGAGTAACACATGTGCATTTAACCACGCTCAGTTTCAAACGCATACGGAGACGGGTTTAGTATGTGTTCAAGTGTAGATGTCGCGTTGCTACTAACTGAGTTTCGGTTAGTGCGATCTGTCTGTTGATTTGACCCAGCAGTTGGTAGGCTATGAAAATTTGACCGGTGCCCACAGTACAATTGCAATTACTGTTCCGCGTTGTGTGCATGCATTGATTTTTAAACTCAATGGAAGGGGCAGCGCGGCGTCTGAAATACGTTCACTTTATTGTTCAGTTAAATATGTTACGTGGCCGGCCGAATAGACTGTCTAAACAAAATGAAAGCTGCTTTGAAAGCCCCGAGAACAATAATCGTTTTACAATTGTAACTTCAAAATTCTCTACTTTATCGACCTGGTTCTGTGATTTATTCTTAATTATTCGCAAAACTATGGAACGAAAAACCACATCAGCTTTCTCTTGACACTTATATTTTTAAATATCAGGATTTTCGCCTTCAGCAAATAGTCGGAATTTAGAAAACAATATAAAGTTTCTGATAATACTTTCTAATTCGGTTTGTCTTACGGACGAAAAATAATAAAGTAATAAGGAACATCCGAGAACATTTACAATATTCTTATCACTAAGTTTTTTAAATCAATCAAGTAGTTTTTTTAATGTATCAGTTTTTTTCTATTTGTTACACAGAAGTAGACATAGTTTTGTGGTATTGTTACCTTGGCTATTCTTCTTCTTCTTCTCCTAAATTTGATTTTGTCATATTTTCTTTATTTCTTCTTTGATGCTTTTTTCTCTTAATGTGTGTATATTTTAATACATTTTTTTTGCCTTTTAAAGTATAAGACAATTATTTTGTATATGAAAAAAAGAAAATGGATGTTTGTTACTGCATATGTTTTTGCTTTTGTATGTTGTTTTGTATGAATAAATTGTATACGAATATATATTTTATCATACAGGTTGCTTATAAGTTATATATTATGCATTATTAACAAGGAATGTTTTAGTGGATGGTTAGCGAGGATCGGTCAATAATACAAATTTTAGCTGTTTTGGGTCAACAACAACAGTTGTGTGTTTGGCGTCAGCAACAATTGTCCTGAAGATGACAATAAATATTGTCGAAACGTCGACGCAAAACAGCTAAAATTTGTATTATTGACCGATCCTCACTAACCATCCACTAAAACATTCATTGATTGACGGTCACTAAAAATTTAAGGATTTAATTATTAACAAGGTTTAGCGACTTATAAAATGTTACGACATTTTCTGCCCTTATAGCTAACAAACTATTAAAACATACTTTCAAAATTAAAAAATTTGTAATCAAGAAAAAATGACATACTTTGACTTTACACAGGACATAACACAATATTTTACCTGATATATAAAGGTGTTGTATAGGATACAACAATAAATGTATGTGTAAACTCATTCTCTTATCATCGTCTATGTGCGAACCCTGTCAAAGCAATTATATTTATGAGAATTAAAACTATCAAATTTTTTACAACTATATTGATATTGATAACTATATTGTTACGACGTCTACTTGATCGTCGTATGGTACAGTGGAAAGCAAAACACAAGACACCAATTACGTCACTAATCACCAGCTTTAATTATCACAGTTAAACAGTTCATAATTGACAACACAGTCTCTTACAACAAATCAAATAAAAACTGTTCACACGCAATAAAATGTCAACTAATATAAAACACAATTGTATTACTATTATACCGTCCGATTATAAAACACAACACTTCGCCACAATAACCACTTGAACGCACAGAGTAATCACTTGTAATCGCCCGACAATAAATTCGAACAGCACTGTAATATATCGCAACTATACCTGAAACTGAACGTCCTTGAGTACTGGTATTTTACCCCCCGCCCCGAAATACTAGATTATTCCATACTGCGCATTAACAATAAAGGAAAACGTTACAGCGTAATTCATTGCGTCCTTGACACAGTTCGCACGGCTGCTGACACAGTCTAGCTAATGCATCGAGAATCACGTACGCCACACAGATTCAGCTGGATTAATCTAGAACCTTCTATAAACACGTACATTGTTCTGTAATGTCGTAACAATAATTTATAATATGTTTATGATTATAACTATTGTTATAACAACTAATATGTTGTGCTGCCTGTTCGCTCTCCAAAGATCCTCCACCCTTCTCTACCATAGTCTACCCACACACCTATGTTCTGTAGGTTTGTATTTCCAGACTTGTTTGACCAGTCTGGAATCTGACATTCTTTCTAAGCGTTCTTTCCACCTTTGTTTGTAACCTTTTAATTTTTCATTCAAAGGTAAAAACTTGTAACTCTTCTCTTATAGACTCATTCTTTATACGGTCAAGTTTAGAACACCTTTTAACACCTCTTAAGCAGCTATTTTTGAGGCCTGTATTTTACTCTCTTGTTTCTTGCTTGTTGTCCAGAATTTACACCCATCGGACAGTACAGGACTGACATAACTTTGTAGAACTATAATTTTGTTTCTAAAAATACAATTTATTGTCCAACAGACCGTCTGGAATTTACCTAACTTAATATCAATATCATAATTCCTATCATACGCAAATATATTAAATGTACTCACCTGTACAAGAATTCGATCACTAATCATTATTTTTGTTCTTATTAGCTCTGTAGCTCAAAATGTCATTAACTTTAATTTTAATTGTGGAGATTTTCATATTGTATTGTTCGCAAAATTCTGATGTAGCTTAAAAACAGATTTTTGAAAATCAGATTCTGTACTATTTTGAAGTACAAGCAAGTAATCAGCAAACAACAGTACATTCAAATATCAGTCTTGTGATAACTTAATACCCAGGGTTTACCCCGAATAAAAATTACCTGGTGTCATAGCTCGTAACGGGGCAGCCTCTACAAATGACTTGCCTATCTATAGCCTGGTACTCTATAATAGAAAATTAATTCAATTTACTCACAACTTTCAAAGAACACCTCCGGACGGAGATAATGGTAAACGACTGCAACACAAAAAGGACGCAAGCGAATAAAAAAGAAAAAAGAAAAAATATTAT
Organism: Magicicada septendecula; assembly: GCA_034769895.1. Classification (NCBI taxonomy): domain Eukaryota; kingdom Metazoa; phylum Arthropoda; class Insecta; order Hemiptera; family Cicadidae; genus Magicicada; species Magicicada septendecula. Next base: position 1,418,500,212 of record CM068367.1, on the reverse strand, counting down.
AAATTGTAACCACACACAAATATTTTAAGTTTCTAATTCCCTTTATTTCTAAAGATGACGATTTTCAACGTATCATTTGAAGTCAACGTAAATGAAATATCGGACAACCCGAGAAGACGAACACTTTGTTAATCTAACTTTACTCGTTTCTATTAAATTTAAAATTTAACACAAAAGAGCTTTTGAGTACTTGTAAAAGTTACAGTACGACTGAACCTCACAGGGTGGTTTTGGATACATTTTAGAAAATTCAATTACATTAAATAGAAATGTTAATATCCTCAATCGAGACACAAAAGCCGGTTGCAGGATATACAATTAAGGGATAGCACGAAACATTTTTCTCGCCTACTGAATTATTTATCTACCTATTTTAACAAGATAAAAATGTTATTACAGAAACACAGACTTCTGGTGGAAGCCTTCCACTAAATCGTTAAAAATTCATAAAGGTTTTTGTAGCCTTACATAGGCTAACATGTGACTGGTTTGTTTGAATCGTTGAGAACGTTTTACTAATTAAATTAAGTCATTTACAAGAGACACCTTGTAAAATTGAGACTGGAGACACCTTTTCAATCCCAACTAAAAACATCCACTTGCATAAAGTTTTGTAAGAACCTAACTTGGGTCACTATTATATTGCTGTTGATAATAAGATGATGATGGCAAAGTGTAAGTCTCAACGGCAAGACCAAAATCACACTAATTTGTTGTACTAATGAAAGATATCGAAAATACAGTAGCAATTGAATGAAAAATAAAGTAATAAGTGAAAGCGGCTCAATACATAGGACAGTAAGAGACGAAAAAGATAACATGAAGCAACAATTAAGTAAATAGTTGAAAATACTCTAACCCAGTGAAGTGATTTATCAGTAATTGTAAATAACAATTTCATTGACCAGCCGATGAGATACGACGTGATTTATGATATCGATGTTAAGTTAGTTAATTTCTAGATGTTCTGTGAGATATTCGACCTTATTTTTAGAAACAAGGTTCGTCGAGATTCAAAATTAAAGTTCAACAAAATTATGGCATTCTCATTACTCCGCTGCTGTATTTGGTATACACCTGTGGTATACCACAAACAGAAGAGACAACGATTGCTACATTTGCGGATGACACAGGTGTCTTGGCAGTCGGGAGTAATGAGCTGGAGGCTAATAATAATTTGCAGAAAGCAATAGAAAAGATTAGTGCATGGACAAAACGCTAGCGCATTAAACTTAATGAGAATAAATCAGTTCATGTCAAAATTACCAATAGAAGAACTGAACAAATACCAATCGTTTTAAATAATCATACTATTCCGTATGCAAACACAGCAAAGTATCTAGGCATGAACCTAGATGCTAAGCTTAGATGGAAAGAGCACATTAAAAAAAACGTGAGGAACTGAATCTCAAATTTAAAAAAATGTATTGGCTCCTTGGTGCAACAAACTCCGAGCTTGCAATACATAATAAAATTATGCTGTATAAGCAGGTGCTCAAACCAGTTTGGACCTATGGAATCCAGCTGTGGGGGTGTGCCAGTGCGAGTAACGTCGAAATCATACAACGATTTCAAAATAAAGTACTGAGAAATATTGTTAATGCCCCTTGGTACATAAGGAACAGTGACCTGCACAGAGACCTGGGTGTGGAAATGGTTGCTGACGAGATTAGGAAATTTGCACAGAAGCATGAAGACCGGCTTCATAACCACGTTAACGTAGAGGCAATTCAGCTGCTTGACCAACATGGGATATTGAGTAGGCTCAAGAGAACCAAACCTTTTGACCTGGTTTAGTGTGGTGTGTGTAAAGCAGACTACAGTGTGAAGTGTTGTGTATGTGTATGTTTTCACCATTAGAGTAAGCTGAGGGTTACCAGTGGGTAAACCCAGTAAATAGACATTTAGTTTTAAGATATTGGTAGAGTCAAATTGCTCGTTAATCTGTCTAAGATTAGCTGCAATGTATAATTAAATAAAAAAAAAAAATTCTCATTACTGTCATATGGGTTTGAATTAGCGACAATATCCAAGAAACAAGGCATTAAAATACAGCCGTCGGAAATGCTGTTTTTAAGAGGCGTTAAAAGGTGTTGTAAACTCGACCGTATAAACAATGAGAAGAGTCACAAGTTGTTTACTTGAATGAAATATTAAAAGGTTCCAAACAACGGTGGGAATAACAGTTAGAAAAAAATGGCAGTTTCTAGACTGGTCAAACAAATTTGGAAATCCAAACGTATAAGGCACAGGTAGCCCCAGGAAATGATGGCTGGAGGAATTTTGAAGTCAGAACGTGTAGCATGTTGCCTATGTCGTATTGTGAAGACGAATGATAATGATGATGACAGGAGCCACCTTGTAAATTTGAGACTAGAGACACACTTTTTCAATCACAACTTATAAACTCCATAAACGCCCTTGAATGCTAGTTTCGTTAAAAGCTAACTTGAGTCACCATTATATTGCTGTTTCTACTAGTAATTTTATACAAACCACTATGTTGTCTTTGGTATTGACGAGCGCTTTCGGCAGTCAAGCCATCTTCAGGTCATTTACCAACAGAGAAATATGAAACCGTTCACTTCTTATATACCGTTTTACCGAACCTATCTAAACGCCGCCCCTGACGGAGTAACGTCCACCCATTGTGGGTTGTCTTACATTACCAATTTTGTAGCCGTTACAATTTACTTTAACTCATTTCTACTCTTTTTGTTGTCTATAAGCTGCTAAATATTTCTTCATTTTCAAATGTGGTTTTTATATTCATTAGTCGTTTTTCATCTTTATTTCTTCTTTTTAATATTTCCACTTCTTCCTTTGATTTCCTTTCTCTTTCTTTACGCATCACTTTTATTATCTTATAATTTACAACTGGGTCTATGAATTTATATCCTTCTTCTATAAAATGTCTAGCGTATAATAAATTCGTCGTTAACTCTCCTTCCCTCCTCCTATGTTCTTTAAATCTCTGGCAAATTGACAACCCGTTTCGCCCAGATACACTTTTTCACATTCCCCACAACTAAGCATATATACTCAACTTTTCTTCAATATGTCTTCTTCTTCAAAAATTCGTAGTTTTTATTATATCAAACACTATTATATTTATTAACACTTTATTATATCAATATTTGAGACCACTAACACTCCAATACAACAATAAAAAAATATTATATTGCTGTTGATTATAATAGTGTAATGTCAAACTGTAACCTCCAAGGGCACAACCAAAACCGAAAGCATACTAATTTGTTTACAATTTGAAGGTAAGAAAAGTAGAAATTGATTGAAAAATAAAATAATAAGTGAAAGCTAGGACAATACGTAGGACAGTAATACACGAAAAATGATTACATGAAGCAACAATTAAAGACATAATTAAAAATACTCTAGGTTTGTAAATTGCTTTAATTGTAAATAACAATTTTACTAGAGCAGCCGAAAAATCAACGATGAATAGGGATTAATTTATGTAAGATATTAGACGTGTAAACTTGTTTTGACTTTGGGTATAATTTAATTACTACTTTTACTGCAGTTATAATGTATCACAAAATAACTACTGTATTTTTCTGTGAAATGTAAAAAACTTGTATTTTTAACCTAGATTACACTTGACCAGATGATACAGTAAAATTGTTATGTAATTTCACAAGTTTATAGGATTTCAATATATGCACTAAAATAATGATTTCAGTCGCAATTATTATTAATATTACCCCCGTTTTTACTATCATCGTAATGTATATTTTAAAACAACATTATGAGTACATTAATGATTTCAGTCGTAAAATTTATACTATGTAAATTTTGTTTTGACAAAGCAAATAAATAAATTTAATCGGCTGGAAAACTAGTGATGATGAACATGTTTGCTAAACCAGATGGTAAATTACAGGTGTATATTAATTTTTAATTTACCGATACATTTAACTACAAATGTTATATCTATATTGTATATAAAAACTGTGTGTTGTATGCATATATTGGTTTCACGAATATTAGAATTAATCAGCCGATAATAAAGGACAATCTATTGGACCTTCATAACAGCTATGCCACAGTAGTTATAAATATTCAACAATAATTTTAATTTATATTTGAAATAATATGGAAATTAAAGTGTGCAGTTTATTTATTTATATGCAGTCAGTGACTGCTCAACATGGAAATTAAAACTTGAATTAAGCCTTTTGACAAGTGTAAAATTTTAACGATCAGATGTTATTTCCCATCTGACGATGAGCTGAGAAGCTTGAAAGCGCTCATCGGAATAATTTTTCTATAGTGGTGTGCAACAGTGATAATTCTGTACGGAATTCTTTATAGTTGACATTATTATTGCGTGTCGACATTTCTTACTTGAATTGTTGTAAAGACTACCTTGTTGATTACACATTATTAATTATGATAATTGAATCTGCTTATTAGTGATTTCATTGTTGTCTTGTACTTTGTTTTTCACTGTACCATACGGCGATCAGTGAGACCGCTGCAACAATATTAAAGGAATATTGCAAAACATGAGTTTACTGCGTAATTTTGCATAAATTTGTATAAATTTTCTATTGTCTTTTACAATCATTTAAACTATCTTCGAAATACGTAAGCAGAAGAAAAAATATCTAACGTTGAAACCCATTTTCCGTCAGACGTCGAGAGCTATTTTGTAACTCAGACAATGGCACATATGTGCCTGATTGAAAAGATTTTAAACATCTATGTATCCATTAAATCTGCTGAATTACATATGAGTTTTACAAAAAAATAATTAGGTGCAGACTTGCCTTTCTTTAGTTATACAAATATTTTTATGCATTTTAGTTCTTAAAAATAAATTACAGTATACTGTATGGTACTTGAAAACAGTAGAGTATAAGATTTGCGGCTAGACACAAGCATTTAGAAATTAATCAGTAAATACAAGTATTTTTTGGTTGCATTTGCTTGTTTCGATAAGACGGAAACTAGTAAACATGAGATAAAAATACCAATGAACTAATTGTTACCCGCGGCTTCGCACGCGAATATTTGGTTTTTAATAAGTATTTTAATATAATTTTTATTGTCTATGTCTATATGGCGTTCTGTCAGCTCGTATAACAATTTTCTACTCATTATTCAAATTCTCTCCAAAGCTGTTTTCTACACTTGTACTATTTTAACTTGTACTAAATTATTATGTTGGTGCAACAGCCTTTGGAGATTTAAAAGTACCCGTTTATGAAGCTTTTGGAGGTATTTATGATGTACCGGTGCCTGTTAAGTCAAAAAAGTCAAATTCTTTAATTTAAATGTTACTGTGTTAGCAGCATTGTATAACATATTAAACGTTATGTTTTCCTCAACCATGGCTTTTATTTATTTCAGCAGTAAACTAAAAACCAAAAACCTTTATCGCCTAACCTCGCAAATGAAAACAACACGTATTTTCGCTTTGCATTATGTAATAGGACAATTTAAAGTTAGTACACTTCTTCTTTTCCACATCGTAATATAGCAATACAATCGCATATTATATAAAACATCGACAATGTACTGCAGTAATGGATAAATGTATAATTCCGATGCCGCTAAATAGCTTTTGTTTATTTACTTGTTACTATGGTAATTAATTCTGGTCTCCATGGTGTTGATGGCATCTTTACACGCGTCATCGAAAAGGCATAATTAAAAGGGCCTAAATCTTGCGAACGGGGCAAAATATCAAATTACAAGTTAAACAGTGTTTTGCGCCTTGTGTCAAAGGTTACCTGTGCAAAATTTGGTGGCAATCGGTGTAACGGTGTGGATTTGTATTCAGTACCAATAAATCCTCAGACATTTAGTTTTATAGATATAGATTTGTCTTTAAATATAAAGAGAACGTTGAACTTGTTGTAGAATAAATTCAGTTACAAATAGGGAGCTGTACTTGACACTAACTTAGATTGTACTAATACACCGAACGGAAATTTAAAACTTACTAAAACGAGGTATAAAATTTATTTTCTTCAGAACCGAATTATTGGTAGAGACACTCTATATATCTGATGACATAATAGTAAATAATAATTTGATAATATTACTATGTGTATGTATCTATGTATGTGTGTGCACTAATTTGATAATGAAACGTATGTGCATAAAGTAATGCCAGTAGTATAAAAAGTCATTGTCATCAACACTCCAAGGATTAGGCATTAGACCTATTCCGGAACCCATCTCCTCTTCGGTCTACCGACATCTCTCTTTCCAGCAGGGTGGTAACCCAAGGCAGCCACAGTTAGACGTATATCAGGCATGCGATTCAAGTGTTCACACCATTTCCTTCTGTGGTCTTCAATCTTCTGGTGCAATCATACAATGTTTAAATTGCGTCTAATATCCTCGTACCTTCCCCGATCCAACAATATTGCACCCTTGTCTAACAACTTGATTCACAGATTTTGTTGAGATATCCTACGATTATTTTTGACAGCTGTTCTTGTTGTTTTTAAACCTTAAGGTTACTTTAATAATACAGTAACTACAAGTATGGTAGTTTCTTATATATTATAATCTTATATAAAACTTTATTAAATTGTGTATTCGTAGCCTGTTATGAAATCTAACGTAGACTACCGTTTGCAACACATCTTGGCATTCATTGGAGCGTCGTCGCAGCCATAACAGCTATTTATGACAGCATGACATTATCCAGAAAACTTTTCATAACACTGCCTTGCAACTGTATCGTTTGGAAACGGCTCGTATTATGGAACCGTGCCCAATGTGTCTTGCCTGCCACGTTTCATTACCGGCTTGATGTGCCATATACACGGGTGCGCACTCGCCCGAGCGCTCGCAGTGCTGCTGAATCTAGGCCAGACGTACCGATTTTACTAAAGTAACAGTAAAAACGTACTTGCTATTGTTAGAGCTTCCGCATTGCCTAAAGCCCATTGTGTATTTAACTTCGTCTGCTCTTCAGCCTCTTCAACTAATTAACATACATTATTACATGCTCTACATAATACATACTCTAAGAGAAAATGTTAATTTAGGACTATTATTAATTTAATAATGTAATTTAAATAATAATATCTAACAATTTTTTAAATAATAATATTACTTAATTTAATGTAAAACTATTATTAATTTAAAAGTAATGGCCTTCCTAGGGAAGAACCCTGTAAGTGTATCATAATCATCATCATCATCATCATTACCACTCCAAAGACTAGGCCTTAGACCTGTTCCGGAACCCATACCCTCCTCGGTGTGCTGACATCTCTATTTCCAGCAGGGTGATAATCCAAGGCAGCCACAGATAGACGGATATCAGGCATGCGATTCGAGTGTTCACACCATCTGCTTCTGTGGTCTTCAGTCTTCTGGTGCAATAATACAATGTTTATATAGCATCTAATATCCTCGTTTCCTCTCCGATTCAAGAGAAAACAACTTTTCGCCCCTCTTAGAAATTTAATTTTGGCTGCCGGAATCCTCTGCACGTCCCTTTTACCAAGAGTCCATGTCTCACTAGCATATAGAAATGTGGGGACAGCCAGTTTTATAAAATTTCATTCGAGTGTCCTTCCGTGTTTTATTTTTCAGGTACATATGAATCGTTCCACAGATCCATAAATTGTAAGATCAAAAATTGTAATTGATAATTATGTTTTGGAGAAAGTATCACAAAAACGGTTAATTTCTTTCCACTTCACCTCGTCCTCGCTATTCAGAGCCTCTTTGCAGGGAGAACTGTTCGTATAGATTTAGGTAAGGGAAGATTGTCTCAAGAAGTGGCCAAAAATCAAGGTGTTAGACAAGATTGTAGCCTCTCCCCAAGGTATTTAATATTTATATCTACGAAATTTTGGGGGAATGGATGAACGTCTCTCCTACAGGTATACAAATCTTGGATAAGGTATCATTTAGCACACTACTATTCGCTGATGACTAAATAATTATAAACAGGAGCGAAAATGAGTCACAAAGGTTTATTTATACCTTGTGCACAATGTGCAAAAATTGTAATTGATAATAGTGTTTTGGAGCAGGTATCACATTTTAATTATTTTGAAGGACAACGGTATCGAGAGAAAGTTAAATAAATTTAGTTATACCTGTGGAACAATAACACGACTTTTGAAGAATAAAACTCAGAGGTAGGCATAGCTAAAGTTCTATAAGATCGTGCATGTGCCGACTTTAATGTATAGTTGTGAAACATAGACTCTCCTGCAAAAAGATGGTTCAAAAATAGAGGCCTCAGAAATTCAAACAGAATATAATAATGTTTTCCAAACAGCCCTGAATTGTAGAGTTCTCAAGACCTAATGTTTTTGTTGAAGATCGGTTTAGGGAAAGGGGTAGTTTACCTGCAACATTTTATGTTTTAACATGGGTAATTTTTTCTATGACGAATAATAACTGCCGTAAATTCAATCAGAATCAAATAATGTTTCGCAAACCTTCCTGAGCTATAGTGAATTCAATGTCTGTTGATTTTGGTGAAGGTCGGTTAAGGAAAATAGGTAGTTTACCGGCAACATTTGATGTTCTAACAACGGTCATTTTTTCTATGACGAACGATAACTGCCTCACATTCAAGTAGAATCAAATATTGTTTGTCACAAGTTCATCAATTGTAAAAGACTGAAGGCCTGTTGTTTTTGGTAAAGATCGGTTAAGAGAAAGGGGTAGTTTACCTGCCACATTTTAATGTTTTAACAAGAGTAATTGTTTCTATGACGAACGATAACTGCCGCACATTTAATCAGAATCAAATAATTTTGTGCATACCTTCCACAATTATAGATATCTCAAGGTCTGCTGATTTTGTTGAAGATCAGTTTAGGGAAAGGGGTAGTTTACCTGCAACATTGTATGTTGTAACAAGAGAACGTTTTCCATGAAGAACGATAACTGCCGTAAATTGAAACTGAATCAAATAATTTTTTACATCTATGCCTGAGTTATAGAGGACTCATGGCCTATAGATTTTGGAGAAGATCGGTTAAGGGCAAGGGGTAGTTTACCAGCCACTTTTAATGTTGTTACAAGAAAAATTGTTTAATGACGAACGATAACTTCCGCAAATTCAAACAGAATAAAATAATGTTTTGCATGCATCCCTGAATTGTAGAGGACTCAAGACCAATTGATTTTGGTGAAGATCACTTAAGAGAAAGGTGTAGTTTACCAGCAACATTTTATGTGATAACAAGGTTAATTTTCCTTTGACGACCTATAACTGCTGTAAGTTCACACATAATCAAATAAGATTTTGCATAAATCCCTACATTGTAGAGAACTCATGGCCTGTTTATTTTGGTGAAGATCGGTTAAGGGAAAGAAGTAGTTTACCTGCAACATTTTATGTTGTAACAAGAGAAATTTTTTCATGACGAACGATAACTGCCGTAAATTCAAACAGAATCAACTAATTTTTTACATATGTGCCTGAGTTGTAGAATCCTCAAGGCTTATTGATTTTGGTGAAGATCGGTTACGGGAAAAGGGCAGTTTACCACAAACATTTTTTGTTGTAACAAGAGTAAAGTACTTAATTTTGATAAATAAAGTATCCTGATAAGAAGATCTTAATAATCCACTGCAGAAACGTAGATGAAATATCTATAAATGAAGAGGCTAGTTGAACGGGGTGGGGGTAATTTTCTATAAATGAAAATTATATTTGGAGGTGGAGGGTATAATTTTGATATGTGTACTACGTTATCGGCAACAAAGTAGTAGTTTGTTGTTAAAATTGCTTCCCGGGCAGTCCAATATTTTCTGCAAAACCAGACGTTTCGGCAGTGCCGTCGACTGCCATCATCAGTGAAAATCGAGTGCGATAACGTGTGGTGGTATACGTTAGTGACCACAGTACTGTGGTTAAGTCTGAAGCAATAAGTGAAAAGAAGTGGTTTCTATGGAAACATTTCATTTCGTAAATTATTTTAAATATAAATCTTAAAGTCATGGAAGTATAAACATGGAAGTCATGTATGGTTCTCCATACCGATATTTTTATTAAATTACTACAAACGTATTGGAAAAGTGTACGATTAATAGAATCTATTAAACGGAATAATAGCAGTATTTCAACAGAAAAGGACAAGAAGAGGAAAACACTATAAAAAAAACTATTGTAAGCGTTGGAGGGGGGTGGTTACGGTTCTATTTTATTCAACTAGTTTCTATTATAGTGAAACGGGTTTCACGGTAATTGAATATTCTCAGTAACGCTTATTGTATTTGCTAAACAACAACAAGAACGTGGTATTCAAATTAACATTACCGCTACCGCTATGCACACTAAAGAGACTCCCTTTATCCGCAAATAATAGCAATTCAATTGCAACCGTTTTGATTTAATTGATTTTTAATGTAATCGGAAAAGTCCCTGCGAAACGTCTTTTATTGTATGCTAAAGGAAGTCTACATTATATTGTTTTGCACTACGTGACTAGATTATAGGCTTTAAACAAATAGCTGCTGACTAGATTATGTCTTCTTTTATACCGAAACAAAGGGAGATTACTATGAATATTCAACAATAGCAACAATAGCAGCAGGACTACAAATAAGAAAGCTAATGAATCATCCAGCATTTGAAGAAAGATTGAATGAATTTGAGGTTGATGCATGGAAATCATTTCAAAATGTGGTTAACAACTTCCTGGGAAACCATAAGGCGGATAACTACAGAGAACTTGTAACTGAGCTTCTTCAAAACTACAGAGAACTTGGATGTAATATGTCAATCAAAATTCATTTCTTAGATTCAAATTTGGATTTTTTCCGTAACAATCTAGGCGCCGTGAGTGACAAACATGATGAGCGCTTTCACCAGGAAATATCCACCATGGAAACACGCTACCAGGGAAAATGGAATCCAAAATTGCTAGCTGACTACTGCTGGAATCTAAAGAAGGATCTACCTAATATAGCAAATTACAGCAGAAAACCCCCCAAAAAAGTAGATTTTAGGTAAGTACAAAGTGCATGTAATATATTGCTATATTAACGTCACATAATTTTCTTTTTGGAAAAGAAAAATGTTAATTACTAAAACACTATGCCCGATAGGAAACAACTGTTAACATATTTGAAATCAGCACTAAAAATACTATAAGAATCAGTTATTCACTTTCATTTACCAAACGAAGAAATTACATTTTGTTGGCCAGTGTATTCAACAATGGCAGTAGTCTAAAAAAAAAAAAAAAAAAAAAAAAAAAAGTTTACCATTATTGCGTGTCAACCCGTTTGTGACATTCGTGACCAAGTTTCTTCCTCAACTACTACTCCACGGCGCTACAGCTCATGAAGAACCCTGGCCTCCAGAATGACATGCCTCCACTCCCCTCTATCCTGTGGGACGCTTCGCCACCTTCTGACCCCCAGTTTTCTCATTTCTTCATCTATAACAGCATTTGTCCTCATACGTTACATTCCAGTATCTAGTACTCCTTCATATATCCTCCTCACAATCTTTCTTTGCCATCGTTTGATCATATCTTCTTAGGCTGAGTTCATGGTCCAGGCCTCAGAAGCATATAATACTACTGGCCGCAATACAGTTTTGTAAGTCCGGACCTTGGAGTTTCTAGAAATGTTTCTGGACTTTAGGATAGGCAGCAAAGGAAAGTAGCACCTATTTTCCATAGCCAGTTTGTCTTGAAGTTTCATTGCTATCCGATTTGTTTACGTAAAGAGGGACCCAAGATATCAAAAACTATCCACCCTCTCAAATTCATTGCCATGGACTTTTTTTGAGAGACTATTTTTGACATTCATTAACATTGACTTCATTTTTGAGAATATTGCTTCACGTACATTCTTCTTCATCGGCATATTTTTGTTTGTCTTTCGAGTGTTCACGTGCAGCTTATGCTGGACGAAGCATGCTTCAGAGAGGTGTACGCCTCTTCCAGTCCCTCTTTGTTTCATGACACGAGAACAATATCGTCAGCATGTGCAATGCACTACGACCTTCTATTCGTAATTGTGCCCCCCGGTTTATTGGTAGCTGCCTTACTACTTTCTCTAGGACTGAAATGATAACTGAAGGGCGTCTTTCAACGCGATCCAGAGTGTAGCCGTCCTATTCTGTAAGCGACGGAAGAACCCGCTTCGACAACTACGCATCGGGAGGACGTAGCCAACTTGTGCTGGTCTAACCAAGTGAAGTACCTCACCTCGGTGTACACCACGACCGTCGGCTCACCTGGCGTACCCACGCTCAGACAGTTGTTAACCAAGCATCCGCTTGTCTTAGTTACTGTTTCCACTCGTGGTCAGGAAACCAGGAGCCATAGTTTCAGCAATGACCAGGAAACTGAGCAAAATGATTGTCGGAGCGTATCTGCTGCCGGTCATACATACGCTTGCCCGGTCTACAGTTTCCTCGCCAAGAGGATAAAATGAAGTTGTAGAGCAACCTCGACAGGGGACTTCGGCTAGCGGTCAATTTCTCCCGCCGATTCTGTTTTCGCTTTCTAAGGAGTGTACTTGGCGACCGCGCCTTAGATGACACCTTCAAGCGGTTTGTACGCAGGTTTTATACACGTGCGGCGAGGTCGTCTAGTAGCTGGGCTGGGCAGGTACCGTATACGTCCAGGTGATTCGTGGAAACGCCCTCGGTGTATACTGCGCTAGTGTAGGCTAGCACAACAGCCGAGAAACGGCCTGCTAAAGAGCAAATCCCTCTACTTTGGCAGGGTCGTGAGGCAGAAACTTCTGAAGTCAACTCGGAACTCAGATTCCTTGTGGTACGTCTCTGCGACCCAAAACTACACAGCCCAGAGTCAGTCAGTCGCCCACGGATCGTCGTATTGGACAGTGCAGACAAAATACGGGGACCAATGAAGTTACTAGTAACCAGCTTTAATTAGTCACAAATAACAACTTGAAATCAAAAAAATACCCTCATATAGTAAATCAAAACAATTTTTTCCAGATGCAATAATAATGTCACTATTAGAGTACCGCACTATTCTATAACAGAATAATCACTTTCCACTAATCTGTAACAATCACTTCACCCGCACTCTGCAATAAAGCCAGGTGTAACTAACTAAGACGGGCGCTGTTGGTTATACATTTTCTTCTTCTGCACTACTAGGATTAGGCATTTGCCTGTTCCGTCCTCACAAACTTACGACCACCGTTTTTGTGGCCTTCATATATCTCTTTTCCCTCTTGGGTTGTAGTTAAGTATTTTCTTGGGTATTGTCCCACTTCCTATTCTATTTACGTGGTGTTTCCATCTTTCTTTATATTCAGTTATTTTTTCATTTATTGCATATACATTTAGTTCATTTTGCACGTCTTCATTTCTTACTAGATCTGTTCTTGTGCAACCTTTGACTCGAATCAAAAATCTCATTTCTGCTGCCTGTATTTTGCTGTCTCCTTTTTTGGTATTTATTTAACTTCCAATCCCATACATAAGTACAGGTACAGCCATCGTTTTATAAAGTTTTATCCTTGTGTCTTTTCGTGTTTTGTTATTTAATTTTCTATTTATTCTGTCACATATTGCCTGGAACTTATTTATTTTCCATGTTATTGTCATAATTGTAGCTTGTGTCGCAGCCCAAGTATGTAAAATTTGATACTTGTTCGATTGGTTTTTTTGTTAAAAATTATGTTTAACCTAACGGGATACTTGCCTTGGAAAGCCATAACTTTCGTCTTATGCAAGGATATTTTAAGATTATATTTTGAACATACTTGATTCAGTCGGTGTACTGCCAGTTGTAGTTTATCTTCACTCTCTTGTATTATTATTTTATCGTCAGCAAATAGTAACGTACTCAGGTAAGTATGTCGGTCCAGCTGGACTACAGGATATTCCTTTGATTGCCATTTTTTAAGAACATCGTCAATATATATATTGAAAAGAGAAGAGTTGGAGACAAGTTACATCCTTGCCTCACTACTTGGTTAATTTTTATCTTGGTTATACATACCCCACAAAAGTTTCACAATAATTTTACATTCTTTTCAAGGAGCGCCAGAATACTTTAGAATAGTTACAAGTGCTCTCGAATAGTCTAGAGTGTTACATGAGTTTTTTTGAGAGCGTTACGTAATTCTCGAAGCAGTATGATGAAAGTGTAAAGAGCAGAGAAGGTAAAGTCAAGGGCTCACTGGTGAAAAAATACAAACTGGATGAAAGTAAGTAAACTTAATATGCCATGGCCGGTGCAGACATTGTCACAATTATTCCAGTGAACGGAAAAAAATTTTATTTTTTATTTTTTATTTTTACTAGTATTTTTGTACAAACCACTATGTTGTCTTTGGTATTGACGAGCGCTTTCGGCAGTCAAGCCATCTTCAGGTCATTTACCAACCTCTTCTACTTTAAATGACCTCAGGCGTTGGTAAACGACCAGAAGATGGCTTGACTGTCGAAAACGCTCTTCAATACCAAACACAACGTAGTGGTTTGTACAAGAATACTAGTAAAAATATTTGAGACCACTAACACTCCAATAAAACAATAAAGGAAAAACATTTTTTTTTCATAAATGCCGCGGCATCTATGGAACGATTCATAGGTAGTTGGAAAATAAAACACGGAAGGATACCCAAATAAAATTTTTTAAATCTGTGGCTGTCCCCACATTCCTGTATTCTAGTGAGATATGAACTCTTGGTGAAAGGGATGTGCAGAGGATTTAGGCAGCCGAAATGACACTTCTAAGAGGGACGCAAGGTTGTTTTCTCTTGGATCGTAGACGGAACGAGGATATTAGACGCGATTTAAACTATTATTGCACCAGAAGACTGAAGACCACAGAAGCAGATAGTGTGAACACTTGAATTGCATGCCTGATATCCGTCTAACTGTTGCTGCTTTGGGTTATCACCCTACTGGCAAGAGAGATGTCGGTAGGCCAAGGAGGAGATGGGTTCCGGAACAGGTCTAAGACCTAGTCCTTGGAGTGGTAATGATGATGATGATGATGATGATGATGATGATGATATTCTTACAGGGTTCTTCCCTAGAAAGGCCATTGCTTTTAAATTAATAATAATAACTTTAACTTAAATTAAATAGTACTAATATTTTAAAATATTCTATTTTTTCTATTATACTAGAAAATATTCTATTGTACCAGAAGACTGAAGACCACATAAGGAAATGCAAGCCTGATATTTATCTACCTGTGGCTACCTTGGGTTATCACCCTACTGCGAAGAGAGATGTTCGCAGACCGAGGAGGAGATGGATTCCGGAACAAGTCTAAGGCCTAGTTCTTGGAGTGATAATGATTATGATGATTAATTGTTAATAAGAGCCGATTGTTCATGGCGGTTAAGGAATCCATCTTTCTGTACGGTTGCGAAATCTGTGCCGTTGCATTAGAGGCGGAGAAGTACAGGAAACGTGTGGCATCGGTGCAGGGGAGAGGAGCCCTCTTACCTATGGCCTAGCACTTGTAGCGGTGATGATGATGATGATGATGATGAGGAATGCGCACTTAATTTGAAATCAGAACAGCACACTTTATTTAGACTTAAAATCTTTTCTTTTTTTAGCCACTGACCGCACAAAAGCGACGACAAATTTTTAAGAAGTTAAGTAATACGTGTTTAAAATTATAAAACCGTGAAAGACAGTAGTCCGACTTTGTTCGTCTTTGAATCTCTATTCCAAAAAGAGAACTAATTATACTATTAACACACAAAGTTACTACCACTACTTTGATAAGAGTTTTTTTTTGCTTGTTCGTAATGAGTGCTCAAAGCAGTGAACATTATACGGCTTCGTCAGAATTATACTTTCATCTTTCGAGCGGCTTAATTAATCTAGTTTGACCTAATTTCAGTGAAATTCTTGTTTAAAAACGTGATAGTAATTTTACTTTGAAAATCGAATTCTACGGAATGGATCTGTAGGCTGGGCTAATGAGACATAACACACTTTGACGGTAGACTAATATGGTTTTATATAACGGTAACCGCGTAGGAAGTAAAGAGAGCAAATTGAAAACTGTATAAAACCTTTAATGAGACCCCCTTTGTGATAAACGGAAAACGACAAATGCCTTTCTGTGGACGACATCAAGGGTAAAGCGCAGAAGTATACCAAACAAGATTTCATTTCAGGATTAATAAGGAACTCTAGTAAGTAACTTACTAAATTTACTAAGCTTTGGATGTGCAGTGTACCAAAATCTTTTCCGAATAATGCGATATTGAATACTAGAAATCGGTATGGAGAACCATGCATGACTTCCATGATGTAATTAATTATAAAATTATTTTAAATATGTACATTCAGAATGGAACCAAATATATTAGCATCCTTTTGGTAAAAACACTAAGAAAGATAATCAAAATACGAATTGTACCTAGTTGTAGATATTTTAAAAATTAAGAAATAATTTGATTAAATAATCTTTTATTTAAACAACGTGAAAGAAAGCGTCTGTTTTCTGTAAATTTTTGAAAACCAAAAGTTGTTTTGTTAACGTATCCGTGGTTACATAGCATGGAAGGATATTAATTGTTAATATTTTATTGAAGTTTTCAAGTTTTTGGTCGAATGAATTTATAACAATAATACAAAAATTAACCCCCCACCCCTTTAAGTATCCTTTTTATTTTTAGATATTTTATTTTTCTTTCTACAGTGGATTATTATGATCTTGTTTTCAGGGTAGTTTATTTATTAAAATTAAGTACTTTACTCTTGTTAAAACGATAAGCGTTGCAGGTAAACTACCCCTACACCTTCCAACCGATCTTCACCAAAATCAACAGCCCTCGAGTCCTCTACAACTCAGTCACGTATGCAAACAAATTATTTGATTCTGTTTAAATTTGCGGCAGTTATCGTTTGCCATAGAAAAATTCTAGATACAGACACAGAGAGAGACACTTTTTGGAAAATGACTTTTCTTCATGTTTTGAGGGTAGTACAGTCAGAAAGAGCCCTTATATCGAACACGACTTTTTTCGCGGTCACCATACTTACGGAATATGGAAGTAAAACTCCTAAACTACGCACGTACAATCTTTAAGAGACCTGAAGAATCATAAACAAAATACATAAAAACATAACCTTTACTGCCGAATACGAACACAACAATACCATAAACTTCTTAGACCTCTCCATCACAAAACTTGAACACAGGCACAAATTCAGTATATACAGAAAACCAACTACAACTGACACACTAATACACAACACCTCCAATCACCCAATACAACACAAACTAGCTGCCTTCAGAACCATGATACGTAGACTTAACAACATCACCCTAGACAAAAAAAGACTACAAAGACGAACTCAACACGATAAAATATCTAGCAGAATCTAACGGATATGACAGAACAATAGTCAGTAAACGCCTACACAAAACACAAAACAAACAACAGACAAAGACAGAAAACAACAAATTCATAACACTAACATACATCAACAAACAAACTGAAAAAATAGCCCACAATTTCAAAAAAGCAGGATACAGAATCGTTTACTAAACTACTAACAAAACAGAACACACACTATCAAAACACACACACACAAAGCACAAAACAAATTCGATCCACCCGGTGTTTACAAACTAAATTGCTCAAAATTGCAACAAATTCTACATAGGCCAGACAGGACGTAGCTTCAAACAGAGATACATTGAACCAAAAAGGCACTCCACTCCACTACAGAATCCACCTTTGCAAACCACCTCATTGAAGCAAACCACACATACAGGAACATCGACAATAACATGAACATTCTACACGTACACACAAAAGGCCGAAAACTAGACACTGTAGAACAATTGGAAATATACAAACACACGAAAACAAATAAAAACGACATCCTAAACGAACAGACACAATTCAAATCGCACACATTATTCGAACATATCTTACCCTACACACACAACATCGATCTTTCAAAATTCGATTCCGTCGCCCACAACAGGACGGACAGCGCTACCAGCGGCAACCTCTGAAGAAGCCTTTTAAAGGTGAAAACCCGTTCAGGTTATAAGGTAAAACTTTATGTTTTTACTTATAAAAAACTTTGTGTTCCGAGTCGTTAACGTAATAGTTGTATTTAGTTAAGTAACGGACACGTCATGGACAACGAAATCCAAGAATTCTGAAGAATCACTTCTAAAAAGGCTGTATTCTACTGAGACGTGTGTCACTGAATACAAAATTTCAGAACCATAGACCAACACTAAAAGTCTCAACCCATTTACACGTTTGCTTAAATACGCAAAATGTAACAATGTAATAACGGCTTAACTAGAGGCTTGACATAATTTGTATAGTAAACTGCTTCTGTTCTCCTTCTTCTCCACGTCAAGGCGTGGGCTTAAATTCTGTTCCGCCTTCAATGAAGCCATCTCTTCCGTTGGACTACTAATAATAAATACACAAGAACAAAATTAACGACAACAGAGATGGACTTTTGGAGACGTTCAGCAAGAGTATCCAGACCCGAGAAACTTAGAAATGAAGTCATTAAGAACAGAATAAAAATGGAAAATTCAATTGCTGATTTTATCCAAACAAAAAATTACAATGGTATGGACACACGAAAAGAATGGCACAGGGAACTTTGCTAAGGAGAGTTATGGAATGGACTCCACCAGGAAGAAGCGAAAGAGGAAGATCACCTATTACCTGGGTATAAGAAATTCAGACTATATTGAGGGAACGAGAAATTGAAGATCTTTGGATGGACAAGTAGCAGTGGAAGATGAGAAATCAATCACTTCTGAAATCTTTGGTTTCGGAAAACGTGTAAATGTTGTACAGCCGGAATAAAAACTCTTCCTTGGTCTACCTATATCTCGTCTTCTTTTTGAGGTGTGTATCTTATTACTTGTTTAGGTAGTCTCATATCTTCTATCCTCTCGATATGTTGCCCTCCTTTTTATTTGTCCTTCCCTTATTCTGCTGGCCATAGAATATACATTTAATTCGGTTCTTATATCTTCATTTCGTATTTTATCTCTGATGGTGAAACCTTTGGTTTTAATAATAAACTGCTTTTAAATGAAATTTGCGCCATTTGTTATTTAGTGGTGTTATCTACTGCAAGTTTCCAGTTTTCTGCCACTAAACAAAATACCGCTATATAAAAAAAACAACAAAGTTTCTTTGATTACTAACCTAAAAGTGACTACAAATATACGCGTCAAAACTTTGCTTCTAGCAAGCAACCTCTCGTCTCTCTTCGTCTGATGCTGTCAATATGTCATTACGGAGAAAAGGTTGAATTCTGTAAGTCCGCGGTAAACGTCGTATTCACAAAGAAAACAAATGGATTTCACATTTTTCTCTTATACGCGCAAAAAACACTAGCACACATATGTGTATAAATACACGTACACTTAGAGATTGATTTCCAGACTTCTGTCAAACAAGAAAATGTGTTCCCTGAGGCCGAAAAATATTCTACGTTATTATGTAACTATATAGGTATATAATATGGTTACTACAGCTAATGCCGTCTCCCTTCCTTCAACCTGCCTTTCCGATTCTCCTGATGTTCCCATTGTCCTTCCTCAAGTCCTATACGTTGCATAGATTCATCCACTTCGTCCCTCCAAGATCTTCTCGGTCTTCTCCTTTTTCTCCTTCCTAATGGACTCCATTCCGTCACTTTGTTGATCCACCTGTTTTGGGCTCTCCGGACATGACCGTACCACACCAATCTTTTTTCTTCGATGTAGTCAATTACACTTGTTTCCGCTTCCATTCTTCTTCTGATCTCCTCGTTTGTTATTCGGTCTGCTCTCGTTATTCCACACCACCTCCTCCAATATTCCATCTCTGTTGCAAGAATCTTTCTTTCATTCTTTTTGTTAATAACCCATACTTCTGCTGCATACGTCATAATGCTTTGGACTATAGTCTGATGTATAATTTTTTTGGTCCTTTTTCTAATATTTTTGTCCCATATAACACAGTGTAATTGTCTAATCCCTGTTCTAGTTTGCCCTAATCTACTTTTTATTTCCTCTTCCGTTGTGCCTTGTTTACTCAGTGTGAATCCTAGGTACTTGAATTTGTCTGTTCCTCTAATTATAACATTTTCGTCTACTTCTAAATCTGTTGTTCCTTCATCTCTAATTGCCAAGTATTCAGTCTTTTCTACGTTTATTTCCAATCCCATCTTTGTTCATTCTTCATTCAGCTTTCTGACCATATGTAGCTTAGATCTATTACGAACTACATTGCGATAAATTACGTAACTTTACCAAACCACAATTACAGGAAGCTTCTGAAAGAAATGCGCATCACAGTTCTTCGACAATTACGTACCCTAACGGTATCAAAAGTGCCATTTTACACTCTTCTCGAGTAGGCCAACGTGCAGCGTATGTGTCAAGGCAGCCGTCAACTTATGTAGCACACCAGAGAGTTCGATCATTTGTAACTAAGCAAATTACGCCGGCACGCCGCCAGAAGGATGAAAATTTGTTCTGGAGCTTCTGCGGGACCTATACAAGAGTGTAGGGTTGGCTTAGAACTCAGTTACACCTAGCGATGTTGTAGAGTGCGGATGAAGTGATAGTTGTGAATTAGTATAAAGTGATTATTGTGATATAATTAGTGCGGAACTCTAATAGTTCACATTATTATTATTACGTGTGGACAAATTTAGCTTGAATTGTCGTATGAGAGTACCTTGTTGATTACAAATTTTTATTTGTGACTAATTATTATTGCTGGTAATTAGTGACTCCATTAGTGTCTGTATTTTGTTTCATCTGTATAACACGACGAACCGTGAGACCGCAGTAACAATATTGTTACGATATTACAGAACAATCTACGTGTTTGTCGAATGTGCCAGAAGAATCTCGACCTACTGTGTGTGGCGTACGTACTTGTAGACGCATTAGCGAGAGTCTTCTCGATGCGGCCAGCCGTGCGGACTCAGTCAAAGCCGCAGTTAATTACGTAGTTCATACGGACGGTAAGACGCAATTAGGAATCGTCTAGATTTTCAGCGGCTATAAATGCAATTACTCAGGGACGCTCAAGTTATTATAGCTGCGATACATTTACAGTTCGGTTCGAGAGTTATTATCGGGCGATATTACTGTGCACGTTCAAGTGGTTATTAGTTAAGTGTGTTTTATAATCGGACGGTATAATTGTAATAACAATTGTGTTTAATTTTAGTGGAAATTTTATTGCGTGTGAAGAATTTTTATTTGATTTGTTGTACAGACTGTATTGTTAATTACGAACTGTATAACTGTGAAATTAAAGCTGGTGATTAGTGACTTAATTGGTGTCTTGTACTTATTTTGTTTTCCACTGTACCTTAGACGATCGAGTAGACCGTCTTAACAATATTATGTAACTCACCCCATTTTTATTTGATTGTATTATGTACCTAAAGTTTCTAATTTTCTGCGACTAAACGAAGTAGTGTTATATATAAAAAAAAAAAAAATAAAAATAAAAAAAAATAAAATAAAAAAAATAAAATTTTGTGGTTAATAACGTAAAACTGACTACACGCGTACGCGTCAAAACTTTGCTTCTATCAAGCAACCACGTCCCCCTTCGTTTGATGCTATGTCAATATGTCACTAGAGAGAAAGGTTTAACTGTTAACGTCTGCGGTAAACGTCGTATCCACAAGCAAAACAAATGGATTTCATATTTTTCTCATACGCGCAAAAACACTGGGCACATATATGTGTATAAATACACGTACAAATAGAAATTGATTTACAGACTTCTGTCAACTGAGAAAATGTTTCCTCTGAGGCCCAAAAAGTATTTACCTCGTCATCGTCATCGAACTTTTTTCCGGCCAGATATTGTTTCAGGTGAAGGAACAAGTGAAAATCACTGGGCGCGAGGTCCGGGCTATGCGGCGGGTGATCCAAAACATCCCATTACCAACTGCCGAGCAGCGCAGAGGTCACGCGTGCAGTATGGAAGAGGTAAAAGAAGAGGTCATGACATGGTTCAAAGGGTTGGGGGCAGACTTCTATGACACGGGGATACAAAAGCTGGTTCCCAGACTTAAGAGGTGCTTGGATAATGGCGGTAATTATGTAGAGAAATAAAGATATATGTATTTACGTAATTGTTAGTTAATGATTTGTAAATAAATATTGTTAGACTAATTACGACCTTTGTATCTTTACTTTCCGGACACGCCTCGTATATTCCATAAACATAACCAATAGAGTTTTATTTACGATGGCGTGTCCTCTTGAGGACAGTACTTTCGAAGAACAGCGTTCTGTTATAAGATTTTTGGATTTGGAACCACTATAACCACTAACTTGGATTCACTATTTTGAACCTGAGTCAAAGCGACAAAGCATGGAGTGGAAGCATCCCAGTTCACCCGCCAAACAGAAATTCAAAACCCAGCCATTGGGTGGTAAGGTGATGTTAACTATCTTTTGGAGCTCCCAAGGCCCAATGTTCTGTGATTATCTACAAGACCAGCGTACCATCAATAGTCAGTACTATTCTGACATGATTGTGAACAAAGTGAAGCCTGCATTGAAGAAGAAATGTCCGGGATGGCAGAGGAAATGTGTGATTTTCTTCACGATAATGCTCGCCCACACACGGCAATACTGACGCTCGAAACAATAAAAAAAATAGGTTGGGAGATCTTGCCACATCACCCTAATAGCCCTGACCTTGCCCCATCTGAGCTTTTCTTGTTTGGCCCACTCAAGGAGACTTTGCGTGGTGTCAAGTTCAACAGCAATAAAAAAGTGAAGGAAAAAGTCCAAAACTAGCTTCGCCATCAAGGTAAAAATTCTTTGCTGAGGGAATAAAAAACTTGTAAAGAGATGTGACAAGTGCATAGACGTTGCTGGAGATTACGTTGGAAAGAAAAAAAGTTGTATTGATTGAATAAAAAGTTTTTACTCTACAGCTGTTTGTTTTTTTACTTATTGAACGACCCTCGTATCTTGCCCGAACGACACCCGACAACTTTTTCCGAGTAAGAGCAACAGGCGGCCGGTAACACGAGGTTACCTATATAAACTCGCCACCAGGTCTCAGACAGTTACAGGGCCTCGACCTGGTCGCGTCCCAATAGGCTCATTCACTACACTACACCATATCTTATTTAAAGCCAAGCTTTCGCCACACCAATTTATTGGCTTCCCGGTATGCCTATATCGTCACCGGCTTTGTGAGCTTAAGACAAAAATTACATTGCGATACATTACGTAACTTGTGCAACCACAATTAAGGAAAGTCTTTTAGAGAGAGAGGCGTCATATTTTATTTGTGTAGTATAGAACCTATTTTATGAAATTGCCATGATGTTAGTAGTAATAAAATAGCTGAATATCAAATGACACATGGTGCAATTAAAACAATATTGAGCAGAAAACTCAGAGTGATTTCTCATCAAGACGAATATCAGAAAGTTTTGTAAAATATATAAAAACACTTGGTACGTTTCACAGATTTTATTTAACTCTGACAGCTGTTTCCACTTCTTAAGTCATTGTCAAAAAGATGAATGAAGACTAAACACAGGACGTAAGGTGGACATCTGGTTAGGGCATGCCCACCAGAACATGTGCGAGGTGTGAAGATGTGGAGGGGTTGCAGGAGCTAAGAGAAGGTCAAATGTCTGTAAAACTAAATATATCCTGAATGTAAAATATTAAAATTAACTAAACTAAATATAATATGATCCAAAATATATAATTAACTAAACTAAATAACAGCTTTTACTAAAGGGGATGCACAGAATTCAGTTTGTTCATTTGTTAAATTTTTGTTATTTTTATTGGTTTTTTTAATTTCTAGAATTTCTAACAAATCCATTTTTTTACCTTTTTGTATGTTGTGGAGTAGTGTTATGTTTTTGTATATATTAAGTGATTGTGTTGTATGCAATGATCTGCAAAACCTGTATTGGGTGTATTGGTTAAAATCTCCTTCTTATGTTCAGAAATGCGATGTTTCAGAGCACGGCCACATTGTCCGATATAAATAGCATCGCATTCTGCACAGTGTATTTCATAAACTCCATTTTTCTCCAGTGTGTTTGATTTGTCTTTATTATTGACTAGTAATGAAAAAAGATTACGTTTGTTTACTGATACCATGTTAAGACCGTGCTTTTTTAACCTATTGTTAATCTTATCTGTTATAAGCGGAATGTAATTTTTTAATGAAACTTTTTGTTACCCTGATTGTTAGCCAGCTTTATGGAATAAAATTCTTTTAAAATAATTTTCTTCTGTTTTTTTTTTTTGAAATTAAAGAGTCTATTATTCTTTCATCCATGACGTTAGTGATTGTTTATGTATAACGGTATGTGTAAAGGTAGGTTTTCTATATATCTGAAAACTAAGATTATTTTGTGATCCAGTAATGGTGAGATCCAAAAAATTTAGTAGATATCAGAAATATTTAGTCAGCAGAAGAGATGAATTTCTTGCGATCAGCTCAAGTGTACATGAAACAATGAGATACGAAATATTTTCAAAATTAGTACTAAATACTGTGCTCTTAAGCCTTGGTCCGTTGCTATGAATTATCGACGTCTCGTCGGTAACGTGTTGACCCCCCCCCCGGCGATCTTCTTCAGGCCGCCTAAAAACGACAGAGTGTACAGGAAAACAGTAGCTTGTGATCTTTGCCGAACGATAACCGAACACTTGTTTCAGGTAAAAGCAGCAAATTGTTTCGGGTTGTTTGTTATTGTGGCAATAGAAATGTGACAGTACTGTGCTTAACTAGCGAAGACCGTGTCAGTTATCAAATCGTTTCGCACTCTAGAGGTGGCCTCCAGAAGAGAGGGCGAAACGTTTGCTTGTAACAACAGGAGTTGACCACGGCTCAATATTCCAGAGACAAGTCAATCTGATTCTATGTAATTTAATATTAAAACTATTTAATACAGAGATGTAGCCTTTTCCCAACTCTATTTAAAGTATATCTAGACAAAGCCTTGGAAAAATGGTCAACGAGAACTGGGGAAATGGTTAGAGGAATGGGGTTGCAAGTGGGAGAGGAAAAACTGCTTGGCTTATATTTTGCTGACGATCAAGTTGTCGTAGCAAAGGATCCGGATGATCTTAGGTACATGATAAGGAAATTACAAGAAGAATACCAGGTCGCAGGTCACGTGATAAACGTGAATAAGTCTGAGTACATAATAGTCGATAATAATAGTCAAGATAGTCTCGATTTAGGAAATATCACCATAAAAGGAGTTGGAACGTGTAAATATTTGGGAGTTACACTTAATAAACAATGAAATATTAGCGATGAAATAAAAGAACGATTAAACAAAGGGAAAAAGTAACAGGATCGTTGAGCTCTGTTTTATGGGATAAATCAATCACAAGAGACACAAAAAAGAGACTGTATACGAGCATCTTCCTAAGTATAGTCACACATGGACCCGAAACATGGGATATGACAAGGAAAACCCGAAAAAACTCTTAGCTGCCGAAATGGATTATTTAAAACGCAGTTGTAGAAACTGTCGAAACTTGTCGAAACTGGAAAGAGTCGGAAATGAAACAATTAGACAGAGTATGAACATGACGAAGAACATAGTGGAAGAGATTGAACAAAGAAACAACTAGTATGGTTTGGACACGCAAAAAGAATGGACGAAACCAGGTGGCCCAAGAGAATTTTAGAGTGGATACCATATGAGGGGAAGAATAGAGGAAGGCCACGAAGAAGTTGGCGAGAGGGTGTAGATGAAGCTATGAAACTTAGAGGCCTGGAAGAAGACATGTGCTATAATAGAAGAGAATGGAAACTAGGGACGGAGAAACGGACTAGGCCGTAGAAATCCTTTATATATATATATACACACTGTGACGATTTTAAATGTATTAAAAAATCGCACAGATTAAAATTTTTAATTTTAATAAGTAAGAGTATCATACACCCTTACCTATACCCAGATTCCTGTATCAACTTGAAACCTTCCAGTACCAACACGCCAAGAAAAGTATTAAGTAGTGAATAATAATAATAATTACTTAAATAATTAAAAATGCGACTAGAGAAATAAAGAAATCCTTAAGTCATAATAAAATAAACATAAAGTATTTATCTTCTAATTAATGAATAAATAATAATAGGAAAAGTACGAACTATTTTCTTAGCGCGTAAATACGCACTAGATTACTGAGCCTTCTCCCCTAAACCGTACGCGCATTCGGCCGTAGAACGTCGCAATGAGTAGACGTGAGTTTTGGTGTTGTACACATATACGTATGTGTATGTTCGCTAGAAGTATATCCAGCGTGAAATCTTGTGATTGTGAATAATGTAGTGTCTAGAGTTTGTGAGAAAATATATAAATAAAATAGAAAAAGGTAGCCAACACATCTCTTAAAAACAAAATCAAATGTAAGTGTAACATAGTTAACTACTAGACTGTAGTACTGAAAAGTGAGAACTATAACTGTAATTAGAATAAAGAAAATGTGAACTACAAGAATCTGCACTAAGAAAAGTGAAATTACAACATTTGGAACTTCAAGTAAACAACCTATCTTCGAGACCTTCAAGTAAACTAAAAATCAACCCGATGTAGATACACCAAGAACAACGTACTCAACCCGTAGAAGACGACTGGAGATGTCCCTGAATACAACAACCTCAGGTGATATCAAACCACAACTTTTGTAAATTTCCTCTTAATAAGAAGTAACAAAGAACTTTAAAGAACTTTCGCAATGTAATGAACAAATTATCAGATTTGTATATTTTGTAAGGAGTAATAGTAACCGTAATGTATATATTGATAAATTAATAATTTTGAGAAAATTGAGACCCGGATCCGTGGTATTAAAAACTAACAGTTATATGAATAAATTTTTGATATAACAAGAATAATATAATTAAGATCTTTGAAGCAGTAAAAGCACTATTTACAAAAATAACTTTCTTTAAAATCAGGAATAATGTTTGACTAATATTTCAATAGCAATAAAGAGATGTTTTAGCTAATACCTAGTGAGTGAATAAGTTTATGCAAACCTTGTCAGTTTCCTATATCATACTTGTTTTGTAATTTGTTAGTAAGAGTTTTACTAACAACGGCAGCTGGTTTAGTTTACTGGTAAAGAATTAAACTAGTTCCCGATTTTTGTGTTGTCTGGCCAAGGGGCGGCACAAAATTGCGCAACTCTGCTGAATTTAAAATTGCGCCACTCTGCTGAATTTAAAATTGTGTAATTTACTTGGTAAAAAAAATATTGTTTACAGAGTGTCACGTACAGAAAATTGCAACATAATTATGTAATTGTTGTTGTGTAAGTTTATAAGTCGTTAACGATAAAAAAAGGACAAACATAAATTTATTCACTCAGAAATAAACAAAAAATAAATGAGTAAAATTTTAATTATATAATAATAATATTAGTATCGCGAGTTTGGCGTATTAAGCAAGTCATAGCTGGTATGTAGTCAATTCCAAGCCAGTTGGTTCATGTTAAATATGTGTTGAGGAATGTAAACTCTCCCCTTTGTAAACACCCCATCTCATTCATAACCCCTCCTCCCCATAAGAAAACAAAACTATTAGACACGCTCTTTCCTGTTTTGTATTGTTCTGAATTACTACCCTATGCAACTAGACGACTCCCCAAAACAGCTGATTCTTTGTGCTGTTTGTTAAATCAATGAACTTTCCGTATATGAAATTTCTCTCTACTAAAATAGTATTATCGTTTTGTTTTGATTAATTATATATGTCAATACTGAGAATTTAATTGTTGTGAAATAAGTTATGTTGATTAATTAAGATAAGATTACATCCCAAAGCTTAATATGAAATAAGATATATGTGTATGTGTTTAAATGAATTAATGTTATCTATTTTTAAACATTGAGAAAACGAAGTAAAGTAAGTGACATAAGATTTGTCGTTCGTAATACGTCGTGTGTTTAAAGTGGTTATTATAAAAAATGACTCAATTTAACCCCGATTTCTTGTTGAAAGACGAATTAACCTATGAAGGATTATTGCATGGTCTCCCCTACTCTAATGTAACTGTCGAGGAACTTCGCGAGACGTTACGCGAAAATAAACCGGACCAACCCTCACTGTTAAAGTGTATTAACGATTACACTAATCGTTTGAGTGCTTTAGACTTCAATAGCGAAAAAGAAACGTGTTATCGTAAGTATACAGAACTAACTTCGTACGCACAAACCCTGCGTGATGAAAAATCCCCCGCAGTAATATTACGCACCACCCAAAGAATTGAGCATCTATACCGTCGTATCACCAATCTGTTGACCTGGCCCGGTGATAAAGATATCCCTCCTGATGTAAAAAAATTCGCCGAGGATGCATTAAAACAATTACCTGAGATAATACGCGAATTACGTAGACGATCCGAATTGTTTAGATTAGACGAAATCGAAGAAGCAATGACGAAATTAAATATTTCACCTACCCAATCGCCGACTCAAGAACAACCAAACGGTACTGCAAAAATTCAGATTCTGCAGGAATCCAATATAGATCCATTCAAGGAACGGTTAAGTGGTAGTCAAGTAAATATTCAAGCAGTAAACGTTACGTCACTCCCTAATGAACTAGAAAATATGACCCATACCTACGAATTACCTTCTCATTCGCGGACTAATCAACCTGCGGAAAATCCTAGAATGATGAGTCAAATAAATTTAACTCCCGAGCTCTATGGAAAAATAACCCACCCTGTAGAAAGTATTTTGTCCAATATACAAATCACTGATGGACTGAATATTACAAAGCTCCTTAATTTTATCAAACATATCTTAGAATTAAAGGAACTGCAACAACTAAGAGATAACCAGATTTTGCAAGTTATTTTGCCTAAGTGTAGATCTCCATTAAAAGATAGAGTGTTAGAATCCCTAAGGTATAATCAATCGGTAGAAGAACTTCATACCACACTAATAAGACATTTCATTCCCACCGGTATCTACGAAGAATTGAAGCGAAACTTAGTACTTCGTGCACAAGGTACATACGAGAGACTAGCTCATTATATTTCTGAAGTAAGAGAATCTGCTTTATTGTTACAAGTTAAATGGAGCGAACAACAGTTAGTAGACAATATCATAGTAAGACTATCCCCCGAGGAGCGATCTCGACTAGCACTCGTGAAGCCACCTACAACTTTTACGGAACTAGAACTATGTTGTATACATTCGTCCGACGTCTGGTATTCTGACCAGAATAGAAGTGTCTCTATGTCCCATAGTCAACAAAGAAATTAATTCCTAACTAGACCTATTGGAAATGATACCCGGAACTACCGCGATAAGCGATTCGTAAGTACACATAAAACCCAAAACTATCCCCATGTTTCATACTCTAAACCAAAACCCCGACAACCTACGAGCGAAGTAAGTGAGGAAAGAAGATGTTATAACTGTGGAAAGGCCGGACATATTAGCAAGTTATGTAAACAAAAGCGTTATCTACAGAAAACCGACCAATCAAAAAATGTGTGAAGCTGGAAGACCGAAAATCCTACGTCTTCCGAAGTATCAGAAGGAAAGGTAACAACAATACTAAGCGTCAAATAAAGATGAGTAAAAATAAACGCAGAGATTCTTATTTAACAAAATTTATCGAGAAGTGCAACTCTATTGGTGCATGTAAAACAAGTATATGCCAACTACCCTATGTACAGATAGACCTTGGAGCAACGAAAACCCTTGGTTTAATTGATTCAGGATCTACCCGTAGTATAATTAGTAAACAGTTAGCCACCTTATTAGCTAATCATAAACTGATTAAACGTAGCCAAATGGTGAACATAAAGTGTACCACCGCAAATAAACAAAACCTAAAGATATCTCACAGTATTACGGTGAAATTAAAAATTCAGAATTTTACTTGGTACATTCCCCTACTAGTAGCTGAAGAGTTAGGACAGAACTTAATATTAGGCGCGGATTTTATAAGAAAAACTGCTTTAATCCTTGATATATATGCAAAACAATATTTTTTCAGATTTGATCGTACTCAAAAATATCAGTTCGACTCCGAATTAAGTAACGACACTGTTAGTGAAACCGCAAATATTCATTCAGAGCCTAATGAATCGAGTCTAAGTCATTTAAAAGGAAATGAGAGACTAAGAATCCAAAAGTTAATAAAAGATTTTTCTGCTGTACTCACCCCCAAGTTAGGATTAACTCATTTAATTGAATATAAAATAAATCTTAGTGACAACAAAGTAATACGACTCCACCCATACAAACTATCTCCGCCCAAGATGGAAATCATGAGAAACCACATAAACAAACTCCTTGATCAGCACGTCATTGAACCATCAACGTCTCCATATTCATCGCCTGCATTCCTAGTACCAAAAGGAACTGACAAACATAGACTAGTCGTGGATTATAGACAACTAAATAAGAGTATAGAATTTGAATCGATACCACTGCCAGACATACACAGTGCGTTTCACTATTTTACAAAAGCGAAAATCTTCACCATAATGGATCTTAACCAAGCATTCCATCAAATTCCACTAGCTGAGGAATCAAAACATTTAACTGCTTTTGCTGTCCCATTTAATCTATATCAATTTACGAGAGTACCATTCGGTATATCACAAGGAAGTTCAGTATGCAGTCGACTGTTAGAAAAAATTTTCCATGATGTTAAATTTAAATTTGTATATCATTATCTCGACGATATAGTAGTATATAGTGAGTCAATGGATCAACATATTGATCACTTGCGTGAAGTATTATCCCGGTTAAAGAAAGCCGGACTGACCGTAAACCCTAGTAAAGTTAATTTCGCAGTGAAACAATTCTCATTTTTAGGTCACATAGTATCAGCCGAAGGTAAGGTTACCATCGATCCCGAACGTACACGCGCAATCCGAGAATTTTTACCTCCCAGAGAAGTCAAAGGTATAGCTAGATTTTTAGGTATGATTAATTATTTTCATAAGTATATACCCCACTTAGCAGATATAGCAGCCCCATTGAATGCCTTAAGAAAGAAAGGAACGAAATTCGAGTGGACTACTCAACATCAGGAAGCGTTTGAAACACTTAAAGAAAGTATTATATCCCCACCTGTATTGCAGTTAGCGGATTTCAGTAAACCATTTATCGTACAGACCGATAGTTCAAGTGTAGCATTAGGAGCCGTAATATACCAGGAAATAAATAATACTAGACTCCCGATCAGTTATGCATCCCGGACACTGACCGAGCAAGAAAGGAAGTTCTCAGCCTATGAACTTGAATGTTTAGCCGTAGTATTTGCTTTTGATAAATTCAAACCATTTTTGGAACACAAAGAATTTTTACTAGAAACCGATAATCAGGCTTTATCATGGTTATTAAATCACCCAAAACAGTTAGGTCGTATCGGACGATGGGTGTTAAGATTAAATTGCTACAAGTTCAAAGTGCAACATATTCGTGGAACTCAAAATGTAGTGGCCGATACTCTATCTCGCATGTTCCAACTACCCAATACAAGATATGGAGAAGATAATATTGAAACCACTATCGTTAATACACTAATTACTAATTTTCCCCTTGCATTTAAGGATATAGCATATCACCAACAACAAGATCCGAAATTGTGTAAAATAATCGAACAAATAGAAAAAGGAAATAACTCTGATAAATATATCTTGAGTAAAAGAGTACTTTGTTTTAAGAAGGCAAACGGAAAATTACTAAGAATAATCACCCGGAAATAATCAAACCCATGTTAATGGAGTACTACCATTCATCTACAATTGGAGCTCATATGGGAATTAGGAAAACGATACATCGTATTCGCAAGGAATACCACTGGGAAAACATGAATAGTGAAATAAAAAAGTTCGTGAGAGAATGCGAAATTTGTGAGCTGAGCAAACCAGCAAGAACCAGTCAAGTCGGAAAACTAATCTCCGAAATACCTACCACTCCCTTCTCGAAAATATACATCGACTATTCTGGACCTTATCCCCGCTCTAAATCCGGAAATACTATGCTGTTAATTTGTGTAGACTCATTCACTAAATTCGTGTGGATGTATCCTATGCGTCGTGCATTAGCATCTACGACAATTAAAATTCTACAAGAACAACTATTTAAAGACTATGGCACTCCTTTAAGCTTAATATCTGACAATGGACCCCAGTTTAAATCGAAAGAATTTAATGACATGTGTTTTAAATTAGGTATAAATCATATTACCGTGACCGAGTACAGACCGCAAGGAAATATAGCAGAAAGATACTTGCGTAACTTAAAATCAGCACTAATATCTTATCATGCTAAAGACCAGACAACCTGGGATCAAAATATTTCGTGGATACAATTTGCATTCAATTCAGCGTATCATGAAGGTCATAAATCAACACCATTTGATTTACTGTACAAGTACAAACCCAACCATCCTTTAACCACAAAGTGGAAAATCAATGAGTTATTACCCCGCGACGTGAATGGGAATAACACACGAAAAATATGGAACGAAGCTCGTGCAAATCTGAGAGCTAATTTACAGAAATCAAGGAAGTATCATGAGAATAATAATAAGCTAATAAAGTATAAAATAGGTGATTTAGTCATGTATAAAACTCATCCTATGAGTAAAGCAGTTGATAGGATCACTTCGAAACTATCTTATCGATGGTGTGGCCCCTATCAAATTCGTAAGTTCATCACCCCCGTTACTGTAGCTCTGTATGAACCCAATACAGAAAATTACGTTCGCAGAAGTCATTTGTCTCAAATAAAAAAATGTTTTACGTGTCAAGATACAGAAGGAAGACTACGAGAAAGATAGAAAACCTAGAATACTATCTAATTATTAAGAATAAAATATGTTATATAGACTTATACCGAAATAGGATAAGATTGTGTAACATCCTATACTATAGGTAATTATAAACTCAAAACCCCCTCGTACGAATACAAGCGAGGCCTGATCAACCTTAGCTAATGTCCTGCGAGAATGGTATTATACATGAGAAATCTGATGACAAGTATAATGAAGATGAAGAGAAAGAAAGAAAGAAAAATAATCTTTAGCGCTGTAAACTAAAAGTAATTCTATTGTTCTTACAATACGGTATTATTATTAGTAAAATACTCATGAGTATAACTCCGTAAAACGAGTGAGCAATTCAAGAAAAAACCGGTAGTAGATATAAGAATTAAAAATGGTAGATTTACGTTTTGTGTATTTTATATAGTAGATGTAGTAGAATTTAGATGTGACATAAGTATAAGATAATCGATTGATGAATAGAAATAAGCTGAGAGAGAGAAATTTCAGTATGAAATATAATTGTTTATTAGAATTATATTATTACACCCCCCCGTTTTTCATAGTTAAGTGCAGGAGGATGTGACGATTTTAAATGTATTAAAAAATCGCACAGATTAAAATTTTTAATTTTAATAAGTAAGAGTATCATACACCCTTACCTATACCCAGATTCCTGTATCAACTTGAAACCTTCCAGTACCAACACGCCAAGAAAAGTATTAAGTAGTGAATAATAATAATAATTACTTAAATAATTAAAAATGCGACTAGAGAAATAAAGAAATCCCTAAGTCATAATAAAATAAACATAAAGTATTTATCTTCTAATTAATGAATAAATAATAATAGGAAAAGTACGAACTATTTTCTTAGCGCGTAAATACGCACTAGATTACTGAGCCTTCTCCCCTAAACCGTACGCGCATTCGGCCGTAGAACGTCGCAATGAGTAGACGTGAGTTTTGGTGTTGTACACATATACGTATGTGTATGTTCGCTAGAAGTATAT
Source organism: Magicicada septendecula (assembly GCA_034769895.1). NCBI lineage: Eukaryota > Metazoa > Arthropoda > Insecta > Hemiptera > Cicadidae > Magicicada > Magicicada septendecula. The sequence goes on along the minus strand of CM068367.1, from coordinate 1,418,466,451 downwards.
CCAGCGTGAAATCTTGTGATTGTGAATAATGTAGTGTCTAGAGTTTGTGAGAAAATATATAAATAAAATAGAAAAAGGTAGCCAACACATCTCTTAAAAACAAAATCAAATGTAAGTGTAACATAGTTAACTACTAGACTGTAGTACTGAAAAGTGAGAACTATAACTGTAATTAGAATAAAGAAAATGTGAACTACAAGAATCTGCACTAAGAAAAGTGAAATTACAACATTTGGAACTTCAAGTAAACAACCTATCTTCGAGACCTTCAAGTAAACTAAAAATCAACCCGATGTAGATACACCAAGAACAACGTACTCAACCCGTAGAAGACGACTGGAGATGTCCCTGAATACAACAACCTCAGGTGATATCAAACCACAACTTTTGTAAATTTCCTCTTAATAAGAAGTAACAAAGAACTTTAAAGAACTTTCGCAATGTAATGAACAAATTATCAGATTTGTATATTTTGTAATTATGTAAGGAGTAATAGTAACCGTAATGTATATATTGATAAATTAATAATTTTGAGAAAATTGAGACCCGGATCCGTGGTATTAAAAACTAACAGTTATATGAATAAATTTTTGATATAACAAGAATAATATAATTAAGATCTTTGAAGCAGTAAAAGCACTATTTACAAAAATAACTTTCTTTAAAATCAGGAATAATGTTTGACTAATATTTCAATAGCAATAAAGAGATGTTTTAGCTAATACCTAGTGAGTGAATAAGTTTATGCAAACCTTGTCAGTTTCCTATATCATACTTGTTTTGTAATTTGTTAGTAAGAGTTTTACTAACAACGGCAGCTGGTTTAGTTTACTGGTAAAGAATTAAACTAGTTCCCGATTTTTGTGTTGTCTGGCCAAGGGGCGGCACAACACACACACACACATAACTATTTAATTAGCCAACTGCACACTATGGTAGAATATTAAGCCATAAAATCTGTAGCCAAACGCTGAAACAGACGATAACTAAACAAATAAAACAGTTTCATGTTTACCAAACAAATAAAAATGTACAAATTGACAAAAACGCAAAGGTCAACACTCTAAATAAAATAATATTTTTTTTTTTTTTGCTTTTCGGTATGCACCGCCCAGTTTTAAACTTTTAAACCACCGCCCAGTATTGGAAAACGTATATATATCTCCCCACGTATATCGAAAATTCAAATCCTGTCACGTGATGGGTAAAATAACAACGACGATACAGTCCAAATAAAACTTGTTATTATTATTCAGAAGCGGTGTCATTCAAACGTTGGCGTTCACTGAACGGGCAAAACGACGAGAGAAATTTCGCCATTTACTGTATTATTCATGTGCATTGTTATTATCAACAGAATCAAGAAACGTCCATTTAGCGAAATAATAAAAACGATATCTATAATTTTATTATCTATCATCAGCAATCTTGTTGTTACTATTCTTTCTCTTTAAGTTCTCCGAAAGTACCCCTACCGACCTGCTCCGTTATAAACTCTTGTTTTAGAAACTCTCACAACACCTCTACCTTGAACGTCTGTTCTCCTTGTGGTGTTTTTTGTAATTTTTACCAGTCATTTAACATCCATTCTTTAAGTGTGTTCATTCCGTATTTGTCTTCATTCAGCATCAACTATTATTTTCATTTATAAAGACTTACCCCCACCCCTTCAACTAAATTTTTTTTCATTTATAGATATTTCATCTACCTTTCTACAGTGGATTATTATGACCTTCTTCTCAGGATACTTTATTTATCAGAATTAAGTACTTTGCTCTTGTTAAAGCATAAAACGCTGGAGGTAAACTACCTCTTCCCCTTAACCGATTTTCACCAAAGCAATAGGCCTTGAGTACTCCAACAACTCGGGCACATGTGGTAAATATTATTTGATTCTGTTTGAATTTTCGGCAGTTATCGTTCGCCAAAAAACATTCTACACACAGACAGATACACAGAGACACTTTTCGGAAAATGACTTTTCTTCATGTTTTGAGAATAGCACAATCAGAATCAGCCCTTACCTTGAACGCGATTTTTTTCGCGATCACCATACTTCCATTTGGTTAAGCAAAATGGAAGTAAAAATTACGTGATCTCGATTATTCTTTTTTTGTAGTAAAATCAAATCACAATCGAACAAAAATTCAATTTAACAGTGAACGTTAAAATTTCTGAAATATTATATTCGTTATTTTATTAAGTTTATAACTAACTCACAAATCATTTTAATTATAGCTTTAAGTTTGTATAAGTTTCTATTGGACTAACTATACATCTAATAAGGTTCAGACCATACAAGTGTTGCCAGAAAATTATATACGTCACTGCCCGTTGAAACTTTTTATCACTAAAGAAGTCGAGGTCAACGTAGAGGTTGGCAACTACAATGCATCTCACAATTAGACTACACGATCCTGTATGTTTACCAATAAACTTGAAACTTTCACGAAATGTGTAGAAACCAGTGGTCACAGGCAACTCACTAAGATCATAAAGAAGTCGATGGAAAAAGAGAGAGTAATATACATAAAAACAACAACATGAATAATAATCTAGCAAAAATAATAACTTATATATTATATTCCCCAATTAATAACCTTATGTTAATACAAAAGTTATTATTTTGTTGTCATCTGTTGTTCAGTTTATGAAATGCAAATTCTTTAATATACATTTAATTCTCCATACAATGTAATCATCATCACCACCACTCCAAGGCCTTAGATCTGTTCCGGAACCCATCTCCTCCTCGGTCTACCGACACCTCTCTTCCCAGTACGGTAATCACCATGGCAGTCGCAGATAGACAGATATCAGGCATGCGATTCACACCATCTCCTTCTGTGGTCTTTAATCTTTTGGTGCAAAGATACAATGTTTAAATCGCGTCTATTGTCGTCGTTCCTTCTCCGAACCAAGAAAGAACAACCTTGCGTACCTCTTAGACATTTTATTTTGGCTGCCTGAATCCTCTGCACGTCCGTTTTATGATTAAAAATCAGAATTATAAATATTAGTAAAGTAGTATTTTCCTAAATACCGATACGAAATGAACACCTGTACACACTATGCTTTGCCAATGACCAGGTAGTTATAGCCCAGGATGAAGAAGATCTAAGCTGAAAGAAAGCTGAATGAAGAATACACAAAGATGGGAATGGAAATAAACATAAAACGACTGAATACTTGGCAATTAGAGATGAAGAAACAACAGATTTAGAAGTAGATGAAAATGTTATAATTAGAGGAACAGACAAATTTAAGTACCTAGGATTCACACTGAGTAGACAAGGCACAACGGAAGAGGAAATAAAAAGTAGATTAGGGCAAACTAGAACAGGGATTAGACAATTACACTGTGTTATATGGGACAAAAATATTAGAAAAAGCACCAAAAAAATGATATATCAGACCATAGTCCAAAGCATTATCATGTATGCAGAGGAAGTATGGGTTATTAACAAAAAGAATAAAAGAAAGATGCTTGCAACAGACACGGAAAATTGGAGGAGGTGCTGTGGAATAACGAGAGCAGACCGCATAACAAACGATGAGATGAGAAGAAGAATGGAAGCGGTAAGACCTGTAATTGATTACATCGAAGAAAAAAGATTGGTGTGGTACGGTCATGTCCGGAGAGCCCAAAATAGGTGGATCAACATAGTGATGGAATGGAGTCCATTAGGAAGGAGAAAAGGGGAAGACCGAGAAGATCTTGGAGGGACGAAGTGGATGAATCTATGCAACGTATAGGACTTGAGGGAGGACAATGGGAACATCGGGAGAATTGGAAAGCCAGGTTGAAGGAAGGGAGACGGCACTAGCTGTAGCAACCCTATTATATAGGCCTAGTATTTTTCTATGTTGAATCTTATCAGTAACACTACAATTTATAAGACAAATTAGTCGTAATTCAGACATTAAATTCAATCTACGTACTTGACTTGCCAGACGTCTTTCAAAACACTGTATAATTAAAAACACAGAAGACTGGTTATTTATTTCAACAACAAAGTTGTGACCTACTTTCTGAAGCGCCGCGGTCAGTTAACTTCACTTGTTTACACTCAATTTTGTGAAGTGATTAAGTTGTATAAATCAGTTCAAGTTTGTGAACTTTGCATTCAAGATAACTTTTCATTTAACTTGATAGATTCTAGTTTTTTTTTCATTACATTTTCAGTAGTTAAAACATCACGTATGTAGTTAATGTTAATTTATTATTAATAATAAAAACTTTTAAGAAGAATATATTTTTTATTTTATAAATTACAAATATTTGGATAGTAATAGAACTATGTAATGATAATGTGATGTATTTATAATATACACACACTTATTGTTTACTAATGGTTCCTATAATCTCAATTTTATATTGTAGTGTATTCATTTTGTTCATAGTCTGACCATACATATGATTTGCAATAATTTGCATATATATTCGATCGATTTCAGTCCTAGACCTGACGATGGTCTATTTAAGACCTGAAATCGATTGAATTTAAGAATGTGAGTAATTAAAACCTTATTGAAAATCATATGTATGGTACCTTTATGCTATGAACAAAATGAATATACTACAATAGAAAATTGAATATAACTATCATCATCAGTTATAATTAATAAATAAATTCAAAATTTTAAATCAATTGTTCAAAACATCTGATCAGTTTAATTAATATCAGTTTATTAAAACACATTTCCAAAGGCCCAAAAATATCTAATAGGAATATTTATAAATATTTAAACATGAAACAATTAATACAAAAAGTTATAATACTTTCAAAATTACTAATTTCATAAAATAAAAAATATTTTTACTATATTTTAAATTAATTATATAACATATTTTATATACACGTATAAAACAATAAATTTAGTCTATATACAAAACAGATGTTTTGAACAATTGATTTAAAAATTTTGAATTCATTTATTATATCTCATGACGATAGGTATATTACTATCAAAACATTTGTAATTTACAAAATAAAAAATATATTGTTGTTAAATGTTTTTTATTATTAACAATAATATAAACGCAAACAAAATTTGTGCACATATCAATATAATTAATGTTAATAATAATTTTTGTATTGTAGAACTAATTGGACGCCAAGGAAAGTAACAACAGAATTTAGTCTTACAACCGACTTCTAATTCCATTCTTCTACATAAGTACAAGTACCATCATCATCACCATCATGATCTGCAAGGATCAAACCAAGGATGGCTTGTTCCGGTCTCAAACAGGCAAAGTTTAGTGGTGCGTCACTTGAGTGCTTGCTCGGACGTCCCACACCTCTCCGTCCCCTCGGCTTATAGTTCCATACTTGTTTGGGAATGCGGCAGTCATCCGTTAGGCAAAAATGTTTCCACCAATTCAGCCGATACCGAGCAACCCTGTCAAGTATACTTATAATATTTATTTCCTGCCGTATATTTGTGTTTCTTCTACGATCATGAATAGTATACCCTGCCACACGTCTGAGAAATCTGATTTCAGCCGCTTGGATGCGACTGGCCTAGCCCTAATATTACGTATCGGATTACGTAATGTTAAAGTCCCTGGACATCACAAGCGGGTTAAAAAATATTTACCTAAATTTATACAATAGTATCATAGTTTACATACGGTTTACGAAGAATACGAAATGAATGGAATAAAGAGTTTCTCCACCCTTTCGGTCAGGACAAATCTCCCCCTCTTGCTATCAGCATTCCACACTGATAGGTTTCCGACGTGGCGCTGTTTCCATTCCGTGTTTATTCGACCACAAACGTACACTGCCCCGCGGGGTAGCGTTTAATACCGCTTACAATTTTCACGTTCCATTTTTCCCTTATTTGATACGTTGTCATTCCAAGTGCACGCTTCTCGGACAAAGGGTCTCTGTTTACTAATGCGACCATGAAGTTAGATTTCATAAATTTTCGACATTAAAGTTCAAGCATAAAATGAATGAAAACGTAAGAGTATTTGTATATGTTCTTTTTATGCATATATGTAAAGGTGTGACATGAAAGGTGGTTAAATTTGAAATAGACGAAATTCTATTTAATGCCAGATATACGTATTACAATGAAAATTTACGCACAAATGCCTGTACACCTGTAAATATAAATATATGCTATTGCCCACGGCATAATATGATCATGTGTTGAAAATGTACTTTACAATCTTCCGATTGATAATATTCTTACGACGGTTAAGGTCCTCGGTGATTCGTCGTATGGTACAATGGAAAACAGAATACAAGACATCAATTAATTCACTAATCACAAGCTTTAATTTATCTCAGATAGCAATTTAAATTCAACAAGTTCTTCAACAAGATTATACTCGTACAATAATTCAAGTTAATCTGTCCACACGAATAATAATGTCAATTATAAAAAAGGATTGGATTGCGCACTATAATCACCTTTCATTAACACAACATTTGAGACGTACCGTGTAAATCGCCCGACAATAACATCGATCCTCATTGGAATAAATCGCCACTAAAGCTGACACTAAGCGGCAACTGTCATTGTTTAAATAGATAGCACAAGCGTTGCAGAATAATTTATAATACGTGTCAGCACTACTAGAAAACCTTAGAGCGTAATTGTTTGCGGCCTTGAACACATTGCGCGCAGACCGGTGAAGTCTGGATCAGCCTCGGCTGCGGACGCGTAATTGTCCTTCATCTCAAAATACCAGCAATATGTACGCGCACACACATTATAGCTGGGGTCTGCTGGAATAGCCGAGAAACTCGTATAGTGTTCTGTGATAGGGTAACAACATTTATCAATCTATATCCAGCCAATGGTTTATTTAATCCATAGTCTTTCGTTCGCGGCTTCGTCGTCTCATTCTTCACCCAACTGTTTAGTGGTAGATCTCTACTTTTAACTCCTTCGTGGTATTTTAGTTTCTTCTCTCTTGGTTGTCGTTCAAAATTCACAACCATACAGCAACAGTCTAAGGATAGCCATACGCTTTGTAGAACTATGTAGTCTGTAGGGTATGTAGTTTTGGCTCTCGACGTACCTTGTTGCTATAAGTGCATTTGATTGTCCGACAGGTTGTCTAGAACTTGTCTAAAATAACATCAGTACTACAATTATTATACCAATATTATTTTCGAACGAGGTAAACAACTCAACTGTTCTATAATTTGATCTTTAATTATTATTTTCATTTTCATAATATTTCTGTTCCTTGCCTCAAAATGTCATTACTTTTGTTGTTACAACACAGTTTTATATTGTAGTGTTTGCAAATCTGATCTATCTTAAAAACTGATTATTGTGAAGATTCTTTATACTGAATTACAAGCAAGTCGTCAGCAAACAACAGTACAGTCAAATATCTTTTTTATGATGTCTTATTTCCAGGGATCACTAGTTGTTTTTATTAATGATAATTAAATCCTTAAATTTTTAGTGACCGTCAATCAGTGAATGTTTTAGTGGATGGTTAGTGAGGATCGGTCAATAATACAACTTTTAGTTATTTTGCGTCGACGTTTCGACAATATTTATTGTCATCTTCAGGACCTGTGTATGAAATAAGTTACTGTTACTGTTTGTATAATTAATTAAAATAACATTATATTTAGTAATTTAATTGTAATACTGTATAAATTAAGTTCTCTCATACTATAATTTGCTCGCTTTCTTAATGTGAAGATGTAAACAAACTATCATAAGTCTTCACATAAAAAATGATACATACATACGCACGCACACACTCACATCACCAACACGTTCACCCAAATATTTAATTGTTTCGTTATGTTTGATATTTCTATTGTATTTCATACACAGGTCCTGAAGATGACAATAAACATTGTCGAAACGTCGACGCAAAATAACTAAAAGTTCTATTATTGACCGATCCTCACTAACCATCCACTAAAACATTAATGATAATGTGATGTATTTATAATATACATACACCTATTGCTTTACTAATGGTACCTATCATGTCAATTTTCTATGGTATAGTATTTATTGTTTATAGCCTAAAGTTACCATACATACGATGTGTAATAAAATTATTCACATTCTTAAAAACGATTGATTTCTGTTATAGACCATCGTCAGGTTATATACAGCACACTTGCGGTCACAATATCGTAAAAAAAAAAAATATTTATGTTATTGTGACCACAAGTGTGCTGTATATAACCTTACGGTGGTCTATAACCGAAATCGATCGTTTTCAAGAATGTGAATAATTTTATTACACTTCGTATGTGTGGTACCTTTAGGCTATAAACAATAAATACAATACTATAGAAAATTGTTTTTATTGTTATTACTCTTATGCATATTCTTTTTTTTGTAATGAAAAATTTCGTATAGTTAAGATAAGGCAAATTAGGATTTCTTCGTATTGTTTAAATTAGCAGCCATCCTTACTATTTCTTTTATGAATTTGCTAACTGCTATAATTTTTTTTTTTTTTTTATTGTTTGACTAAGCTTTTCGTCATTACTGACATCTTCAGGTCTTAAACAACGTTTAGGACCTGAAGATGTCAGTAATGACGAAAAGCTTAGTCAAAAAAAAAAAAAAAAAAAAAAAAATTATAGCAGTTAGCAAATTCATAAAAGAAATAGTAACTTAGGATTTGGTTTAAAAAGGAGTTAACGGAAGTGTTCACTGTTTCACTGAGGCAATGGCTACTGAAGAAGTAAAATGGGGGGGGGGGATACGTATAAAGTAAAAATAAAGTAGTTCAAACAGAATTTAATGTATTGTTAAGACGGTTTCACGGGTCGTCGTATTGTACAGTGGCAACAAAATACAGACACCAGTGAAGTCACTAATTACCAGCTCTAAGTGGTCACAAATAAAAATTTGCAATCAACAAAGTACTCACATACAATAATTCAAGTCAATTTTGACCATAGTAAATAATAATGTCACCTACACGAGCTCTGCACAATCACTAGAGTTCCGCACAGTTGTGACTAACTAAGCCGGCCGCTGTTGCTTATATGCACCGAGCAGAAGTTCCAGAATGATTTTCCATTATGCTGGAGGCATGCCAACATAATTTCCATAGTTAAGCGTGCTTGTACAGTTCGGAAGCTATTTGAGTGCACAGTTTTGACAGAGACGCCGCACACTACACCTAGCCGAGAAACGTGTAGAACGTTTACGTAACTGCACCTAGCCGAGAAACGTGTAGAACGTTTACGTAACTGCGCCTAGCCGAGAAACGTGTAGAACGTTTACGTAACTGCGCCTAGCCGAGAAACGTGTAGAACGTTTACGTAACTGCGCCTAGCCGAGAAACGTGTAGAACGTTTACGTAACTGCGCCTAGCCGAGAAACGTGTAGAACGTTTACGTAACTGCGCCTAGCCGAGAAACGTGTAGAACGTTTACGTAACTGCGCCTAGCCGAGAAACGTGTAGAACGTTTACGTAACTGCGCCTAGCCGAGAAACGTGTAGAACGTTTACGTAACTGCGCCTAGCCGAGAAACGTGTAGAACGTTTACGTAACTGCGCCTAGCCGAGAAACGTGTAGAACGTTTACGTAACTGCACCTAGCCGAGAAACCTGTAGAACGTTTACGTAACTGCCCGGCTAGTCGAGAAACGTGTAGAACGTTTACGTAACTGCACCTGCCCGGCTAGTCGAGAGCGTTACGTAATTGTCCAGCAAGTGATGATTATCATAACGATTATTTAAAATCATTATGTTAAGATTTTGATCTGTTTTTATCTGAATATTATAAGTATACTCGAGAGGATCGCCCAGTATCGGCTGAATTGGTGGGAACATCTTTGCTGAATGGATGACTGCCGCATCCCCCAACAACTGTGGAACTATAAGCCGAGGGGACGGAGAAGTGTGTAACGTCCGAGGAAGCGCTGGAGTGACCAGCTGTAATATTTGCCTATTTGAAACCGGAACAAATCATCCTTGGTTTAAACCTTGAGGATGATAATGATGATAGGTTAAGATTGTAATATTAACTTTTAATCAAGGAACCTTAGGCGTACTCTTTGATACAGTGATTACAGTAAGAGTAGAGAGTGATTGGATGTTATCAGTGTAAATAGTAGTAATTTGTAGAAAGAAAATAATAATAATAATAATTGCTCTTTTTAAATGTAATTCTCTGCGTGCTATTACGTTGTCGTCCACTACTGCCGCTACAAACCGACGTTTCGGCTCCACCGCTGGTGACCATCTTCAGTGTAAAATCTACTTGAGAACTGGCACGGGTCTACACCAGTTACCGCAGTACCCCTCTTTTGCCACAGATTCCCCTTTCCCCACAGTGCTGTGGGTTAACTGGTGAAGACCGGTGCCAGTTTCCGATTCGTTTTTACACTGAAGATGGCGGCCAGCTACGAGGCCGAAATAACGTCTGTTTATAGCGGCATTAGTGCACCACGGCCTTATAGATCGCATAGAAGTCAATTACATTTCAACACAGTCGCCACCGCCTGTGAAACCCTTAGGTACAGAATTACTCTTTTGTTGCATCCAGTAATTAATCACAGTATCAGACGCAGTTTATTATGGATTCTTTTAGCCACTGTGGACTACGTTTGGTTCTCTGGTTCCTCCCATCCTCTCCTCTTTCTTCCTCCTCTTCCACATCTCCTCCATCCTTGATCGATGTCTCTCCTTCCTTTCGTAAGCCCAGATGGCACCTGTCCTCTTCTAGGGTTTTTCCTGAAAACCTTAGGCATTTTTTAATTTATTTTTAAATGGCAAGCACTTTTCAACGTCTTCTTGACTAATCTGGAGTTTTTCTATGTCTTTTCTGTTACTTAGAACCACGTATTGGACATTTTGAGCTTTTTGAAATAGTTAAAAATCTTCCCTGTTAGTGTGTCAGGATTCATTATTTGAACACGTCTGTAGAAAGTAATTCCTCTTTTCCTAATTACGTCTGTGATTTTCTCAACACGTGTATACAGCTTATTATTGTGCCTTCTCTTGTACTGTTCTCCATCTTTTATTGATCCTAAGATTTTTCATGATATTTTCTTTTCTATGACTTTCAGTTCTTCCATCATCATTTTCTTGTTCACAGTCAGAACTCAGCTGCATAAAGTGTTTCTGGGCGAGTTACTTTTGATTAATGCCTAACTTTGGCACTAATTTCTTGGTACGTGTGTCCTTGGTTAAATGGTAAGGAAATTTTATCTTATTAACTCGAGCTTTAATGCCTTCTTTCTCTGAGACATTGTGTTCAGTAACTTCTCCAAGATACTTGAATTTGTCAGTTCCATAGATCTGGCCGTATCGAGTTTTTATTTTGTTGAATATTGTCTTGATGTTTGCCATTTTATTATAGATTATTCGTCTTTTTTGGTAACGTGATTCGCATATAACATTAAAGTGCATGAATACAAGACACGCTACAATACTTATTTAAATTATAATATACATTCCAAAAGATTTCTACGTGACATGTAACGCGACTTAGCATAAACAAAAACAACACAAAAACACGGTTTAGTTACTCTCGTAACACCCGTCTACACCGCTATTTACCATTTTAGATAGACAAACAAATTTGGACATGTTTTGTCATTTAAGTTAAAACATCGTTGTGTTCTTGTCTGTATCTTCTTCTTCTTCAGCGACGCAACAACCCATTACTGAGTCAAGGCCTCCTTTAACAGCCTCCGCCACTTCTCCCGGTCAAGTGCAGCTGCTCTCCAGTTCCGGGTCCCAAGGATATGGCACGCATCGTAGTTCACACCGTCTTCCCAACGTAGTTTGGGTCTACCAACTGGCGAAAGAAACTGACAGGTTTCTGCACATAAAAGTTTTACAGATGGGCTATGTGAATTCTCCGATCCAACCCCCAACCTGGAGGACCGGGAACTTTGATTTCGGGGTGCTCTTCCCCTAGAGAGTTACTTTCACCTCAGCTGACGAGCTCTCTTTTATCCGATCGCAGTAGGCTAACTGATTCAGCCCATGTGTGCAGCCGTTGGGCTACTATAGCCTCCTCCGCCTCCACACTAGATGCACACTACTGCCGATGTGCACCATCCTGCCTGGGCAGGACGCAGGATACCCCCCAGGCTGTCCTGACAAAACCCCCATCTCTCGTTTGCTGACCGATCCACTCCGCCGAAGAGTTTAGTTACCACAACCTTGGAGTGGATTGCTCGGCGTAACAGAACCCACCGACGGTTCGTGTATGTATAATCAGATAAACACCATGTAACAATTCGTGTATAACAGCCACTGTTATTACTGCTTAAATTATATCGCATGTGGAAATGTGATTCTTCCGTGCAAAGCGTCTAATCGATCAAGGAAACGCCACGTTTAAAGTGAAACTTTCAAACCGCGTACTGTGACTTTTTGCGTTAACTAATTTTATACGTTGTGAAGCTTACATATAATATATAATAGCCTTAGATTTAATTCACTTTTTAAATATTATAGATTAACGCCCTTCTATTAATGAATTACTCAGAATCGTTGTACAAAAAGTATTGTTTCAATAGCAAATAAGTATCTTCCCGCAATAGCTCCGTATGCGTGTATGAATTTGTGTGTGTTCTCTTGTTTTCCTGTCTTCAAAGAGTAGACTATACGCTTGAAACGTTTGGGTTGTCAAGTTTGCTCAAACAGTCTAGAGGCTACATGATTGCACGGCCTTGACCGAGACCTTGCACCCGCTCGGCTAGCCGAGAAACGTGTAGAATTTTTACGTAACTGCACCTGCCGACTTACGTAAGAACGTTTACGTAACTGCGCCTGCCGACTTACGTAAGAACGTTTACGTAACTGCACCTGCCGACTTACGTATGGACGGTTACGTAACTGCACCTGCCGACTTACGTAAGAACGTTTACGTGACTGCACCTGCAGACTTACGTAAGAACGTTTACGTAACTGCACCTGCCGACTTACGTAAGAACGTTTACGTAACTGCACCTGCCGACTTATGTAAGAACTTTTAAGTAACTGCACCTGCCGACTTACGTAAGATCGTTTACATAACTGCACCTGCCGACTATCGAGATCGTTACGTAATTATCGTAATCATATAATTTATAATGGCTCTAAATTTAATTTAGTTTTTAAAAAATCGTAGATTAACATTCTTTTGTTAATGATATTACTTAGATGCATTGTAAAAAAAAAAAATGTTTTGGTAAATAAATATCTTCCCGAAGTATATCCGCATGTACGTATGAATTTGAGTTTGTTCTCTGCCTTTAAGTGGTAGAGTATACACTTGAACCTTTTGCGTAGGATTTTTCCGGTAAATCTTCCGTTTCGTAAGCTTAAAAACGACTTTCGACAATTTCCTAACTTGGAGTCCGTAAACTAGAGGTTTCCTTGGCAATCTTCCTTTCTGCATCCTTAATACCTGGTTTTACACGCATCCTTGGACTCCTCTGCTAACTACATTTCCACCTTGTTTCATCATCGCCGTCTACAAGGAGTAAATCAAAAATGGTTTATTTCGGTCCTAAGTAGACAGACTAGAGCTGGTCATTGCTACGCTTTATCGTAAGTCTCACATCTTTCTGTTCTTTCCTCTTATAATTCATTACTCGTTTAGGGACGTGACAGTCGTGTATTCGGTCAAAGTTTTCAAACAATTTTAGCCGATATTAGACAATCCTATCAAAAACACACATGATATTCATTTTCTGACGTACACCTCCATTTCTTATACATCCTCAGAGTATACTGTTACGACGGTCGCATTGATTGTCGAATGGTACAGTGATCACTATTGATCACTAATAACCAGCTTAAATTAGTAACAATTAACAATTCGTAATAAACTCGTACAATAATCCAAGTGAAATTTGTCCACACGCAATAATAATGTTACATGATAGAGTTTTACACTAATTATAACACAATAACACTTCGTCACAATACTTCAACCATCACTCGATCCGATACTCACTCGATACTTCAATCACTCAACGATCAAACACTCTTGCTTTTATAGGTCGCGGGTCCGATATAGCTTTCCATCCTTACTGCACGCCAGTTTAATGCGTATCTCAAATGTTGTTGAACACACTGGAACGTACTTTAGTGTGACCTTGACTGAGGCTACACCTGCTCTACTATTGTGCGGGGGGGGGGTTGGAGAATGTTCTCGGCTGTTCTAGAGGGTTTTATTGTTTCAATTGTCTGTCGCGTGTTTGAGAAACCTAATTTCTCAATGAGACCGCCAGGATGCGACTCGTCTAGAATTACGTTAAAGTAAAAATTATCAAGTGAGTTAATAATCAACTCATTAATTATAGAACTTAATTGTGAGTACATAGCACTTAGTTCAACAAAATGGTATATATTTACTGTACACAATTTTTCACATCGTGGCATATAATCAATTTTCACTATCTGCGCTTTTGTATATTGATTAATATGATTATTAAAATGTATTCATAACGCAGAAGTAGGCCTATTTATAATTCTCCGTATCGTGGAACGGATGTTGTTGAATATTTATGATTTCAAAAATTAGTTTAAGAACACCTATTCATTTGCTGAACAGATAATTTATACATTATTCATCTCACAGAGATCACCACCCTACCACTTTTATCTGCGTGTTTGATACTACCAGCGATATCTCTTATTCATCATTTAGTGGTTACAGTGACGATTCTAAATATTATCACTTGGGGCGTTTCCCGTACTTTTGCATACATCTAAAAATATACTTCGACTGATAAAAGCTCTTCGTTTGTTCATATAAGGAAAACCATACAATTTAATTCTGAATTAATTTTAACATGTTAGGTTAAGACGTTTCTTAAAGTAATACGAAGACATTTTATTTATAAATGTGCTTTCAGAGGCTAGAAATACTGCTGGTGGGAGCAAAGGCAGAGAAATACTAAATTTCAGTGAGAGTTTCAGTGAAAGAAAAATGTCGTCAAAACTCTGATGTGTGCTGACAATCAGCTCATAATATCAGACAATGAAAATAGCCTGCAGAGAGTCCTTTATGAATTGCAACAGATAAGCAGGCTGTATGCTCTGGAAATTTCTGTTATCATGACTAAGTCCATGGCTTTTAGACGTCGCTTTCCTGTAAGGTGTAAACTAGTACTGAATGACCAACTAACTGAGCAAGTAAATTCATTCAGGTTCTTTGGATTTGTCTTCTATTATGTTGTTGAGATGGTTGTAGACAAACAAAATGGAGAAGTTTAATCACATGTGTGAAACGAGAAGAAGAAGACTAAATGGAAAGGTCAGAAGAGGTACCGTTTGAAATATTATAAAGTGATGGCAGTGCCATGCGGCCTTTATGGCAATGAGACTTGAACACTGAACGCAAATACCCAAATCCGGATAAAGGCAAGTGAAATGAGATTTTGATGATCGTCAGGAGTATCGTGGAGGGATCGGCTAAAAAATGATGAAATAAGAAACATCCTGGGAATTTACAACCTAAACGAAAGGCTAAATCAATTCAGATAGGATTGGACAGACCATGTTGAAAGGATGCATAAGTACCTGACACCAAAACAAATTTTGGTTTATAATCCGAAGGACGGCAGAATATTGGAAGGTCAAAGAAAAGATGGTCGGACCAAGAAGCGCGCAACGCATCGTAAGGTCCGCAGCCTCAATAATTCCCTGCCCAATTCAAAAGTCGTTTCTACTTCTATGAAGCGTAGAACATACTAAAGTATGATCGTCCAATAATTTAACTGATTCTTGAACCATTCGTCTCACACTATCTATCTAAGTCTGCACATTTTATGTTATCATCGCTTTCACTGTCCAATTGTCTGAATATTCCTAGAATAGGCAGCACTAGAAGTTCAAACTGATGGAGTTCGTTATTTACATAATCATGTCTCGTCATTCCGAACGATGTGCCTTATTTAATTTACAATTTCTAACGTTAAGATTCCAACGTGTGATACTATTTTCCAACACACACACACAGAGCTAAGAGCTAGCGATTATGAATTTTTGGAAAATCTGGTGAAACTAGAGAACGAATTCCAGTAGCGTAACTGAGAATTTTTACTTATGCTGGTGACAATGATGGTTTATTAAACGATTTTTTCAACAAAGATCTGGGATTAGCACAAACTAATAATTGATAAGTATACTCCATATAATTTGTCAACAGAGTAGTGATAAAGTGTAAACTATCGCCTGTTCTTACCTTGAAATGCACGTAGGAATACAATTCAGTGTGAAGTACACTGATATTATGAGCTGTACACATTACGCGTTTCAAATGATCCACACCTGAAGGGAAGAGAAAATAACATTTGTAATATATCACGTGAAAATAATTTTAGAAGAAGTTTGGTTGTGTAGATGAGCTCCCGTGAGACGCTGTCATCGGCTTTGTATCCGGCAGTAAAACATCCTCAGATTGCAAACTTCAGGCCAATAGAAACTAATCTTGTGGCAGTATATATTGACAGTCCCAGACGCCGTATAAAAGAAGGAAGAATAAGCCACTGGAGATGACTTCCGCAAGTTAATTTGAAACTTCTTGCTTTTTTGACTAATGGATAAAGTCTCAACTGGTCTCAACAGAGATACAGGGAAAATATGGTGATGAAGAAATAAGTCAAATACGGTAAGAGAAGAAATAATTATATCCTAGGTACGTTATTAAACTCCGAAACAATACGCTTTTTGGATTCGTCAGAAAGTATCTTTATAACCTACGCAATCATCCTAATGTACACACTTTAGTAATTTTGTATTTACGCTGGCACACGCGCACGCGCGCTCACACACACACACACACACACACACACACGCTCACACACACACACACACACACACACACACATATATGATATTTGTAGTAAAGTACGTAATACAGTGGTTATAAGGAACATAAATAACATGTTACGTTTAAATAAACCTTTTATACACTAATCGTTATTCACCTTTTTGTGTAGTAACTTTTGGAGAATCATTTTGTATAACAGATGTAAAAACAGTAAACTGAATGAATGCAAATTAGTAATTTAGTAAAGCTGTTTAATTAAACTTTCAATTTCAAATGCAAAAATTGTATAATTTAGAAATGTGTTGTATGATACAAACAGCTAAAATGGTTTACTTTACATTAGTTATTAGTTAGATAGGCAGACATTAGTAAGACAATAGAGGAAGGTTAGAGACTAATAAACAGCTTCTTGCAACAAATAATGCAATAAGTTAATAAAAATTAATATTACATAAAATTATTACATAAATAATATATAATGTTATATAATATAATTGTATATAATTATATAATTTTATATTTTATATAAATTATAAAATTGTTATGTTTTATATTTTATATAATTTTATATATAAACATTATATAATTTAATTATATAAAATTATTTTTGTATCCTATTAAAGCTGACAAAATATACAGAATTGAATGTAACTTCTGTTTGTTTTGTTTTGGTATTATCTACTGAAAGTTTAATTTTTTTGTTAGCTAAACAAAATACCGTAACATGAAACAACAAAGTTCTACGGACCTGATAACAACCGTACGTATGCGCTTTGAAAACTTTGCTTCTAGCAAGGAATCCCATCCCTCTTCGTCTAGCGCTGTCAATATGTCAGTACACGGAACGTTTCAATTCTTGAAGTCTGCGGTAAACGCCTATCCACACAAAAAATATGAATTTAATATTTTCAGTCTTACATAAACACATACGCGCGCGCACACACATAAACATTACAAATAGACGTGTAGAGATTGGTTCTCTAGCTTCTGCCAGCAGAGAAAGTTTTCTTTCTTTGAGCCTAAAGTGTTCTCCGTCAGTATGTAAACTACAAATTTATAAATCACGTAACTATGGCAATCTGAATAATAGAAAACCCACCTTACCTTCATAGCCATCTCACAGTGGCGACTTATCTCCTCCGCTCTTTTTTTCCTTCCACTACCTATTTTTCAATTTTTTCGTAGGCCTCAGCTTTCCTCAAGATTTTCCTCCAGACTTCCCTATCCTTAGCCAATGTCCACCAATTTTCACTTCAAATACTTTCATATCTTCTAGAATTCCACCAATCCATCGTAGTCTAGGTTTTCCACGTCCTCTCTTTCCTTCTGATGAGAATTTCATAATCCTTTTAAGAACATGAATGAGGAGGTCATTCATTGTATGTACATGTCCTGCTCATCTCAGCCTGGCTATCTTAAATGATGTCACAATATCAAGCCATCTATATAACTCATAGAGCTCTTTGTTGTACCTGATTCTCAACTCTCCACCTTCTCTAATGGATCCATAATGGGCCCATAAATTGTCCTAAGTATTTTCCTTTTAAATGATGCAAGTCGAAACAGGTCGCCCTGTGTGTCAGTACCCATGTTTACTTCAGTACATCAGGACCGGTTTTTTGCTAATGTTCTATAAAGTCTTGCTTTGGTTTCACGGTGTACAAGTTGTGATTTAAAGTATTTCATCAGCCCATACTAGCATCTATTAGCTTTCTGAATACTTTTACTTATCTCTTCATTTATATCATGGTTTTCATTTACCAGAGAGCCAAAATACGGAAAACGTGAGACTCTTTCAAAGTTATAATTCATAATTTTAAATGTAGTGTTGATGGGTCACAAGTTCTCCTGTTTTTTACTATCATATATTTAGTTTTCTCCTCATTTACCGTTAGCCCCATTTCCTCAGCTGAATAGTATAATAGGGTGAATGCCTCCTTTACATCGTTCTCTGACCTGCCCATAACATCTATATCATTACCATATAACATCAGTTGAATAGAGTTAAAAAATATTGCCCCCCCCCTTATTTGTATACCTGAATCCCTAACAGGCTTTTACAAGGCTATGCTAAAGAGCACACATGAAGTTTAGTTGCCTTGCCTAGCCTATTTTTAATACAAAGAGGTTCTGACATATCTGTTTTTGGATTTTTACCCGACATTGGCTCCCTTCCATTGCAGTCATAAACAGTTTAGTACACTTGTCGATTATTGTTTTTGTAGATTTTTGTAGATTGTAGATTATTGCAAATTATTGTAGATTTTTCAGACCGCAACGCGCATTGAAATAGTTACCTATAATCTTATATGTGTAGGGTATAAAAGTCTCAACTATACAGTTTTAGAGAATACTTAATAAGCTCCACTGCAAGTAACATAATTGCTTACACACACACGGGCGTGCACGTATAAATACAGGTACAGATAGAGATTGATTCTCTAGCTTCTGCCAACAGAGAAAGTGTCTTTCGTTGAACCCAGAGTGTTCTACGGCAACATGTAAAGTACAAAGTTATAAATTACGTAACTAAGTAAATCTGAATAGTAGTAAATCCATCTCACTCTCGCAGCGTTGGAAGAGCCGCCGTCTCACAAAGCCGACTCACAGAGCCTCTCACAGAGCCGACTCACAGAGCAGTCTCACAGAGCCGACTCACAGAACCGTCTCACAGAGCCGACTCACAGAGCCGACTCACAGAGCCGTCTCACAGAGCCGACTAACAGAGCCGGCTCATAGAGCCGTCTCACAGAGCCGACTCACAGAGCCAACTTACAGAGCCGACTCACAGAGCCGTCTCACAGAGCCGACTTATCTTCTCCGCTCCTTTTCCTCTCACCTGGTTTTCATTAGCAAATTCTATTTGCCCAACTTTTTTTTTGTCCACCGTCTGGAGGTAATCGTTCCACACGAATTGTTTTGGGCTTCATGAGAGAATTGGTTACCGTGAAGTAAGGGTTTTACAACGTTTCAATATTTCTGCCGCTTATAAGGTAAAAGTCACTTTACTTAAAAAAAGAATATTAAGGTGAAGCTTGAAAGCGCTATTCGGGAATTTTTACTATAGTGGTGTGCAACAGTGTAATTGCTGATTCTTTGTTGAGTTTGTGGAATTAACGTTATTGATTCCTTATTCTCTGCCAGAGACCTACTGGCACAGTTTCCAGACCTTACTCCGAGGCTGCTATGGGTACTAGAAGTATTGTAAAATTTTTACATGAACAGGTTACTGGGGTGTTGCACAAGCGTCTTACCAGGAGGACCAGAAACTCTTCTGTAAGACGTTACCATACCTTAGCCGAAATGGGCAAGAGATTCGCCCTCACCCTTCTATTTCTGAGATAGGATTTGGTGGCTTTCTAACAGTTATTCTGATACTGAACATTTCTTAGTAAAGGACATAATTGAAATTATTTCAATTTACAGAAGACGAAGGTGGGATCATCTGCAAAGTATGGCAGAGGATCGATTGACGAATCCGGCACTGAACTATAAATCCATTGGTAGAAGGGACGTGGGTTGTCCGAGGATGGGATGGGTGCCGTAACAGGTTTATATAATCTAATCCTTGAAGAGGAAAAGAAGAAAAAGTTATTGAAGTACATTTGATTTTGAATAAAACTTTTACAGATTATTAAAGTATGGCATATCTCAATTAAATTATATTTGTCCAAATCGTTATAGAACAAAGTTCAACCTTTAATATACTCTGCACAGTTGACTTACCGGACGTCTTTCAATACATCGTTGCAGTAAATACAGAAAACTTTATGTTAATTTCAACCTAGGAGGATTGACCTACTTTCTGAGGCGCGGTCAGTTAACGTCGCTTGTTTACTACACTCGGTGCTGACAAGTGATTCATTTGTAAATCCCTTCAAACAAGTAAACTTTACATTACAGTTTAATTTGTATTTAAATTTAACAATAATTTTGGTCTTTTAAAACACATTTTGATCAAAATTTAAATATTATACGTGTTTCTTTTTTCACCCGGTGTCGTAAATAGAAGTTACGAAATATTTAGAGCAACTGAAAGAGATAAAAACCTTTCGAGTTTTTTGCTAAAGGAATCATAGAAAAATAAGTCCTGATAAAAGTACACCCCTAAATAATCTAGGACGTAGTAAATTGGGAAAATAGGGTTCATGCAGTGAAGGAAAAGACTGCTGCACCGATTAAAATATTTTCGCAAGGGAGAAAATAGAATGAAAGTAAAGTCTGCACGATGCGATGTAATACATTTTATCGTAAACTATTCCTATAACAGATTAGATAATGCTCCACCATAGTGAAACATTGGTATTTTGAAAAAGACAGGGCTGTTGAGTTGCGATACTATTAAGAAAACAGAGTTCTTACTTTTCACCACTTGTTGTATGTGGATCAGCCTTCATTGAACAGTTTCAACAAAATGAAGCTGTTACAGAGAGCTACGACAAGATCTCTATAACTAAGATTTAGAAAATATATTTATCTATAGAATAAGACACAACCATACGCGGAAATATTTAACTGTTCGTTTTGACCCCGTTCTTATAGAACGATTACTATACTAAAGTGTTATATTCTTCGTATTGTTTAAATTAGCAGCCATCCTTACTTTTCTTTTATAAAATTGCTAAACTGCTATAATTGTTTTTATTATTTAGACAAAGCTTTTCGTCATTACTGACATCTTCAGGTCTTAAACAACCAAAGACCTGAAGTTTCGTTGTTTAAGACCTGAAGATGTCAGTAATGACGAAAAGCTTTGTCTAAATAATAAAAACAATTATAGCAGTTTAGCAATTTTATAAAAGAAAAGTAAAGTGTTATAGTATACTAATTATGAAATTAATGAAAAGCTTGAAAAGGTCAAACAATTAATATTTGGAAAAATCTTAATACTTACAAACACAATAAAAATAATTTACTAATTAAATACAAAACTCAAATAAAAACCAAGCAAGATTATGTATATTTGAAATTAAAATTTTTTTTAAATAAAACAGATGTAAACATTTAATATTTCCGATATTACCGTTAAAACAGCTGAGTAAATAAATATTAAAACTATCGATAACAAATCGAATTAAATCGATTACTCGTTATTTTACATTATAATTAAAACAAATCCGATTATTGGTTAGTTTCTATATTAAAGTCGAAATAATTCGATTATTTGTTAAACCATTTACAATCCTCTGAGGATACTTTGAAACGTACGCCGAGTGAATTGAAACCAAAAAAAATCATTAAAATTATTTGCAGAAAAATTATATTTGATAATATGAAAAGTATTATACAATACTGCAAGAAACAAATCGAGTTAGTTATATAAAAATGATAAAGTGTTATTTTAAGTATGACATGCATTACACTTAATATATTGAGTGAAGGTAAATAACAGACGGTGAACGCAACTCCTCTGGACAACATTTAAGAAGATGATATAGGAATACGATGATAATGCATATTTTTAGAATATGCATTAACCATGTGGAAACAAAAATGCCATGGAATGGGAATACCGATACGAACGAACACCTGTACATACTATGCTTCGCCGATGACCAGGTAGTTATAGCCCAGGATGAAGAAGATCTAAGCTACATGGTCAGAAAGCTGAATGAAGAATACACAAAAACTGGATTGGAAATAAACATAAAAAAGACTGAATACTTGGCAACTAGAGATGAAGAAACAACAGATTTAGAAGTAAACGGAAATGTTAAAATTAGAGGAACAGACAAATTCAAGTACTTAGGATTCACACTGAGTAAACAAGGCACAACGGAAGAAGAAATAAAAAGTAGATTAGGGCAGACTAGAACAGGGATTAGACAATTACACAGTGTTATATAGGACAAAAATATTAGAAAAAGCACCAAAAATGATACATCAGACCATAGTCCAAAGCATTATGACGTATGCAGCAGAAATATGGGTTATTAACAAAAAGAATGAAAGAAAGATTCTTGCAACGGAATATTGGAGGAGGTGCTGTGGAATAACGAGAGCAGACCGAATAACAAACGAGGAGATCAGAAGAAGAATGGAAACGGAAAGAAGTGTAATTGACTACATCGAAGATAAAAGATTGGTGTGGTACGGTCATGTCCGGAGAGCCCAAAATAGGTGGCTCAACAAAGTGACGGAATGGAGTCCATTAGGAAGGAGGGAAAGGGGAAGACCGAGAAGATCATGGAGGGACGAAGTGGATGAATCTATGCAACGTATAGGACTTGAGGAAGGACAGTGGGAACACCGGGAGAATTGGAAAGCCCGGTAGAAGAAAGGGAGACTGCACTAGCTGTAGCAACCCTATTATATATAAATATATATATTTAAAAGTCAATGAACACATAACGGAATAACTATAATTTACGAAAATAGTTCTTAAGTGTGGTGTGTAGAGCAGAGTTAAACTTTAATTGACTTTCGTAATAGTTTATAAAAGGAAGAGCGCTTCAGTGAATAACAATTATCGTTTGAACCTCTATCGTGTTGTAGAAAATAGAAAAAAAATACATTGTAGCTGTAACCACGCCTATACGATGTAATTGGATTTTTTGCATTTGTTTCCCTGTACATGGGTTGAAATACTGTTATTATACCCCTTAGTTGACTCCACTGCTGAACGATTATAGTAAATTTGTTTTTTAATTTCCATCTGGCTTCCCGATGCTTTTCTGTATTTTCTTTCTTCTTCTTCTTCAGCACTACACCACTTCAGCAACGTGAACCCTGGTTTCCAACACCAATCTTCTCAAAGTCTCCTGTTCTTTGCCATCTCACTGTAACCTCTCATTGATCTGAGATCTTCTAGCACATCTTCCAACCATCTTATCCTAAATCGAAGTCACTCTAGATATCCATGCTCTCAACAAGTCGTCAAAGTATATATTAAACAAGGGTTGGGGAAACACAGCATCCCTGCGTAAGCTGCCTTATTTATTGGAATGTCACATTAGAGCCTACCATTCAGATCCAGGACTACAGATGTACTTTTGTAAAGGATCTTAACCAACTATTAGAGTTCCACGCTAATTATAATGCAATAATCACTTCGATACAATACTTTTGAACACACTTCAATAAATCGCCGCTTAAAACTGACTTCTATGCGCCACCTGTCGCCTATTTATAGCCTGCAGTATTCCAGACTAATGTTTCATAATATACGTTGTTAACAAGCACTCGAACTTGAGCGCGGCCTTGGCGGAAACATACATCTGCTCGGCTGGCGGGGAAACCCGTAGAACGACACTCTCCATTGTTCGAGAACGTCCTGGCATTGCAATACGCATTGTTGGAATAAGATCAACAATGAACCATGATGAAAAATTTCCCTGCGTTTGAGGCAATTCACTTTTACTATAAAGAACGTGATTTTATAACTTATAATTGTACGCTTTAATTTTTTTACAAACATTAAAAGATTACAAAATTGATAAAAATCTAGCTTTGTGGTTGCGCAAGCACCCAAGCTACTTGATCCGAAATTGGGCACACGTGGAATCACCACGTATCGAATTAGGGGAAAATGAGACGTGAAAATTGTGAAAGGTATTAAACGTTGCCCCGCGGAGCAGTGAATGTTTGTGGTCGAATAAACACGGAATGGAAACAGCGCCACGTCGGAAACCTATCAGTGTGGAATGCTGATAGCAAGTGGGGGAGATTTGTCCTGACCGAAAGGGTGGATAAACTCTTTCCTATACACTTAGAATTCTTAGTAAACAGTGATATCTTTTTACATCGTATTTAAAGTATGATAGTATTGTATACGCGTAGGTAAATTCGTTGTAACCCACTTTTTATGTCCACTTGGTGTTAGTGTTATGTATCCCACTTGTTCCCACTTGTTGTAAGAAGTTGTAATACAGCGTAATTACATATTAATTGTGAATGTACATATTAGCCATTAGTTGTTTGACAACAAAGCGCTTGTTTATAACCCTAAGTGTCAAGCAAGCTCGGATTGTGATTTCATACAGTGAAATAAATGACTGAACAGCAGATAAAGCTATACGACGTTTAATTGAAAAGTTCATGGAGTTTTTGTTTATTTTAAAAATTATGCCTTCATTCATCAACACTTAAACTGCCTACTTCAGAGTAGTCTCAAATTAACGTAACACGATTAAGCCAGCTGTTTTGCAGTCTTAAAAATATTTCAAGCATGCACTTTTTGGTACGGCCTTGAGCTAGCTTAGCGATTTTCGTTTTATGTCTTCAACGCTCGCGAAAAGTTGTCTTTTCGTAGAAATTAACACTATTGGAAGGAGGAAAGTTCGCGTTGGACGCATCTGGTGAATACGGCAGTTGCCGTGTCACTATTATGACGTTTCCTTTTGTCTGGCCTGGCTACGTAAAGAACCTACATAAAGTATGATAGTATTGTATAAACGTAGGTGAATTTGATTTAACCATTCCTGTTGAATAAAAACTGTATTAAATTCCATTTTTATTTGAAGTGCTGTATCAGAAGTGGGCATCAGTCGGTTGCCAAAGATTTATTTATTTATAACTATAAGTGACAGGCGACTTATACACATTTTGTAATAATACGCTTAAACAAAAGTAATGTTATTTTAACATGATACTGTTTTTAGGCTGGGGGTCATTCCACAAAAATGTAATGTCATTAAAAAACGTAACGCTTCCACACTTTCGATTCCCCACAGCCTAGAATTTTCATAATATGTAAACGCATCAAGACAGAAATAATCGCTGCTGACATTGAGGTTAGCAAACGTTTTAGTTAGAATAAAATTTGGTTTTACATGCTCTGTTTGTGATCGTCTGTGGTTTGGAAATGATTTACGTAATTCACCAAACGTAATCCACATTATACGTTTCAAAGGCCTAAAAATATTAGCATGCTTCGATGTTCGGTTTCGTCGAAATTCTTTGAATGCTTAGGTGCATAAATAGAGAGAGGGAGAGAGAGAGAGAGTGAGAGAGAGAGAGAGAGAGTGATTTTTTTTAAATCACTCGCATAAATCAACGTTTAAGTTTGTAATACTTTAATTTAAAAGCTAATGACAAATATTAAGTCGTATAAATTATTTTACATTATAACATGTACTTACTTAACTTTCCATAATTTACGATTACGTAAATTAATCAATTTAATTATTAAAATTTATTCATAAGCCACAGAGTTAAACACGATTCTCTGTAACGTTGAACGAAATGTTGATGAATATTTATGATTTCGGTAAATGATTTAAGAACATGTATTTACATACCGAAAACGGTTTCGTCTTGTTCAGACGTAGATATAAATTATTCACGTCACGACCATCCCACCATTTTTTTTATCTGCCTCGTTGATACACCAACGCGCTACCTGTTATTCATCAGTTAATGGTTCCCAGTGACGGTAGAAAATGTTACCATTGTATATCCAGTACGTCTGTCTACATTTAAAAATATTCTCGGATTCAATGGATGCTCTCTGTGTGTTTGCTGATTCGACTTTATTTATGAATTTACTTTGAAATTTATTTTTAACGTATTACGTTTAAATGTTTGTGAAAATAGAATGAGGAAATTTTACATATAAATTGTACTTTCAAACTGTATTTTTGTTTACAATGTAAAAACCGTATCTTGTACTAAGTATAGATGAACGAGAAAGATACATCTATAGTCATCGCCATCATCACCACTCCAAGGACTAGGCCTTAGACCTGTTCCGGAACCCATCTCCTCTTCGGTCTACCGTGTCTCTCTTCCCAGTAGGGTGATAACCCATGGCAGCCACGGGTAGACGGATATCAGGCATGCAATTCAAATGTTCTCAGCAGCTTCTTCTTTAGTCTTCAATCTTCTGGTGCAATAATATCATGTTTAAATCGCGTCTAATATCCTCGTTCCTTCTCCGATCCAAGAGAGAACAACCTTGCGCCCTTCTTAGAAATTTTATTTCAGCTACCTGAGTCCCCTGCACGTCCCTTTTACCAAGAGTCCATGTCTCATTAGCATACAGCAATGTGGAGACAGCCACAGTTTTATAAGATTTCATTCGGGAAATCTTCCGTGTTTTATTTTTCAAGTACCTACGAATCGTTCACAGTAGCTTACTGTACCAATCAATATACTACACGTTTGTCGGCCGCCAATCCACTCCAAGACTGTGGTAGCCAATCGCTTCGTGGGAGTGGATCGGTAAGCAAACGAGAGATGGAGGTTCTAACACGGCAGCCTGGGTGTATCCTGGGTCCTGGCCTGGCAGGATGGTGCACATCAGCAGCAGGGTGTGCATCTAGTGAGGAGGCGGAGGAACCTACAGTAGGCCAACGACTGCACACATGGGCTAAGTTAGTTAGTCTACTGTGATTGGGTGGAGAGAGTTCGTCGGCTGGGGTGAAAGCAACTATCTAGGGGAAGAGCAGCCCGAAATAAAAGTTCTTGGTCCTCCAGGTTGGGGATTTTACAGCAGGCCAGTAACCTGCTTAAGCAAAAACATACGTACGTGCAGAAATCATACCAGCCTCGGATACATCTACAGTAAAAGACGTTATTCTTCGTAAGTTACTTTATTAATCATTTGTAAGTTTAAACATGTGAGCGTATCCACTAAATGAATTTGGCAATGAAAAGGAAGAATATGCACATACTTAGTAATATTCTGTATACATCATCAATAAATTACTGATGAGGTGTAAATCACACAAGCAGAATTATCAACATTATCACCATCGTCATCAATAAATTATAGGCGTATTTTCTAATTACTGAGTAAGTTTGTAGTGGGGCATTCGTTAGTGATAGGTATCATTTCCAGAATGTATCATGTCGAGATTTGTCTAAAATACTTAACTTGCTCATGTTTCCAAACCAATAGATGAGCCCTGGCCAGATCTATTTTTGTATTCTAATCGTGCAACCTCCGTCATCATCTGTCAGTTTCTTCAGCAGACACTATACACAGTATACTCTACACAGTATCATATAATGAAATCTGATCGTTGAGTAATGTAATTAGTCCTATAACTGTCCTTTTTACCCTCATTCTTTGAGAAAGCAGCTAGTTTTTGTATTGCTTTCGCTTTCACTGTCAAGTTTCGGAAAGTAAAAACAGACTAGGTGTAGTTCATCCTGAGTATAAACATTTTACGCGCTTGTTATTTTTACAATATGGCTCAACTTTTGAAACAAAATGTCGTTTTCAATACTTACGTTCTTTCTCCAATAGGTTGGTAGAACTTAACAACCCCCCCTCCCCACACACACACATAATTCACAGCTCACTTTGTATTTATAAACTTTATTGAAATAAAAAATGAAACTGAATAAAATAATTCAAAATAATTATATACTTACAACAAAGATGTGGTTTACATAATTTTAGCAACATAAAAGAGGAATATGGAAATATTTAGCGATAAGGATGTTCTATATATTTCACCGATAAAGTATAAATTAAATATTCCTACCTTGAAATGCATTCGTGAACAAGGTGGAAGAAGCTAGGAAATATATCAGTCAGACAAGATGTTCAGGTTAGATATCTCAGACGAACCATACCTGAAAGTAAGGAAAAGTCAGATTTGAAAAACTTAAAAATACGTTTGAGAGAACAAGTAAAATCAAGGGGATTAGCGACTCCTAATTCATGATCTCCTTGCTGCTCTTCCAGTTATAAGGCCGGTATGGACAGCAAGACAAAAGTTGTAACCAGCCTGCAAACCAGCATTGAGGCGTTCTTGGGTTGCGGACGCAGCGTCAAGTTAGACAAGCCGTGCGATTGAAACAGCAACACGGCAATGAGCAAAAACCAGGAGCCAAATAGTAAACATGAATGCTGCAATTTGTAACAGTAGATCACCAGACTGCCCTGCGGAAAAATCGATTTGGGAGATCATAGAAAAAGTAAATAAAATTTAGAGGCATAGAGGGAAAGATTGGAGAAGAACAAGCAGGTTTTACAGCCGGGAGATCATGCGTAGACCAGATATATACAATCCAACAGATCATAGAAAAGAAAAAAAGCGAAGAACAGGGAAGTACATCTAGCGTTTATCGACCTTAGAAAAGCATATGATACAGTACCCAAACAAGAAATGTTTAAAGCTCTATTACAATTGGAAATACCGAAAGTCCTGACGCAAGCAGTAAAAAATCTATATAAAACCGACAACGTACAAATTAAAGTAGGTAACAAAATTGTCTGTAGGTTTAAACCATCCAAAGGGTTATTGCAAGGCTGCCCAACATCGCCCACGCTGTTTAAGATATTTTTTAGAATATGCATTAACCATGTGGAAACAGAAATGCCATGGAATGGAAATATCGATACGAAATGAACACATATACACACTATGCTTCGCCGATGACCAGGTAGTTATAGCCCAGGATGGAGAAGATCTAAGCTACATGGTCAGAAAGCTGAATGAAGAATACACAAAGATGGGATTGGAATAAACATAAAAAAGACTGAATACTTGGCAATTAGAGATGAAGAAACAACAGATTTAGAATTAGACGAAAATGTTAAAATTAGAGGAACAGACAAATTCAAGTACCTAGGATTCACACTGAGCAAACAAGGCACAACGGAAGAAGAAATAGAAAGTAGATTAGGGCATACTAGAACAAGAATTAGACAATTACACAGTGTTATATAGGACAAAAATTTTAGAAAAAGCACCAAAAAATGATATACCAGACCATAGTCTAAAGCATTATGACGTATGCAGCAGAAGTATGGGTTATTAACAAAAAGAATGAAAGAAAGATTCTTGCAACAGAGATGGAGTTTTGGAGGAGGTGCTGTGGAATAACGAGAGCAGACCGAATAACAAACGAGGAGATCAGAAGAAGAATGGGAACGGAAAGAAGTGTAATTGACTACATCGAAGAATAAAGATTGGTGTGGTACGGTCATGTCCGGAGAGCCCAAAATAGGTGGATCAACAAAGTGACGTCCTGGAGTCCATTAGGAAGGAGAAAAAGGGGAAGACCGAGAAGATCTTGGAGGGACGAAGTGGATGAATCTATGCAATGCATAGAACTTGAGGAAGGACAATGGGAACACCGGGAGAATTGGAAAGCCAGGTTGAAGGAAGGGAGACGTCACTAGCTGTAGAAACCCTATTATATATATAGATTTAGAGGCATAAACCAATTAAGATATCGGTCAACTAAAAAAAAAGAATAAACATTTTAAACATATAAAAATACCTACAAACAATGGCTAAATAATAAAAACATTTAGGAGCAATGAAAAAATAACAAAATCCACCTACATTTTTGTACGAATTGTAGAGGAAGCATGTGTAAGAACCTCCACAATATTTGTACATTATGAGTAACAAATTGTCAGTATTTTGTAAAGCTACAGAACAATTACAATTTAAATCCAACACACTATTTGACACAATAATACACAACGCATACAATTCAGAATCCCGCGCCAACCCCCTTCCATCTCCACACCCCCACACACAACCAGTCACCTAATAAACCGATACAGATTACCAACGCCTTGACGCATTCCACATTTAAACCTCACTGAGGAAGGAGAAAACCACTCCGAAAAACGTTTGAGGAAATAACAAAAAGTGAGTTTTTCACAAGTGGAAGTGCCTTAAATATTAATTGTTAAAGTGCTGTGAAAGAAGTGATGAACATTCAAAATAATACAGAAAATTGTTTAAAACAATTTTTTAGGTTGTTGGTAATTAAGCATAGATAAATCTAACTACGTCACTACGCCAGGTATACGTAAGACATATAATGTTTACATATAACGTGACTAACATGAAAATGTTATGAACACCAAAACGCTTAGTAATTAAAAAATATAATAAAAACTACCAGATAAGATGAATTGTAAACCAAATCAAGTACATTATAATTTCTGTAATATTACTATAATAAGTTTCTATTATAATAAGTGTATAAGTTTCTATTATATTACTTCAAGACGTGTTTATAAACATCAGTAGATTGCAAACTTACCAGCCAGCAAACCATAACGAACCCTCCAACACATATATATTTATTTATTTTCTGTAATGTTTTGATTTAAAAAAGTAGAAAATAATTCCCTTCGAATGTATACGATTAATTATAGGAAATCAAATGTAACCTTGAACAGGAGTAGCTTATGTTAGGTACTAATAATGAAGTTACAACCTCTAACGTCGAAATCAATCAAACTTTATTAAAAGACCATGTGATTAAAAATCACAAAGAATTGAAATGTTTAGAAATCCAAAGAAGACTCTATAAAGCATAAGGATGGAAGAATACTAGGAACATTTATTATAAATAGGAAAATGAGCTTTTAAACGCGGCAATAGAGTTAGGAATAAGTGATTGACAATTTTTATAGAAAGTCAAAGACCAGGCCCTCAATTTTAGGCAGTAGGGCTATAAGTAGGTGTTGTAGAGATCATGGACCAAAACTCAATACCAGTTAAATATAAATAGCTGGGTGTCATATTTCAAAAGACACGCCACAATCGGAAGATGTAATAAAAAAGATTGGGTAAACCAGACAAAAATAAAAAAATTAAGCCATACTAAAATAAACTTTCTAAACTCTCTATGTGGAGGAAAACATATCCCAAAACGCCTCAGACAAAGAATCATTTAAGGTAAGGAAACTCAAATTAGCAGAGGCCTTTAATCTAACCCGGGATCCGTACGGAAAGAAAACCTTTCCAGGAGTGCGAAAGTCCGCCATTATAGCACTGTGATCAGGCCAGTGATCATGTATGTAGTGGAAACAATTTGCTTTCAAAATTTGGAACCTCTTCTTAAAACTGAACGAAGAATTCTTTGTAAAATGTATGGGCCCAAGAAAACTGTAGATTGTTACAGGCATATACCCAAAGGAGAGCTGCACAGGGATCTGGAAGATCTGGAAACGGCTTTTCAAACGAAAAGACTAAGATTCCTTGGACATATGGTTCGGATGGATCAGTCTACATTAAATAAACAAATTTTCAATTACATTTGCCAACTTTCTAGTCTGAAAGGATACACCAAACAACTCAAGGAGGAAATGATGAAACTGGGTATCTCTTTTAACGATAGTATGGATAGAAATACATATAGAAACAAAATTCAAAATCTTGAGGTTCTCTGCGGTCAGAAGAAGACGAGAAAGGGGTTGACAGTGGAAAGGAAGACGGCCTGGAAGTGCGTATGAGGGCCTTCTGGCAGGAGAAGGAAATGAAATAATATTCGCGTGGTCCACGGCTGGCCTGTTTGTGAAAATAAAACTGTCTAAACAAAACTCTACACAATCCAGTAGCGTTATCAACCAGGAAACTAAACACAAAATGAAGTGATACTAACATTAGACCACACAGATACAGAAAAGGAACAAAACGTTGTATTGCAATGGGTGAGATTTGCATATAAAATAATAAATTTCACTCTTAACATATGATAGCATGTTTCAATGAGAACCAGTCAAAGTAAAAGTTGCGGGTTGGAACATTGTATTATAGATAGTAAGAATCATGTCAGAATTTTTAAGTTAAGTTAAATTTTGACTGTATAAAAAAATATGAGTTTTTCATAAAAAAAGGTTTTATCACCCACAAGAAAAGCAATAAAATTATACCGGTTTATTTTGCACGTTTTACATTGCCCATATGCAATTTCTTACAAGTAGAATGTTATCTGGGCTGTAGCGTAAGGGTGATGGAACAGTTTTGACCAATCAGATAGGCTGCTATATCAGTCGATCTGTCCCGTGACGAGATCCAAGGCAGTCTACCGTAGAACTCAGAAGAATCAGTGTCGTTACTCTCTATAACGTGTAATCGTTAACTGTGATTCAGTACGATAGGCCTGTCAGGAGTTACGAACACTAGTAGTAAAGTGCGCGACTGAATCATCGAATGCTAATTCGGTAACAGTTCCAAGATTGTCCGATTAGGTTTTTTTATGAACACATCAAGTTGCCGGAGCTATATGATTAACTAATAATTAATAAATGAACATTGTCATAGAAGTACCCAACCCGTACAACGACCCTGAGAGCTTGAAAACAGGAGGAGATCCTGAAGAAGAACCACAGGAGGAGCATGGGGTATCCTGACGACTACCAGGAAGGAGCAGCTGTGGACATTCACCAGGAAACAAAGAGAAGCACCGCATCATTCATCTTATTCAGGAAAGTGAACCCATTTGTATTAAAACTAAATAAAACAATTATAAACTAATAAGACAGAGAAACTTATAGAAATTAACGTACATGATATTAGTGTGTAGAAATTATTTTAAAGTAATACTGAAGGTCAACAGAAACTGTTCATTAATTTCATTTACCAAAGAAGCAGTAATTTATTTATTTATGCAGACAGAACTAATAATTTATTTTATTTGTACAAACAAAATTGTGTTATTAATTTGGTTGTGTTAATATAAACTGTAGTAAATTCTGTGCAGTGTAAATTTAAAAATACTTTAATTAAAGCCAAACATTTCAATATCTAGATATCTACTTATTTATTCTATGCGACCTTGTACATCGCAGTATACAAATAAAAAGTACTCAAACCGATGAGAAGTAAAAGTCATAAATGTTTTATTTTCATAAAAAAAGAAAGAGTGTAATAGCAAAAGTATTAATTAAATTTAAAGTATTAAAGTATTTAATTTAAAGTATACTTTAATTTAAAGTATTTAAAGTATTAATTTAATTTAATTTCAGACATCTGACTACGTGCACACAAGCACTAGTTAAGACATGATAATCACACCACAGTGTTTAACGATGTAATGAGGCAAAGTGTAATTACTGAACAATTGAGAGACAACGCCATATGCTGTAAGTACAGACTACAGTATCCACAATGCAGACGGGATTAAACTTCTCTTCTACTGCTGACTAGAATTAAATTAACTTTAATATTATGCTTTAGAATACTAATTGTCTTACAAAAAAACTGTTTAAATCGTATTGACAAAGACGCCTGCTTTCTCATTTACAATAATTTCTTTAAAATTTTTAATAGTTTCTGAATAAAATTAATGTTATAGACTGACTTAGCCTGAGTTTCTCTGATTATTATTATAATACTACTAGCCTCCTAATGTATAACAATATTATAATGAGGATAGGCTTTTTAACAGAGAACTTATACAATCTTTTTTCAGACGATATTATTTGTTTTTGTTTCGACTTTGTTCTGAGGACTTGGATCTCAAACAGTTTATATTTATCATAGGTTATACAAAATTGTCCTATTCATTCTCGGGATTAGCCAAAACAAACATGCGCTTACCATAGTCTTTACTTTATACTATATACACTAAAAGCTTTCACTAAAAGTGTTCATATCAGCATATTGTTCATTAAAATTATAATATAAAAGATATTATTTTATGTTTATCTTAATTACATGCATGAGGTGAATGAATATTTTACGTTGATCAAAATTGACTGTTTAATGGTTGCAAAATTGGTTTACAAAACACTGCTAACTGTAAAACAAACTTGTTACTTTACCAGAAGCTTCAACTGCCTACTTGACGAAACCGAAACATCGAAGCATGATAAAGTTTTTAGGCTTTTGAAACGTATAATGTGCATAAACTGCAGACTCTCCTGTTCAGCGATGTTCGTACGGATGTCTGACCGATTCACGCCTACAGACCTCCTGAATCGCTCGGGTTGTTTCGCTTCTAAGCGTATAGAGACCGAATATTTCTAGACTGTGGGGAATCGAAAGTGTGGAAAAAATATAGTGTTAACATCACCTGGAGCGTTACATTTTTCGATGACGTTACACATTTCGCATCACGCATTTTGTGGAATGACCCCCAGCCTAAAAACATTATCATGTTAAAAACAAATATAGAGAGCTATTTTTTAAAAATTGGGAACATTATATAGTGAGTTGTAAGAACGTCTTATGTTCAATAACTATTTCATACAATGTTACCGTTTTGTCTTCAACTGTTTAGGCGTGTAAATCAAGGAAGCACTGGGACGATCACCACCAGGTAGGTATTTCCACCATTAACAATAGTACTGTTCGCCTGTTGAGGTCCCATTTTGTTCCTTTTATTGAGATCGGTGTTCCGTACATAGATATTTACTTCACAAATAATAATTAGCGTTGCGGTGTTCAAAGCTGTTTACTGCATTGAAAATTGGTTTAAGTGGTTCTTTAGATTGATCTTCCGATAAATTTATTTTATTCTATGCAGTTAGTACATGAAAATTATAGTATACACAACTTATACTGTGGCACGTAGGCACTATTGTAATATTACCTGTACAATGGGAAAGAAGGAGATGCAATGTATAAGGTAAAAAAAAGAAAAATGGGAAGCCGAAGAGACAAAAATGTAGGCTACACTGTGTACGTAGCCATAAGTCCTTAATAAAACGCGTACACAAACATCAACACTTTGACGCAATTGACTGGAAGGGAATTTTTGAAATAATTTCTAAAATGTTATCCCTTAACACTGCTTTAATCAATTAGTAAAGGCAATACATTATTTTAACACTACAAGGAGTACCAAAAACTGATGATCAGTAGATTTCGGATTCGGCAAACTTCTTACCTGCTTTTATCATTTGTTCCATAATCTACTGGCATAATGAAATCAATTTATTTAGGGTTTCTGAGCCAACTTCTTACCATCTTCTTTACTCCAAGATGGAGTATCTCACCTCCACGACCTAGACTACCAACATCTCGTGTTCCGATAAGCTAATATCTCAAGACTGTTACCGGTTTCCTTACTTAGCATGCTGTTCAATTGTTCGCACCATCTTCTTCCTCTCTGTCGTCTTCCCTATTCTGATCTGTTTTATAATTAATTCGTTATTGATAAATATGTTTTTTTTTAATTTACTTTTACAGGGATTTTACAACCAGTTGATAAAGTGTTTAATAGGATGTAACAGCATATCGCCGAGTTTTCTCCAACTAACTTATGTTCAATTATGTTTTCATTGCTTAAACTTTTATTATAGAATTTAACGTAACATATATATATATATATATATATATATATCTTGGTTTATGTCAATAAAAGACCAACGTTAAAGCCGGTAGTAAAAGGCGGGCTCGTTATTCAGTTGACCTGTGCCAATAACACTGCACACCGAGTTTATTTGTTTCGCTTTCGTAGAAACGTGTATTATTACTACAGTGAAAATATATTTTCTTGTTTTTGCCGACATTAATAATCTTGTTTTTCATACTCATATTATGATTTATGACACGATACATACAGGAATAATGTACTGATGAAACAAATACGAAATATCCCTAATCTCCAATCTTTGATTTTCTGTTACACAGTTGCTGTTTGTAGCTGAAAATGTTTGTTTTTTCGTTATAGTTTTTTCTTTATAAATATGATTGTGAGTGGCCTAGATTGATGTACATTCAGATGAATGTGGTTTTGCTGCATGTATTTAAACTTGATTTTTATATTTGATGATAAATTTTACTGGGTTATATAATCATATCTGTGTATTGTTAACACGGTCTCGGATCGTCGTATTGTACAGTGGAAACAAAATACTGACACCAACGAAGTCGCTAATCACCAGCTATAATTAGTCACAAATAACGAGTTCTAATCAAACAAGGTAACACCTCAAATAATAAATCATAGTTAAATTTGTCCACACGCAATAATAATTGTCAACTATTACAGTTTCGCTCTAATTATAACACGATACTTATTTTCTACTAATCCGTAACAATCACTTGATCCGTACTTTACAATATTGCTAGATGTAACTGACTTCTAAGCCGGCCGTAGACCCTTATAATATATCTTGCTAAAGTTTCCAGAATAATTTTCCATATTGCTGGCGTCATGCCAACATAATTTGCATAGTTAAGAGTACTCGAACAGTGTGTAAGCTACTTAGTGAACGGCCATGACAGAGACACTGCACCTACTCGGCTAGCCGAGAAACGCGTAGAACACTTACGTAAATGCACCTGCCGACTTCCCGGGAGCGTTACGTAACTGCACCTGCCGACTTCCCGGGAGCGTTACGTAATTGTTGTAACAATACATTTATAAAAATATCAATCAAAGAAGTCGAGGAGGAAAAGAGTAATAAATATTCATAATAAGGGAATTAATGATCCATGACAAGGGTATGGTGGAAATTGTGAATGGAAAAAACTACGGCACTTTACAGAAGATAAAGTAGATGGAAAATTGTGAAGTCAGAGAAAGCGAAGACCGCCTGATACGATTAAATTCATGATGAGAAAGAAAGCGTAAAACAGAGATAACGTTTTGACGGAGACCTAAAATACGGATGAAAATGAAAACAAACATAGGATTAGTTTGAAATGGCAACACATAGTGTAGATCTTGCATATCACATGAATTATGGAGAAAAGTCAAAAATTTATCTTCATTACCATAAAAAAGCAACATGTGGAATATTCACACAAACTATTTTATAAATCTAAAAGTACAAATTTAAAAAGCTCATCAGGGATTCAGGAATTCAAACTAGCGGACACATATTTTACAAGGAGGTACAGCTTCTGGTATATGCAGATGACCATTGACGTCATAAGTAGGTCTGAATCTGGCTTAAAGGAAGCCTTTCAAGAACTGCTAAGGCTATGGGCTTGGTTATAAACCAAAGCAAAACTAAATATATGGTTTTAGGGGCCAACACTCGCGCCCTGTCCCTGCGCATTAATGATTACGAATTTGAAAAGTTCAAGGTTTTCCATATCTCGGGTCATATGTGGACTCTGGAAATGACTCCTCTAGAGACATTAAAAAACGAATATTTTCTGCTAATAGGTGTTACTACGGACTAGTGAAACATTTAAAATCAAATTTAATAAGTAAAGAAACAAAAGCCGTGCTCTACAAAACCTTGATCAGACCAGTTCTGATGTATGGCTCGGATTGCTGGGTGCTAAAAAACTAGGTGAGCAGGAACTAGCGGTGTTTGAGAGGAAGGGGTACTGAGGAGAATCTATGGCCCTGTGAAGGTAACCGAGATTTGGACGCTACTGCATAATCGAGAGTTGTACGGAATGTTTAAAGATCTTCCGATCGTGCAATTAATACAGATTAACAGATTGCGTTGGGCCGGACTTGTGCAGAGGATGGCGGAGGATAGAATCCCAGAAAACATCATGAATTATTTGCCGATGGGAAGGAGAAGGAAAGGAAGACCGCGTACAAGATGGGTGGACCAGGTTTGTAAGGAGGCAGTGAAGCTGGGTGCAGCAAACTGGTGGACATTGGCCGGGATTAGAGACCTGTGGGGCGATTTCTTTTGGAGGCCAGGGCCCGGACTGGGCTGTAGCGCCGAGGATGTATGTACGTATGTAAAAGTAAAAATCTAATATCTACTGTTCTACAATGAAACGTCTCCCCCCCCCTAGTTCCAGAATTTTTT
This sequence comes from Magicicada septendecula, assembly GCA_034769895.1. Lineage (NCBI taxonomy): Eukaryota > Metazoa > Arthropoda > Insecta > Hemiptera > Cicadidae > Magicicada > Magicicada septendecula. The sequence continues at coordinate 1,418,428,334 of CM068367.1, read as the reverse complement.
TTGTATTAACACCCCTTTTCTAATCTCCAAAAAAATTTAATTTTTTTTTTTGGGGGGAGGCGTCACTTAATATTTAATATTTAGGCGCGTGGCCTAGATGGAAATAAAATGTGCTGAGCCCATAGTGACAGGTCCTGCAAGAAAACACTTGATCAACAATTACAAGATTTTATTTATGCTTCTTGAATTTTAAACAATTGCTTTTAGACTTACATCCTTGGTTTGAGTTTTCCTTAATTCTTAACATCAATTCAAATATCTCTTTAAAGCACCATGGTGGTTGAATTACAACAAAAATATATCAAAATATCTCCAAAAATTGAATAATGACATGCCAACCTACTAAACTTATTATACTTATTTTAAACTTGTATTTTTGTATTTCACTTTAAAAAGATTTGTTTTTATTGCATTAGTAATACATGAACCATACATTAACATAAGATAATAATAAGTGCCTAAACATGAAAGTCAATGGTCAGTAGATAATAAGATAATCATTAAATTAAAAAAATAAATTACTTAAGTGTTGCAGCACCCTCATCTACCTGTTCCCCAGCACTAGGATTAATCGCATTAACATTGAAATCAGTGATCACATTAAACCGAGGTTGAAGTTTGTTAATTAAATATTCAAATTTGTCGTTTAATTTTTTTATGTTAATTAAATATAAGAATTTTATAGTACTATTATAAATTGAATAGTCAAGCAGAACCAAATAATAAATAACTAAATCAACAGGAGTTTAAATTTAGAACATAAAGAACAGAAAAAATGGAACGTGCAGGATCACAAGTCATATGACAGATAGATTCAAGTACTCTCCGGGTATTACATTTTCTTAAGGTCTGGATTTTGTTAATAAATGAATTTTAAAATTGGTTTTTCCTTTTGCAGAAAATAGAATTAAATCTTTATATTATACAATGGTAACCCCTGACATTATGCAAAATCAATACACGAATACTTATAAATTATTCATAACTCAGTCATCACTGTCCACACTTTAGCATTTCTTCAAAAATCATGTTCAGTAATGTTAACTCTGAAGCATGAGTCTGATTTCTAGAACTAAGTTTCTCCGTGTGTGTTACCCGATAAACTGCGGGGTATTTCGTGTGTGAAGTTCATAAAATAAAAGGAAAGTTCCCACCTGATCTTTCAGATTGCATTAAGAATATTCCTGCATTTCCAGTTGGGTGTGAAGAATGACGCCGCATGGCGTGACGGCGTTGGGGCTTCTTACGCAGGCTCTGCGGATGGGCGAAGATGTTGAGTGCCCATCTCGTCGACCCCTTTCCTCCCGACTAAAGCGGGGAAACATGAAGCTCTTTATCGGATTATCTACTCATAGTAGTATATCACGGTACATCGTCACAATCCAAACCGCACCAAGTTGAAAGAGAAAAAGAGAGGATGAAGACGCTGCGCGAACTTATAAAACTAAAACGTTGCTGTCTAAATCTCGTTGTCATGAACAGACGCCACTGCCAACCAAATGACGTCACCAATCAAGGTCGCAGCGGCCGACTGATTGTCGATATCGAAAGCGGCCATCGCAACATACAGCGATAATGCACCGAACGCACGGAAAATACAATTTAACTGGCCGTGGTGTTTACCTTTCAATATAACCACGGCAAAACAAGACTGCTTAGTTTATTTAAACATTTACAGTAACGTGACACGAGTTCTTCGACGTCAATGTTAAAAATTTCCCGTCCAACATGTGACAAACATTCCAGCGCTGAAATTATGTACTTCTTCACCGCCTTGCAAGGGCCTCTTTTATAGGATTGCACATACAAATTACACGGCCTTATTATAGGTAGATACAAGAAAAATTTCTATTCTAATAAAACAAATATGAGCAAGTACAACTTACGTTTTGCTGAGCCCTCGTATGTGCATTGTTTACTTGCAAAAAAAAAACACATCATTGTGGATATTCCTGAGTAAAAAAAAATAAATGAAATTTAACGTTGAAACATATTGTTGCGCAATGGAGAACGTTGCTCTACGTATTTCTCGCTCAGCCCAGTGCGTGAGTGTTTCTGCCAAGGCCGCGCTAAACTATCCTCGAGAATTTTCGGGTACTTGTTAAGAACGCATAATATGAAATCCTGCAGACTGTTAAAAGCCAACACCTGCCGCTTGGAAGTCAGTTTATGTTGGGCGATTTGTGAAGTGATATCAAGTGGGTGTTGTGTTATAATTAGTGCGGAATTCTTAGTAGTTGACATTGATATTTCTTGGGGACAAACTTAAGTTGAATTATTGTACGCGTTTTTTACGAATTGTTATTTCTGATAAATAAACCAGGTGATCAGTGAACTCAACTGGTGTCTTCTATTTGGTTTTCCACTGCACCATAGTGAGACCATCGTAACAATATTGTATTTCTCAGAAGGTAAAACAAATCTCGTCGTCTATCATCACGAAAGATGGTTCCCGGATTAAATACTCCAACTCATGAACACAAAATCATTGTCATCATCATCATCATCATCATCACATACAAGAATTAAACTAAGGATGGTTCTTTACCGGTTTCACGCAGGCAAAGTGTAGAGCTGGTCACTCCAGCGCCTACTTGGACGTTCCATACCTCTTCGTCCGTCGGCATATAGTTCCATAGTTGTTGCGGGATGCGGCAGTCATCCATTCGGCAAAGACGATCACACCAATTCAACCGATATTAGGGAAATCCTGTCGAGTATACTCATAATATTCAGTTCCTGCCGCATATCTGTGTTTCTTCTATGATCATGGAGAGTATACCCTACCACGTGCCTGAGAAATCTCATTTCAGCCGCTTAAATGCAACTGGCCTGGGCCTTCTTTAAAGTCCAATTCCCAGACCTATAAAAGAATCAACTAAACTACGTTACTCACCGTCAGAGGCTTAATTCTTATACTTGCGATGTTATATTATATACTCAACATGTTTCGGGACAGCTTGTCCCATCTTCAGGAGTAAAACACATACTCTTCAATCTCAATTGAGGATGAATCGTCAAACATTATAAAATATTAAAGTCCAAAACACACATTGAATAAATTAATGAAACTACAACATTAAGCGCAAGTGTAGGCTCCAAGGTGCACAAGTCACGCCGGCTGAACGCGGACTCAGTCGTCCACGGCGTGAGTTGTCCACGTTGGAGCCTACACGTGCGCTTAATGTTGTTGTTTCATAAATTTATTCAATGTGTGTTTTTTATTTTAATATTTTATAATGTTTGACGATTCATCCTCAATTGAGATTGAAGAGTATGTGTTTTAATCCTGAACATGGGACAAGCTGTCCCGAAACATGTTGAGTATATAATGTAATATCGCAAGTATAAGAATTAAGCCTCTGACGGTGAGTAACGTAGTTTATTTGATTGTCATACAAGTGGCTTGGTACTGTAAATAAAACTTAATACTATAAAAGAAGTATGGAAATTACCTTGTCGAATTTTAAGCGTGTTTCTTAACTTGCTGATTTAAGAGTTCGTCTGAAACCCCGCACGTAAGGTTGAACTTATGCAACTTATTGGCAATGTAGTTGCTTGTGTTATAAGACACACAGTAGCCGAGGTATTCAAAATTGCTGATTTGTTCCAGGACAGTACCATCTATAACAATATTTGCCTGAAGGGATCAGTTCCAAGATATTGTGCATAAAGATTAAGTGTAGATATTTGTAATCCAGAGTCTTTGCCGGTTCGATTTCACAAATGTATACCAATCTACAATCTGTTTTCCGAGTCCGAAAGAATATTCATTTAATTTGATAGTTTTAGATAATTTTAGATAATTGGAGCGGTCGTGGCTTAGTGGCTAGCGTGTGACGCTGCTACGCTGTCGGCGCGGGTTCAATTCCCGCCAGGGGCAGGGCCATCTGATTTAGATACGACCGTTCCCCCTCGCAAGGTAATGGCAACCCAGCGAATGGTATCCTGCCTAGTATAAACTCTCCCCCCCCAAAAAAAAAAATTGCCGTTCGGATCCGGCGTTAAACTGTAGGTCCCATACACCTGTGAGAGACTCAGTCACACACGCACCACGGGTATATGCGGGGAGGGTACTAACCAGCCGAAAGACTGAAGGACTACCAACTGAACTTAGATAATGGGCACTCCAGTGCTTCCTCGGACGTCCCACAACTCTCCGTCCCTTCGTCTTATAGTTCCATAGTTTTTCGGGGATGAGGTAGTCATCCATTCGGCAGAGAAGTTCCCACCAATTCAACAGATACTGGGAAATCCTGTCGAGTATACTCATTCCTGTCGAGAATATTCAGTTCCTGCCGTTGGCTAGATTATAATTTGGTAAATACATAGGCATGTAAAAAACCATTAAAAAGAAATAAACATATAAATATGTTATTGCAGAAACAACTACAAAAGATATATTACCCAAACGGTAGGATGGAAAACATCAATTTTATTGAAGGTTGGCGGCAACGGAATTGCAAAACGACGATAATTGAAAAGTATTTACTAGACTAGAATCGTTGAGCAGAGTCAATTAAGGGGGAGACCAATAACAGTATATCAGCCGGAACAACGGCAAACAAATACTAGAGTCCGACATCGAGTGGGCGCGGCTAAGTCTGTACTGTGTTTTTCCATTTCCATTGAAGTAAAATGGGGTTAGGAGAGTAATTGTGTATTCACAGTGACGCTTATCGCTTCCTAAACAACTACGCTACTCAAGTACACAGATTACGTCCGTGCATTTATAGTCTAACAGTGTTAATAATAATAATAATAATAATAATAATAATAATAATAATAATAATAACAACCGCAGGATAACTACGTATTTATTGATTTCAAATACGATAAACGGTAAAGTCTCGGATGCTATTTTATTGCATACTTCAACCACTTACTTCGTCGAGTAGGTCATTAAATTTATTATGAATACCAGAGAAGACATATACACAAATTTTGTATTACATGTATACTTACTTTTTTACAATCAAATAGAAGTTAGTTCTGCACGTAAGTTATATTAATTTTAAGGCTTTTGTTTTATTTTTTATTAGAAAACCATTAAATATAGAAAGGATTCTTGTTCTGATAGTTCGTTCTGCACTCCAAGGATTAGGTATTTAGCTGTTCCGTTCTCACAAACTTTCGACCACCTTTTTCGTTGTCTTACTATATCTCTTTTCCCTCTTGGTTTGTAGTTACGTAATTTTTGGGGTATTCTCACATTTCCTATTCTATTTACGTGTTGTTTCCATCTTTCTTTATATTCAGTTACTTTTTCATTTATTGCATATACATTTAGTTCATTTCGCCCATCTTCATTTCTTACTAAATCTCTTCTTGTGTAGCACTTGTCCCGTCTCAAAAATCTCATTTCTGCTGCCGGTATTTTTCTGTCTCCTTTTTTGATATTTATCCAACTTTTACTCCCATACATAAGTACAGGTACAGCCATCGTTTTATAAACTTTTATCCTTGTGTCTTTTCGTGTTTTGTTATTTAATGTTCTATTTATTGTGCCACATATTGCCTGGAACTTATTTATTTTATTTTCCATGTCATTGTCATAATTCTAGCTTGTGTCGCAGCCCAAGTATGTAAAATTTGATACTTGTTCGATTGGCTTCTTGTTGGCAATTATTTTCGACCTAACGTGATACTTGCCTTGGAAAGCCATAACTTTCGTCTTATGCAAGGAAATTTTAAGAATATATTTTGGACATATTTGATTCAGTCGGTGCACTGCCAGTTGCAAATTAAGAGGATAAAAGCCCTAAAAAAAATGTTTTATTAAAGCGTTTGGATACTGTGGATAATACTTGACAGGGTGCCAGGTAATTTGCACCAATTGTATATACGGATAGGCCTATTGGTCTCCAACGTAAGAGATAGTATCTGGAAGAAGAAGGTTCGCCTAACCCATGCAGGGTCAAGGAATAATTTTGTTAGTTTTTAGAACACAGTTCTTGCTACTGATCAGCAACAGCTACTCTTTCATAGAGAAAAATTTATATTCTTGTGTTTTGTTTCCGTAACGTATCCGAGTATCACTAATTATTTGTATATATATATATATATATATATGCACACATATATATACGTATATTACAACGTTAAGTATTTGTGAAGCTCCCAACTTCTTGTAAGCCATTTATCTTGCAACATTACTTACGCTATAAAATTATGACAGATGTAATCGTAATAATAATAACACAACGTGAAATGGATTAGAATCATTTAAAAATGTATTAATTAAAAATTTTCTATTTTGTTGCTATTTAAAAATATCATTATTATTCGCATGTGTGCAGCCGTAGCACACATCTAGTTATTAACAGATAAGTAATAATCTCGTATTACACATAGAACATAATATACCTCTTAGACTACAATAAACATTTGTAATTATATAATATTGCTCTCGACTTGGTCATTACTGTGATAATATATTTTCTTTTGCTAATATTGCATATGCATTGCATTGTTTTCTAACAAAAATTTACTATTTACTTTCATATTAAATAAAATATCATCGACTAAGTTATTTATTCAAAATTTCATACTTTTAAACATTACACTAACTACTATACAAATAAATATTTACATTTTCAAAAATTATCAATTCATCTTTGCATTATATTGTCTTTCTTTTTACATCGTTAATTGTCTTTACGTGAGTCTTTGTTTTACAAATACATGGTTTTGTTTTACCTTATTTGTCGTGGTAATACTCTGCATATCCTCTTCGGTCCTAGGTCCTCGTTCCTGGATGCTCCTCTGCAGTCGTGCAGTCCTGGAGTCCTTGATCCTCGTTCTTCAGATCCTCTCCGCAGTCCGTTGCCTCGTTCCGTACGCTGGACTCTATTCCATGTACTTGGCTGCTCCCTCGTATCTCGTCTTGGCCTCAGGTTGTAGGTAAGTACCCTCACGAAAGTGATGAGTAGTCGTGAAAAACCTCCGGCTGCTGCTGTGGTTAATAGACAAAGAGTTGTTGTCGTTGGGCAGAGCTTCCGGCTGTCACGGTAGTTGATCGAGAAAGAGAAATAAGTTAGCGCGTCTCGAGTATTTATACCCTAGGGCGCAAAAATCATGTTTCGACAATATTCTGCATGTCTCAGTCTGTCGTTGGCGTCCCTTTCTAAACACGATTATTTTCACATTTATTTCGCTTATCTTCGCCATATATGAAGTCTTTTCCACATTACCCGATATTCATCTCGTCGGTAATTTTTATGTGTTCACTGTGTATAAACCGTTTTTCCCTATCTTAATTAATATAATTTTATTTATATTTATTTTCACTATAATCGCACTTTTTATTATTTTCGCACTATTTTTTATACACATGTGCGTCTTTATTTTATACACACTGTGGCGTATTTGGTTTTGTGATATTATGCACACAATCTTTACAATTTAAATAATTCATATAATTAATAGCGTTCACTGAGGGGTGACGCTTTGCAGGAATCAACAGGTCTCACACACACACGTAAAATACATGTGTACACACCGACGCAGCGGCGTGGCATGATCAACCTGTCCAAGCATGAATTTTGGTTGTTCCTTTTACAGTTCAGATTGAAAGCTGAATTATTATTACTAACAATATGAATTATTTATTTAATTTAATTAATTATCTTCATTAATTTGTGCAATGCACAGTACCCTATAAATTTGTACTGTTGAAATATATATATATATATATATATATATATATATATATATATATTGCGACAAAACATATGTTAGGCATAGTAATAATTGAACAATATAGTCAGTTATCTGGAGCAAGGTTGTATATTTTGAAACAAATTTTAAAATGGTCTGTAATTCACAAAAATATTTATTTTACTTTAATAATTGTCTTTGAATTATCAGAATTGATGTGTTTAAAAATGTCAATTGTTACTTGAACTCTGTATCCAACTATGTTGATCGTCTCACTGCTGGTCCTGTGATCCGCAGCAATCTGCTCCCTCGTCGTCTGCTCCTCTCTACACACTGCCGCTCCGCTGACACTCCTCTTGTACGCACGCACGCCGACACACTGATAACAGTTTACTCTTTATCTCAAGGTACTGAAACTGCGCTGTAATTTAATATTTATTTACTATGGTGCTTTAAGCGTGCACCTTCCCGCGTCTTGAGGTGTCCTCGCGATAACACAGGAGTATCCCGGATGGAAAATCCCCTATGCGAAAATCTTGACTCACACGAGACTAGCACTGTTTAAAAAGTAACTATTTTATTTTTGAAAATATTGAGTTCGTACCAATACAAGGTATTAGCTAACGGGTAACTCGTCGCTAAATTGTCCTTGATAACTCTCACATAAGAACTTTTCTGTTCGAAAAACTCGCACAGGGAGCACGTCTGTAATATTCGAGCTGCTGGATGGAACTAACTAGACACTAGTCGTCGGAGACCCAATTTTAATGATAATTGGGGCCGCTGATTGGTCGAAACACCTATCACGTGATTGATGGATAGAACTGATAGACAACTTCTTGAACAGATTGGCAGATTTCTGCAGAAGCAGGTACAGTTTTTATCTATAAATTTTCTGACTTTTAAAAGATAAGGAATTTATAAAAGCTGATTTTTACTAAACGAATCCCTACTAAAATAGTACGTAACAAGTCTCTGACACCCAGAAAATATAGCGCTATTTAAGATGCTTGCGCTGCCCAAATCTCAGTTCGATACGTTCATTTATAATAGAGTTATTCATAAAATACGAATGACATGCGCACTCGCACATTAAACTCGCACATGACATAATCACAAATAAATTTATGGGCATTTTGATACATAATAGTCTTTTACCCAATTCTTAATTCAAAACTTATATCTAATTAACATAATCAAACAAAAATCAAATTTTAACATATCTATAACGTCATAAACATGCTATATCATCATGTAGTCCTAGCTACAGTTTCCTTTACTCCAATGTTCTATTGCAATATATATATATATATATATATATATATATATATATATACGGAATTCAGAAAAGGAAAATAGTATTTTAGATATATATGTTCTTTAATTTTTTAAATTTAGAATAATGTGTTCAGCGTTGGAATAGTGTTGATACGGTGGTCTGTCGGATCGTCGTATTGTACAGCGGGAACAAACAACAGACAACAATGAAGTCACTGATTACCAGCTTGAATTACTAACAAATAACCACTTGAAATCAGCAAGGTACTCTCGTAAAATAAATGAATTAAATTTGTTCACACGCAATAATAATATCAACGTTTAAGAGTTCCGCACTAATTATAACACAATAATCACTTTCCACAACAACCACTTGATCCACACTATTCAATATCTCCAGGTGTAACTGACTAACTCTAAGCCAGCCATAAACGCTTGCATAGATCCAGCAGATGTTCCAGAATAATTTTCCATACTCCTGGTCGCGTGCCAATATAATATGCGTAGTTACAAGAGATCGAACAGTCTGTGGCAGCTACTTGAGTGCACGGCATCGACCGAGATATCGCACCAGCCCGGCTAGCCGTGAAACTCGTAGAACGACGCTCTTGAAAAGTCTTAATTGCCGTAGCAATATATACGTCCGAGGCAAAAAAGACTATTTTTTATTAACATTTTTTAAACCTTTTTGTCTAAATCCTTAAATTTGTAGTGACCGTCAATCAATGAATTTTTCCGGTGAAGGATTTGTGAGGATCGGTCAAAATGTATAACACAAATTTTAAACTATGAGTCCAAATAATTTAAACTTTGTGTTATACGTTTTGACCGATTCTCACAAACCCTTCACCGGAAAAATTCCTTGTTATCTAAAATGACGTGTTTCGCGTCTAAATAGAATACAGAGATTACTTTCTAAAAAATCAATACTTTCTATAAGTAACTGTTTTTTTCTTTTTTTTTATCTTATTTATATGCAGAGTTCCATTTGACTGCAGTCCCAGGCAATTATTTTATTTCGTTTGTGTTTGCTGAATACACAGAAATATGCAGTTAAAACACGATAAAACCAAAAGTTTTAAATACAGTTACATTTATTTTAAGATTGAAATAATTATTTCTTTTTTCCCATTGAGCAGATTTTTGTTTAGATACTCTTCTTTACAAACTGGAACAGATTGAAGCACAAGACATTTGATTTCCGGACAGTGGAAATGTTATAATAAACCTGCGCAGAGTACGGTCTGTTTACTGGAACGAAGCCTGACCCTATTTCCAACTAAATGTGTTTACCCAGTGCTCAGAGATTATCTTGTAAGGCAAAGTCTATGTTTGTTCCTGCTATTAAGAGTTTAGATTAAACGTAAAACGTATTCCGTTTAAAGTAAAAAGACAAAGTAAAAAGATATCAGTAAAAATGTTGATAAATTTGATAATATATTTTGTTAAATTTTTAATTTTCTTAGCGACAACTATAAATAAGATTCATTTTGTTTTAATTGTCTCTTAAGTCACGTTACTAAATATTTAGAATTAATATTAGGCAATTACCTGTATTAACTTCCGTCTTGTGACTTATTTGGTTTTTTCTTAAAACGACGCGTTTTGAGAATTAGTATCTATACTAAGTTTATAGTAACTGAGTACACGAATGTACTACCAGTCATTGTAAAGAATGAGCTGAAAAAACGTAAAATAACAGTGGCCTTTAAAACCACAAATAACATCAAAAAACGTTTGGGACAAAGAACTCATATCCCGGCTGAAGAGAAAACTGGAGTGTACAAGCTTGAATGCGATGACTGTGACAAATTCTATATAGGACAAACGGGCAGGCCGTCAGCCGAACGTTTTAAAGAACACCTGCCCAAAAGTGATATCTCGAAAACTAGATCCAGTTACGCTCAGCATTTAATGCTGTATAATCATAAGTACTCAGACTTCCACACAAACTTTAAACTGCTTCGTAATTGTAAAAAGGGTGCATACATGAACGCTGTGGAGGAATATGAGATATACAGGGCTCCTAAGTTTCAAACGGACCAGCTACTTAATGACAAAGTTTCGTTCCGATCGAATCTGCTGTACAACACGGCCATCGATATCGATGGTTCAGCGGGCAATGATAACGGTCGTATAAGACAAAGTGCAACGAGACGATGCGCATCGGACTGTGCCGTGACTGTGTCGGTGTTAAATTATGTGTGGTGTTTTTGTGTTTGTGTATTTTAACTAGTTGACGACCCCTTTTGGGTGAATTTGATGTTTTTATAGTATTGGAACCTGATGATGAGAATTTATTCTCGAAACGCGTCGTTTTAAGAAAAAACCAAATAAGTCACAAGACGGAAGTTAATACAGGTAATTGCCTAATATTAATTCTAAATATTTATAAATAAGAGCTTGCTACGTCCCGAATTAACTATCCGGAATCTCTAAGGGAAAACTGTATGGGTCTGTTGCAACTATAAAAACTCATGGTATACGATCATAAAAGCAATACAAAATTTCTATAACAATTCAATATCAAGAATAAAAATAGGAAAGAATTTGTCATCAGAGTTTCAAGTGAGCGAAGGTTTACGCCAGGGATGTTGTCTATCACCTACGCTTTTCAAAATTTATAAGGAGAAAGAGATAGAGAGTTGGAAAAAACTGTGCAGGAACATGGGAATTCCACTTGATGGTGATACAATTTATTCATTACAGTTTGCTGATGACCAATTACTTTTGGGTCAAGATTTTGAAGACATAGAGTACATGACTAGAACATTGATAGAGGAAGATCAGAAATGGGTACTAAAGATAAATGTGGATAAAACAAAATACAAACAGAAAACAAAATAGGTGAGCTTCATTAAGACTTGATATTGGAGGAAGACATTGGGAATATTTCATATACAGGGGAATAGAAGTAGTTTGTTAATCCTTTGGAAGACTACGAAATTGTAAAAGTAGTAAATAACACAGTTGAAAGGAAGCTTAGGGAGGAGTTAGAAATATTGAAAGAAAGAGAAAAAGGATTAGACAATTTAAATAATACTAAAATTAAACTTGATAATGAAGAAATGTTTTATAACATAATTGAGAAGTAAATGAGAGAGGACAGATAGATAAGATTAAGAATTAAATTGCAGGGGACTAATTGGATGTTTTTAAATAAGGGTGTGTGACTGGCCCAGATGTGGGGGAGAAAGACGGGTAGGTTTAAAAGGAATGCACACACACACACACACACACACACACACACACACACACACACACACACACACACACACACACACACACACACACACACACACATACACACACACAACACTGAAACACAAGGAATTTGCTAGAAAAATATGTAACTGTCCAGGTGGTGGGACAGGGCTCAGAGGGGGGGAAGGGACATTGAATTATAGCTTATTGTGTGTGAGCATGGTGTGGTGGGGTGGGGGTGAAGGGTTTGATTTTATGTTATTTGTTAACTTCCGATCTGACGAGAGATGTGAAGCTTGAAAGCGCTAATCGGAATATTTTTATATAGTGGTGTGCAACATTGATAATTCTGCTTGTGATTTTAACCACTATCACAACTTTCTTAATTAACAAAATATTTAAAACCACTGTTAGAATCAATTATCGTAACTTACGGCTCAGACGTTTGGACTGTTAATTAACACACAAGAACAAAATTAATGACAGCAGAGATGGGCTTTTGGAGACGTTCGGAACAGTATCCAAACGTGAGAAAATTAGAAATGAAGTCATTAAAGACAGAATGAATGTGAAAAATTAAATTGTTTATTTTATCCAAGCAAAAAAATTACAGTGGTATGGACACACGAAAAGAATGGCACAGGAAAGATTGCCAAGGAGACTTACGGAATGGACCACAAAAAGGAGGAAGCAAATGAGGAAGACCACCGATCACCTGGATAGAAGAAATTGAGACTATATTGAGGGAACGAGAAATTGAAGAAGATCTTTGGATAGATAAGCAGCAGTGGAAGATGAGAATTCAATCTTGCCTGGCCTTTTGATAAAATCCAATTCTCAGACCCATAAAGAAGTGTAGGAAAAGCCATCACCTTGTAGTAATTTAGGCGTGTTCCTTTACTTGCTGACTTGAGGGTTTGCCTAATGGTCCCACACATAAGGTTGAACTTATACAACTTATTCACAATGTCGTTGCTTGTATTATAAGACACACTGTAGCCCGGGGGTCCAAAATTGTTGACTTGTTCCAGGGTAGTACCATCTGTAACAATTTTTGCGTGTACGGAATTATTTAGTTCCTCGAAAAGCCATTACATTCGTCTTAAGTGTGGATATTTGTAATCCAGGATCTTTGCAGATTCGATTTAACAAATGTATACCCATCTGCAAGCTGTTTCCCGAGTCCGTATCTATCCATATATTTATTTATTTCCAACTCTTATTGCTACAGTCCGTTTCTTGATTTATATAATGTATTTATTATTTATATAGAAATTACTTCAAGATATTTTATTGTCTCTGCTAGGAACATGTTTCGAGAGCTATATATAAATCCAATTTAGCCACACATGCAATAAAAACGGGACATGAATTCCCAGATATAACCAATATGACACTATTAAAGCACATACCACACAAAGGGACCATAATGAACATTTGGGAAAATTTACAAATATACAAACACAAAACAAACTTATACCCGAACAAATACAAATCAATACAAAACAAGACACAATTTTCAAAGCACTCAACATCGAAAATACACAAAATACTAATACATACACCACAATCACACACAAAAATACCACTTCGAGATACCAGAAACCAACAGGAGACCACAATGGCGACAGACCATCACATAGTTACTTCACTAGAAGCAGAAGCGTGAAGGTGAGGATGAGAGCACAATAGCTCTCGAAATATGTTCCTAGTAAGGAAAATAAAATTTCTTGAGGTAAATTCTATATAAATAATAAATATATATATTTATTTATATACCTATCATTCTCTTTATCTATCTATGGTCCATATACCTTTCTATCTCTCTACTTTTATTTCTTTCATTTCTTCTCTTCCTTGCTCTTGCTGTTTCGATGTGTGCACCATTTTATGTCATAAATAAATTAAATTTTTAATCTTTACTGGGCCAGTTGAAACCAAAACTATTTACTCAAGAGTTAATTCATTAAGCATTGCTGGACACTCTGTAAGTGAGTTCTACCGCAATTCAGTTATGTTAGGACCAGTAGTAGTAAGTTATATTTCTAAACAAACTTTCTACACGCTTCACTGACCGTTCCGGAGTTGAAGACGCGATGTGTGTGTGTGTGTGTGTGTGTGTGTGTGTGTGCTATACTATACGTTGAGTACACGAGCCTCGTTAAACTTTCCTATGTTTCTAAATTAGGTCAGCGGTCCGTTCCAGCAAACACACAATGTAGGCGGCTACGCTACACATTTATTACACAATGCACATCGCCTCCCCATCGGTATTCTTGGGCTTCATATTGTTTCAGTTTCAAAGAAACAATAACAAACTTTCTAGGAAACAAAGTTTTAATCAAACCCGGTAATATTTATTTTCTACTGTAAGCAATATAAATGCAAACGATGTCCGGCGAAAAATAAGTAACTTTAGAAGTCAACATTATCAATTTTTTAAATAGAAAATTTTATATCTTGTAATTAGTCGTCGTCGTCGTCGTCATCGCCATCGTAACCTTCTTCTTCTTCTTCTTCTTCTTCTTCTTCTTCTTCTTCTTCTTCTTCTTCTTCTTCTTCTTCTTCTTCTTCTTCTTCTTCTATTGCTGGTGCTGTTGCTGCTGTTTCCTCCTCCTCCTCCTACTCCTACTCACCCTCCGCCCCGCCACCTCGTCGTCGTCGTTGTCCTCCTCCTCCTCCGACACCTCCTTGTCTTCATTTTTTTCCTAGGCACATTGCATTGCACACTTCACAGTGCACCTCCCCATCTTATTCTCGGCCTTCTTGTATCCTCGTGTCCTATTTTACAAAATATGTATACACCTATACACTGATTTAGATAGCCGTCTGCCCTCTGTCTAATCCAGATACTTCGACCATCCATTCGTTGCGACATTTCTGCTTTGTATCACTTATGGAGAATTCGTAAATGTACCTCATCCATTATGTACCTCATTCCTGAAACCCTCATTGCGCAAAGAGTTTTGTCTTGTACATAACCTTAGGTTAGGTTCGTCTCAGAGCGCCCATTTCTGAACTTTGAATTCAGCTTATAATTTAACTAATTATTCATCATCATCATCATCATCATCATCATCATCATCATCATCATCATCATCATCATCATCATCATCATCATCATCATCATCTTCTTCTTCTTCTTCTTCTTCTTCTTCTTCTTCTTCTTCTTCTTCTTCGTATTCTTCCTCCTGCTCCTCTTCCTCCTCCTCATACTCATCCTTTTCCTAGGCACATTGCGTGTTCCGTCTTCTCAGTACGATCTCCTAGGGAAAGAAGGACAAGTAATCCAGCCGCGTACAAAATCAACAAAGTTAAATTAGCCCATTTCAAAGGTCAATCATACATTTATCACAAATGAAATGAAGTTCCTTCAAGGGATCCAAAGTTGCTTGCTGGTGAGAAATAATTTACTTTGTGACAAACGATTGATCTGTCGCACCTTCTTCATGGGAAAAACAAAAGAAACTGTAACACCTCCTACTGGTTTAGCTTATCCTACGGGGGAAGTGCCAATTAAGAAAGAGAAAATTACAAGATAATATAAAATTAAAAGGAGACATTCCTCATAAACATGCAGATTATTATGAGGAAATCTACAAGTGGCCAACAGCAGATAATGCCGCGGGTAGTGACTTCGATATAGAGAATGAACAGGAAAACTGAGGGGCTTTTAGAGTAAGACTGGAAGATAAATTGTTTTTTCGTCTGATAGTTCCTATCCGTTTCGGATGTTGAATATCATACAGACTATTTTAACTTGCTGTACTGCTGCATGGAATAAGTTAGTTGTATTCATGCCAAACCAGGTCCTTAAATTTCTCAGCCATGATATTCTCGGTCGCCCAAATCCTCTCTTTCCAAGTAATTTTCCCTGTAGTATTTAGTGCAATAAGTAAAATCTCTGTTTATTTCTCATGATATGTTCCAGATAATGAAGCTTTCTCATCTTCACTGTGTTAATAACTTACCTATCTTTCTTCATTTATCTAAGAACTGCAACATTAGTTATTTGTGGTGTCCATGAAATGCTCAGTATTCTACGGTAAAGCCACATTTCGAAAGTTTCCAACTTTATTAATGAAAACAAATTTTCATTAATAAATAAGGAATTTAAAAGGACATTGAAAATAAGGAAGTAGGATAACATAAAATTTTCTTCTCAAACCACTTACCATGCTATACTGCTTATAACATACTTATAATATGACACAAGTCTTTTCACATCAACTAGTGTATGAGTATTGTAATGTTATCTTTGATTTCAGATTTGTTGCTTAATAAAAAGCATTTTGTTGCAAGACACTAATTTTTTTTAATGTTACAAATCGGTTTTTTAAAAGGGCGTAAGTCTTCTAATTTGAATAATTTCTATTAACAAGCATAATAATTTAAAACTATAAGATCTTGCGTCGTATAATTCAAAAGAGATAAACCGAAAAATAAAGACATTCCAGTTCAAAATTTTATTTATGATCTAGAAATAGAAAGTTTTATATAATTTTCAGAACGTTTGCTTTTGTTGACATACGCTCTTTTAAAAAGGAACGATTGCAATAATAATAATAATAATAATAATTGCAAGCGCTAATTTATAGCCACAGCAAATGAGCCCACACGATATGCGTAGCTTATCGTGAGTGACGCAAGGCGGCGTTGTCAACAATGAAACTATGTAGTTGTTATGATAGCTTTGTTCAGTAGAAACAAGTGTTTTAAATCACTGGGAAAGTTAGATAGTGCGGAACTGGCAGAACAATGCGTCCTCGGGGAGCCGTAATCTTCAATCAATGCCCAAGGGTCGTAAGGTAGCAGTCAGCCCCAGCCACTTACTTTACATTCCGTCACCAAAGGTCGCGTTTCGGTATTCAGTGGTTATGCCGTTTGAACAGCTAACAGTGTGTGGGAACTCGGGACTTGTATTCAATATTTTATCAATGTTTCAATGTGGCAATAAAAGAAAAACTCATGTATTATATATCTCACTGCACTGTATTATGTATCGTGTAATTTGCTGCACTGTATAATGGAATTTATAATATAGATATGCGTTATAATTTTTCCAAAACTGCTCGATATCAAATGAAATAGCCTAAGCTATGGTGATGAGATACCTCAGGAAGGTTAAAGAAAAAACAAGAAGAGGTCAAGTCAGAAACACTACTATAAAAGTGAGTCTTAACACAGTAGGTTTGATAGATCAAAATATGAAAGCACAGTTGCGCTGCGTTCGACATGTTCAGAGGATGGAAGGGGACAGACTTCCAAACCAACTGTATGAGACAAGAATTACTGACAGAAGACCCTGGGGCCGGAGAAGAGTGATTTGTGAGGACAATGTGAGGTGCTCTCTGCAGGGGCTTGGAGTGCAGTGGATTGAAGCCACGGCCCTGTTCACACAGAGACTACGGCGGCGAAACCTTTGTTCAACCTCTATACCTTGCTGAAGAAGAAGAAGAAGAAGAAGAAGAAGAAGAAGAAGAAGAAGAAGAAGAAGAAGAAGAAGAAGAAGAAGAAGAAGAAGAAGAGTGCCTATTTGATACCGCCTGACCCGAAATTAGGCAGGCTTAGTTGCTTTATTTGAAAGGTTCGACACACGAGGAAGACAGTGTGGCCAGTACTACGTTTCACCCGTCCATTAATACCCCAGTATTTTATTCCACGTATTGATTTCCACAGATCGAGTCGATCTTGGGACAGAAGACAGTGCACCTTAATTTTTATATTGCTCCCAGAAATCGAACACGTGATTTCTAGATTATGTACCTGTAACAAAAGGGATCAGGCAGGAGGATTCCTTAAGTCCTATACTCTTCAATATAGGCTAGTTATGGATGACATTATTAAGGAGGTAAAGCATATGAGTGGATATAGGATGGGCAGAAGTGTGTTTGTTTTTATATGTTATACATACGACGTTATTCTAATAGCGGAAAATGAAAATCACTTACAAAATGTTGTGTATAATTTTAACAAACCATGCCAGAAATATAACATGTAGATAGCGGAAGAGAAAATAAAATGAATTACAATTTCACGTGACCCACTAAGGTGTACATTTGTGATAAATGACAGAATAATAGAACACGTAATGCAGATAGGCTACTTAGGAACAAGGCTTACAAGTAGCAATTGGGCAGATGAAGAAATGGAGCTTCAGTTTATGAAAGTATGAAAAATTGCTGGATGCATGAATAATCTTTTATGGATTAATAAATACATTACAAAAGAAACAAAACTAGGGTTTACAAAACCACAATACGTCTAGTAATATCCTGTGCACCAGAGACAAAGGCAGATACAGCAGCAACTCAAAGAAATCGACAAACTATAGAAATTACTATATTACGGAGGAATAACAAAAGGTAAGACAAGGAGGAAAGACAAGGTATAATAGGTCAAACAATAGTATAAGAGAAACATGTAATGTAACAGTTATTAATTCTTAGACTGCGGAAAGAAGAAGGATATGGAATGAACTCATATCAAGAATGGATGACAAAAGGCTAGTGAAAAAGACAAGACTTAGCCAACCAAACATGAAAAGATCATATTGGTCGGCCAAGAAAGAGGTGGAGTGACATCATGTAGGACCATTTTTATAGAACAGGACCGAGACCTATCTAGGAAGTTAAAAAAAGAAGGAGAACACGACGATTCCTAGGTACGCAGAGAGGCGCTATATCTTCTGGTCAACTGAACCCCAAATTTGCCTAACGTATAAAATTTAACTGTGCAAAAATAAAAAAGTTTCTTTATAATTAAGCTTTTGGCGGAATTGTTATCCCATCTGATGTGTATACAATTTTTAACATAATAATGTGTATTCTCTTTGCATTTCAGTCAGTTTTTGACGTTACAAGGGGTTACCTACCCTACCTACCCGTGTGCCTAATAATAGATGCCGAGCGCGATTTTACGCCCAAACGCTGTCACGTAGCAACGAACCCAACAACAAACGCCCTTAATCCACGTGCTGTCAACATGTCAGTACAGTTTTAGACAACACAAATTTAGTAACAAAATATTTTCACGTACACGCGCTATAAGTTATATCAATTCTATTTCGGTGTAGCTTCGTTTACGGGGGGCTTTTATCACGATTATATTTTTCTCAACCACATTTTGCAAGTGGTCGATACAAGGAATGCGATAATTTATCGAGAACCGTATAAAAACAAATTTATAAAAACACTTGGTAAGTTTCGCAAATTTTTTAATTAACTCTGACAGCTGTTTCGACTAACTAAGCTATTGTCAAAGAGGCGAATGAATGAAAATAACTAACACACAGGATGTGAGTGGAGTGTAGGTGGTGAACATCTGTTTAGGGCGTATCTGGAACATCTGTGTTGAGATAGCAAGGGGGGATGTGCAAGAGACAAGGGAAGGTCAGGTGTCTTTAAAAACTAAATACAATCATGAATGAAAAATAAATGTAATACATTATAACATTTTTATATTTTGCATTCATGATTGTATTTAGTTTTTAAAGACACCTGACCTTCCCTTGTCTCTTGCACATCCCCCCCTTGCTATCTCAACACAGATGTTCCAGATACGCTCTAAACAGATGTTCACCACCTACACTCCACTCGCATCCTGTGTTTTAGTAATTTTCATTCATTCGCCTCTTTGACAATGGCTTAGTTAGTGGAAACAGCTGTCAGAGTTAAATAAAAAATTTGTGAAACTTACCAAGTGTTTTTATACATTTTAACAAAACCTTTGTATTAATATGTTTCACCAAGTGCCCAACGAGTCATCAACTAATATCGTGAAAAACAAATTTGTTTACCTTTAATGTATTAGACTAACTTGTCAGGTTTCGTCATAACACAATGTCCATTAGAAGCCTATGGTAAATGTGCTCTTATTTAATGTGGATGTTTATCCATTCTGATAAATAAATAACAAAAGGCAATGCAAGACACGAGACACTGATTTCGTGATGATGATGATGATGATGATGATCGATAACTACACTTCATCTACATCATCGTTTGCAAAACGTTGCAACTGATACTATGTTTTTTAGTTTTTGTAAATTATTTTTACTAGCTTATAATAAAAATTTATATTATTGTTTACAACAACAATAATAGTTAATTAAAATGAACAACACACAAATAATGACAACAATAGAAATGGGCCACATACATATACTTAAATAATAAGAGGCAAAGCTAACAAAACTGTTTAAAAACTAAGACATTAAAATAGCATACAAAACTAATAAAAATAACTTACAAAAACTAAATAACCCATAGAACAAAGATAATACAACAACCAATGGTATATACAAAATTGAATGCCAAGATTCCAATAAATGTTACATATGACAAACAAACAAAAACAACTGAAAAAACTTTATTTTGAACATCCAAACGCATACAAAAAACAGAAATATACAAATTTAATTTGGTCACACATGCAATAAACACAGGACTTGAATTCTCAAACATAACCAACATGACACTGATAAAACACATACCACACAAAGGCACCATAATGAACATACGGGAAAATTTACAAGTACACACACACAAAACACAAAACAAACTAATATCTGAATAAATACAAATCTATACAAAACATGACACAATTTTCAAAGCACTCAACATCGAAAATACTCAAAAAAATATTATGTACACCATAATCACACACAATAATACCAATTTAAAATACCAAAAACTAACAGGAAACCATAACAACAAATAACCAAAAGACAAGTACTCCACAAGATGCAAAATTAAGATTGCTGAGGATGGAAACAACAAGATTCCCGAAACATGTTCCAAATAAGGGAAAAACATCTTGAGGTAAAGAAATTATAAATATTAAATAAATTATTTATATATATTTACAGATATATTTTCTTTAAGGTAGAAAGTAAATTGTCCTTTGTTTCGTTAAAAGAAATAATGTGCTAATTCTTCTTTTCTTTTCTTATAAAAATGGAACACAAACTATAAAACTGGTGCCTGTAGGGTGTAATAAATATGCAAAGTACCGTCGGTTTAATAGAACGGAACCGTGACCTTATTCATAAACCACGGCCAGCTTAATATAACGTCCGCAGATTAAGTTGTAAACCATCACACCCCGTTCACTCATGCATGCATGAGCTTCGATTAAATTTAATACCCATTACACTGTTTTAAAAAAATAATACCGTTATCTGTGTCACTACATTTTATAAATCTTGTTTTATGAGGTACTCAAAAATTAATTGTATTTATGTTCAAGCGGTTTTATTCTGTGGTAGTAAGAAAGATTTAAAATAACCTTCGTACTTCTTTTACAACAAATCAACCTGCATGTAAATCACTGTTTTAAAATCCACTTAACAAAAATTATTAATAACATTTAGTTCAGTCAAATTACTCTTGATGTGCAGAAAAATTGCAGGAAAAAGTTCAAACACTTAACTCTTAGTGCATCTAACAGTGAACTGTAATTATTTTGGTAGTGACGTCGCCAAAAATGGTAATCGACACTCCGTTATATTATGTTTTAGAGAATTATTCTATATCTTCAGAGGTTTTTATTCGAAATGATTTATATAATTTTAAATAAATGATAAATATAAATCCTATACTATTAAGCGAGCAATAATTGTATGTACCTATGTTTTTTATCGAAAACGGCTCTAACGATTTTCTCGGAAGTTGGTACTTAAGGGTATTTTAACACCATGAAACGATTGGAATCGGTCTCATTTTCCGCAAAATTCGTCTAAAGGCCACATCTGAGGGCTTTTATTTTAAAATATCGTGGGACCGATACCGATAAAACTGTTGAAAAAATTGTCTTTAAACAATTAATTATTAAAGACAGAAGGAGGTCTTGAATTTACTTTTTAATTCCAGAATTCCGTTGAACTGGCTGATCTACCATCACATGAACTGAAACTAAAAAAAAATACAATAATAATGCTCTTGCGAAACTTGCATGTCTCCGAAGGACTATGCAATTGAACAAGGTTAATAGTTACTGAGTTGTGTAACAATATTATTAAATCAAACATTATCACTCGAGAGAATGCAGGCCGAGAAGTCCATATCCCAAGAATCACATTAGATTCTAGCAAAAATCAACTTGGATGTACTATGCAACTGCATCAGTTCCCCATAAGACCTGCTTTTGCTATGACCATTCACAAAGCTCAAAGACTGATATTACTTATATCAGTTTTTATGCATGGAATGTTGTAGGTAGCATTTTCTCGAGTAAAAAGACGAAACAGATTAAAAATTCTTTTGCCACCAGAAAATCCTCACCATACACGAAATGTTGTATGGAAAGAAATGCTAAATACTAGAAGACTAGAAATACTAGAAGACCTTACTATAACTTTCCAATAATTTTGTATTATTTTTGTATTTTGTATTATTCTATTTACTTGTATTTTTTATATGTGTATAATGCAATTGCTATTATTTTAAATGTTTATACAATACGCGTATAGTTTCTGTTTATGTTTACAAATCCTAGACAATTTAAAGTAAAAAAATCTGTATATATATATATATATATAAACTGAGCAAAGCTCGGTCCCCCGATATTTTTAATTTAAATAATTTATATATATTTATATACTTCATATTTTATATATTAATTTGAAATAAAATAATTTTACTACGGATTGGAGCAAACGAAATGTAGACGTATGGCGGCAGTAGCTGAAATTTATGAGTACACTTGACAGGATTGCGTGATATCGACTAAAATGCTTGGAAAATCTCAACACAATGGATGACTGTCGCATCTCTAAACAACTATGGATTATATTTCAAAAAGATGGAGAGATGTGGAGGGTGCAAAGAAGCGCTGGAGTGACCGGCTCTAGTCTGTCAACAAATCACTTTGCGTTTAACCTTTCCTAAAAATCATGATAATGATGACGGATTTGAGTTCCACAAATAATAGAAGAAGAACAACAAGTTGAGAAAGGAGAAGAACAAAAAAAAATACATGATCATTTTGGATATAAAATAGATAGATGAAGAAGATGAAACTATGGAAAATTGATGCTATAAGGATATAGATTGAATAGGTAGGGACAGTTTAAACACCGTTGTTAATTATACAAATATATAATATTATATATTATATTATTATACATATTATAAATTATATTATTAGACATATTATAATTTATATTATTATACATTATATAATTAAACACCGTTCCTAAAATGTTTATAATCCTTCGTTTATATTTCCAAACGTGAAACTGGTTTGTAAACTTGTTAACAAATATTGAAACTGTATATTTTAAAATGTTTCTAAAATTAATTATAGAATAAAAATGCAAAAATATGGCATTACATTACAGTAGTGAAGCCAGGATGCTTATATGGAAGTGAATGTCTAGCATTGAATTATATAAAATATTCCTCAGGCTTTCATGGCTGGTGTCAAAACAAAATAATTTTACTACGGATTGGAGCAAACGAAATGTAGACGTATGGCGGACAGGATTGCGTGATATCGACTAAAATGCTTGGAAAATTTCAACAGATTTTCCACTTTTTATACCACTGATGATGGCAGCCAGTGGAGCTGCCGAAACGTTTGGTTTTGTTATAAACCATGGACCACGGCCAAACAGCCCGGATGTCGTGAACAATTCAATTGAATTATATAATTTAGACAAAATTTAGGCAAACTAGAAATAATGGAAATACAAATTTTTAGAAAAATATTAGGCCCACGAAAAACTTCAGAAGTTTGGAAATCAAGAAGTAATGATGAAATATATCAAAGTATAGAAAATATAACAGAAACAATGAGAAAAAGAAGACTATTATTTTTTTGACATTTAAATAGAATAGATGACAATAGGTTAACAGAGCAGATCTTCAAATATCCTTGCGGCAAGAGGACAACGCCAAGTTGTGGATTAAAGAAGTCCAAAAGGATTTAGAAAAAAAATAATATACACGCAGAAGAAGCAATCGAAAGAGACGTTTTTTGGGCAAAAGTGTTAAAAATGGAAATAGTCCAAGGTAGGGGAGAGAGATAAACGCAGGTTCAAAGTAGACTGAGGACAGGAAGAAGAGACACAGCAAAAAGATGAAAGAATATTGAAAAAAAGAGAAAAGAACAAAGAGTAAAAAAATGAAATTGACATGTGGTGCTTAGATTGCCAATACAAAAAAAAATAAATAAAATAATAAATATAGAATAAAAATAGCTTAAAATATTTTAATTTTAATAAATGTTGTCTTAGAAATATGTGACTGCTTTTTGCAAACGGGAGCACAATACATTTGATTGCAAGAGAATTGTGTGTACAGTGTGCACAGAGAACAGGCACAGTATCCTCTGTATGTAAACAGTGCAACTGACGTAGTAGTGACCTCATTCCTATCAAAACATGAGTATCCGTCTACGACTGCCAGAGATTAACTTGTAAATCACTCTACATTCGCTGTAGTCGTACATGTAAAAGCTTTGTCTAATCGAATTAGCAGTTATGTTAACAAGCTGCTAATACTTTAGTTACACTTTTTAATTCATGTTATTTTCACAATTTATAGACTGGCATTATTTGTTGTTATCATTGTGATTTGTTTTACTGGTGAAAGAATTGTAATAATTTCGCATGTAAGTCTCAATACCAATATAAATGGTGTTGTTTTTCACTAACGGAATAAAAAAATATCGGATGACGAAACATGACTTCCATGTTCTAAGATTTGCATTTAAAAACATTTTCCAAATAAAATATTTCCATAGAAACTACTTCTTTCTACAGTACTATGGTCACTAACGTATACCACCTCAACGATAGAGCACTCGATTTTCATTGATAATGGCAGTCGATGGCACTGCCGAAACGTCTGGTTTTGCAGAAAACATTGGACCACGGCCAAATAGCCCGGGAAGGAATTTTAACAACAAACTACTTTTTAGTTGCCGACAACGTAGTACACATATAAAAAATTATCCCCTCCCCCTTCAACTATCCATTTTCATTTACATAAGATTACCCCATCACCCTTCAACTTCTCTTTTCATTTATGGATATTTCATCTACCTTCCTACAGTGGATTATTATGACCGTCTTTTTAGGATACTTTATTTATCAAAATTAAGTACTTTACTCTTGTTAAACATAAAACGTTGCAGGTAAACTACCCCTTCACCTTAACATATCTTCACCAAAATCAACAGTCCTTGTGTCCTCTACAATGTAGGCACATGTGCAAAACATTATTTGATTCTGTTTGAATTTGTGGCAGTTATCGTTCGCTATATAACAAATTCTACACACACACACACACACACACACACACACACACACACACACACACACACACACACACACACACACACACACACACACACACACACACACACACTTTTCAGAAAATCACTTTTCTTCATGTTTTGAGGGTAGTACAATCAGAATCAGCCCTTATCTCGAACACGATTTTTTTCGCCATCACTATACTTCTATTTCCTTATGGAACATGGAAGTAAAATAGTAGATGGTGGATTTGTTTGTACATTTTGTTGAAGAAAAACCTTTGACACACCGGAAATGGAAAAACTGTACTTAGTAATTAGTAATTTGAAGTACCACAGTTAGTCGAATAATAAAAATAGAATATAAATAATAATACAGAAACAAATGTATTATTATAATTGCTATACTTTCTGATAATCTTACATCTGCGGTAACACAAGTTAATTTTTAGAGAACATAGCCAGTAGAACAGGCTTAAGAATTTCTGCAGAAAAAAACAAATTTCTCACAAACATTAATAACGCGCCAAAATTCCTGGTAACAGTTATTGGTCGAATAGAGAGGGTTCGAAAATTTAAGTATCTAGGAGAGATAATTCAACAGATTGGCTTGAAAACATCTGCTATAGAAGAAATCATTCATAAGATGGAAAGGGCATATGGTATACAGTAACTAAAGATATTTACAATAAAAGTCCATATCAAAGAATGCGAATGTAAGGCATTACAGTACAGTAGTGAAACCAGAATGTCTATATGCAAGTTAATCTCTAGCATTGAATTATAATTTAGACAAACTAGAAATATTGGAAAGACAAATTATTAGGAAAATATTAGGCCCACGGAAAAATTCAGAAGATTGGAAATTAAGAAGTAATGATGAAATATATCAGAGTATAGAAAATATAACAGAAAGGATGAGAAAAAGAAAACTATTATTTTTTGGACATTTATATAGAATGGACGACAATAGGTTAACAAAGGAAATCTTCAGATATCTGTGGGGGAAGAGGTCAACATCAAGTTGGATTAAAGAACTCCAAAACGATTTAGAAATAATAATATACACGCAGAAGAAGCAATTTACAGAGACGTTTTTCGGGGAAAAGTGTTGAAAATGGAGGGAATCCAGGGTAGGAGAGATAAAAACGCAGGTTCAAAGTGGACTGAAGACAGGAAGAAGAGACACAGTGAGAAGATGAAAAAATATTGCAAAAAAAGAAAAGAACAAAGAGTAAAGAATTGAAATTGGCATGTGGTCGATACGAAAAAAAAACAGAAACAAATACGTATTATAGCAAAGAAGATCATCCATCAATCAGCTGTGAAGTCTTCTACAGCAGTTGTCATCACTCGTTTACTGCACACCAGAGGGTTCTATTTTATAAATAGAAATTTATGGCAAAGGTATGGCACTCTTTGTATTGTCCGATGGGCGTGAATTACGGTCAACAATCAAGAAACAAGACAGTAAAATACAGGTCTTGGAAATTGAAAGGTGTTCTCAAGTTGACCGTATAAGAAATGAGGCCATAAGAGAAGAATTACAAGTTTTCAACTTGAATAAAAGATTAAAAGCTTACAAACAACGTTTGAAAGAACACTTAGAAACAATGTCAGACTCCACACTGGTGAAACAAGTGTGGAAATTCAAACCTATAGGACACAGGTGTGTGGGTAGACCCAGAAAAGATGGCTGAAGGATCTTCGAATGCGGTTCAAGCAGCACCTTGCCTATCCCATGTTGTTAAGTTGATTACGAACATGATGATGATGATGATGATGATGATGAGAAAAACTCATAAAATATTAAGTGCATTTGCCAACGAGGGATGATAATTACTTATAATTATCATAAATATTTTTCACAATTACTCACATTCAGTTTAGCTTGAATAGAGTTCAGTTCAAGCGTGCTATTCAATTCAGCAAGTCTACTCACCTGCAAAAAATAAAAACAGTAAAACATTAAAACATTGACTACGCCTAAATTCTCTTGTTTTCATGTATGCACAAATTTGCTTAATCGACATATTGCAGGTATTCACAAATACTGCAGAGAATACGTATTGGTAAAACTGTGCAGTATTCATTTTATACTTGCGGGGATACATGAGAAACAATGTTACATTTTTATATTGTAACAGTAAATATTTCAATACACAGATGTCATTCTATTATTCCTATCATCGTTCCAAATTACGGAACTATATCCACGGTACTTAATGCACATTGCATGCATATAAACTATAATGTACACGACATATATTCACATTTCCTTTGTTATGACACTTCCCTAATATTAATTATTTATACAAAGGTTTTGTAAAATGTATAAAAAAAAAACACTTTGTAAGTTTCACAAATTTTTTTAATTAACTCTAACAGCTGTTTCGACTAACTAAGCCATTGTCAAAGAGGCGAATGAATGAAAATTACTAAACAACAGGATGTGAGTGCAGTGTAGGTGGTGAACATCTGTTTAGGGCGTATCCGGAACATCTGTGTTGAGAAGGCGAGGGGGGTGCAAGAGACAAGGGAAGGTCAGGTGTCTTTAAAATCGAAATACAATCATGAATGCAAAATATAAAATTAACTAAACTAAACATAATCTGAATGTAAAATATAACATTAACTGAACTAAATAAATTTACTTTCAGATTATATTTAGTTTATTTAATTTTATATTTTGCATTCATGATTGTATTTAGTTTTTAAAGACACCTGACCTTCCCTTGTCTCTTGCACACATTGCACACCCCCGTCGCCATCTCGACACAGATGTTCCAGATACGCCCTAAACAGATGTTCACCACCTACACTCCACTCACATCCTGTTGTTTAGTAATTTTCATTCATTCGCCTCTTTGACAATGGCTTAGTTAGTCGAAACAGCTGTCAGAGTTAATTAAAAAAATTTGTGAAACTTACAAAGTGTTTTTTTATATATTTTACAAAACCTTTGTATTAATATGTTTCACCAAGTGCCCAACGAGTCATCAATTAACATCGTTAATTATTTATTAACCATTAGAAATTATATTAGTTTTCAAAGCTTAAAATAACTAAAAATTTTAATTATACTTTTCTAATAACTTATAAACTTTTAACGTCAAACTGATATTTATCAAATCACAATTGTTAAAATGTTAATCGTAGTAGAGAACATGGCAAGGTTAATGTGACATCCACTTTAAAAGAATTAGGTTTCACAGGCGATTTGAGATATTTAGGAAACATTACAGAATACTCCTTGTGTGACTCCGTAAAAAAGGCCTACCAGTACTGTTTCTGTAAGTCTTGGAGGCGTAACTCAAGGCACTAGTAAAGTACTTCGAAGAAGGTAAGTCTTAATGAATGGCTGGTATATTAAGAAAGTTTTTAAAATAGTTCCGCAACTTTTTGATTACATCTTCCTATCAAAGTATTTTCTAATTTGGCTTGTAAAGCACATAATTTTAAATGCATTTAAAGATATAAAAATAAAGGAATTATATATAAACTCAGCAAATGTTGAGAGGTGTAAGAAACAACACTGTTATAACGGACTCATGGATCGTCCTATGGTACAGTGGAATCAAATTATTAACTATAACTATCAATTATAATTAAAATTTATAATTTATAAACAATTAATAAATTATAAATAAA
The DNA here is from genome assembly GCA_034769895.1 of Magicicada septendecula. NCBI lineage: Eukaryota > Metazoa > Arthropoda > Insecta > Hemiptera > Cicadidae > Magicicada > Magicicada septendecula. Next base: position 1,418,399,282 of record CM068367.1, on the reverse strand, counting down.
CAAATTTATAAACTAAAAGATTTAATAAACAATTTCTAAAATTAGAGTTTATTTAATAAATTATAATTAAAATTAACTATAATTATAATAAACTATATTTAATTAACTATAAACCATTATTAATTATCAACTATAATTAGTCACAAAAATAATTTCAAGTCAACAAGATACTCTCGTACGGTAATTCAAGCTACACTTGTGGACGCGCAATAATAATAAAAAATTTAATCATAAAAACGTCTCTATAGTGGTGGGCAACAGTGATAATTCCGTTTGTGATTATAACCACCAACAAAACTTTCTTAATTAAACGCAATAATAATGTCAACTATTAGAGTTCCGCACTAGTATATATTATTATTATTATTATTATTATTATTATTATTATTATTATTATTAAATTTCCTCTAATCCCCAAACAATCACTTGATCCGCCTTCTACAATCTCGCCAGGTGTAACTTAATGTCTTCTTCTTCACTTCATGTTTTAGGCATTCTACCTGTTACACATTTTTCATTGCCGTTGTCGTTACCATAGTATCCATCCTATTTATGAGGCTATTGGGGAACTGGGAGTAAATAGTAGATTTCCTCTGTACAGGTTACCAATCTCGTGGCAGAGTAGACAAATGGTGTCGGGCTGCCACCTTACGGCCTTTTGTCCTGCCTGTTTTCCTGTTGGGGTTGTCTCCCTTAACCGATAGGTTCCGGTTATTTATGGGCGCCGGAAACTCGCCCCTCACCCTCTTCTTTCTGCTACATAACGTACATCCATTGCACGCAATGCATTGCCCAGGGGTCACGTGACTCATGTCTTCGTGGACGTAGAAGTAGGATTTGCCGGCAGAGCTTTTAAATTCAGTGAGCATTTATCAGGGGTTTAAACCCTTCGGTAGGAACATGTTTTCATTTTGCACTTAAAGGAACACCCTGCCTCACAGGTATATACAAAACATACATTATGAGGAACAGTCTGCCTCCTAGGCAGGTACTCATATTTTCATAAAAGTACCAAAATAACTACTTTAGAAAATAAAATATACCATTTCTTCTTTTCCAATTTACTTCTTTGTAATAAATTCACATTGATATATATTTTTTTGCAGACTTGGTACACGTTTGATGAGTAGTTGTACTATACACCTCCCAGTGGAGCATCTGCCTGACAGGAACGTTACCCCCCTTGTAAGGAACATATGCCTAATAAACATGCAAAACTATGTACGGTTAGAGGATCATATGCCTGGAAGGCAGGTAATCAGACGTACATTTAGACGAATACATACCTGACAGGCAGGGTTACTTTTAGAAAGAGGTATCTTACGGTCAAACGGAGGAGAGCTACGAGATGACGACACTTCCGCTGTCACACACAACACCTGACTGAAGAATTCTAGGAGGGGGACTTGCCCAGCAGCACGCAGGAGACCTATAGCAACAAACAGGTAAACCCTACATGCCTGGCAGGCATATGTTCCTACCGAAGGGTTAAATGCTATACAGACGTCGCCATCCTGTATAATCCCCGAGACTCTTTACCAGCCTTTGACCGCCGTATAGGTAAGGCTTATAACTAAGGCCACTGTTGCTTATTTATACGCTGTAGAGGTTCCAGAATAATTTTCCAGCCTTTTGGAGTACAACAAGTGCTGTAGAGACAGACTGGAATGTACTTGAACTTAGTTTGTACTTTACTGAGACGCTACACTCACTCGCCTAGCCGGGAAACGAGTGCAACTACGCTCTGGTCTCTTTGACAGCGGTCCGTAATTGTCATGACAATACTAACGACACGCCCATTAGTCAACACACGAAGACAAGGTTATCTCATTTCAAACCTTTCAGGTTTAACTAATCATGTATTCTCTGTACTGTAATGTCTGTGATATCTGTTCTGTTCTGTTCTGTATGTTTTGTATTCGTGTCAACATTAAGTGTTAATGTCAACCAGTATATGTGCCTTATGGACTCAGTGTTTAACATTTGAACGTATTGTAACATGCCAGCAGCAAGTGGAAGTGATTTTTGTTCATTTGTTTACATGTTTTTTGTCATTTAGTTTTGTAACTTGTCTATCTCTTTAATCTATTAACAAAAACAAGAAGAGCTGTCAATGGTCAGTTCTTCATAATCCTGTACGTGTGTGTTGTCAGCCAATTTGTTCAACGGTCGCTTAGTCGAACAGATTACAAATCTCCAATAAATAAAAAAAAAATGTTTTTCATACTTGAAAAAAAGCGGAATATGTGTGACAGAAGTGTAACATCTTAGAAAGAGAAGAGGGGAAAAATTTTCAATTAGTGCAAACAGATTTTGAAGACCGCTTGTGGTTACTCGTGAGGAAAGAGATTATAAAAAAAGTTAATGTAAAGAATCGTATAAATTGCTTACTAAGTTCAATAACTAGCAATTAAATGCGATACGCTGACTGAGGTGAAGACAAGTTAGAGAATGCATGGTTAATACAAAAAAAAAAAAAAAAAAATGACGTAGACCAAACAAAAATCTGAAACAAGTGGGAAGTTTCCGCCATTTAAAAGATTACATACTTTGTACGCTATATAAGAGATGGAGTTTAATAAGCAACGACATGCAGAAAATCACAGAGAGAATAGTTTCTAACTAGTAACTATAAAAATAATACCGTTACTTACGCTGACGATGTTGTGATAAGAGCCAGAACAAGACAACGTCTAGTTGAGGTGTACAAAGAGCTGAATCAAAGAGCTGAAATGGGACTCAATGTAAATTTCAGGAAAAATAAATACATGCTAATTTCTGCATTAGAAAGTAGAAGAAATCTATATAATTTATACATAGAGTATTATCATATATTCTGCTGCATTAATAAGATCAGTTATCTGGGAACTTGACAGATAATGATGGGTCCATAAACACGACAATACATTACAAGACAGAAATAGGAAATAGGATATATCATGTCAACAGCAGACTATTGAGAAGCAAATTCATTAATCGTAATATAAAAAAAAATATATAAGACACTTATCAGACCAGTTGTTGCTTATGGAGGCGAGACATGGACACTGGGTAAAAAGGAACAAGAGAAACTAAGAAGGTTGAAAGAAAGACTGCAAGTCGTGTTTATGGCCCGGTTAAAGAAGATGACGAATGGAGAATAAGAAATAAGTAGCAGATAGGCGAGCTATTGTATGAAGTAAGATTCATAAAGGCTCAACGAATACAATGGTTAGGTCACCTAGAGCGGATGGATGATAAGCGTATGCCGAAGAAAATTATGAGAACACAAGCCTATAAAAGCAGGAAGAGGAGCCGACCTAGGATAACGTGATCGGATGATGTGCTGGAAGATCTCAGAAAAATTGATTTGAGGTGTTACATTACGATGGCAACGGACAGGAGACTTTGGAAAAGGTTGCTGTTGAAAGCCAGGATCATGTTGGGCTGTAGTGCTGAAGAAGAAGAATAGGAAGAAGAATCATAAAAATTAAATAATACGAAGATAATGAGAACTGCCAATCAATGACGATTTTTATCTTCAACAAAAAACGAGTATGTAAATGCTATGTTATAATTTACCGATAAAAGTTACAATAAAATTCTAAATTCCTGATTATCATCAAACCAAGAATGGTTTGTTCCAGTCTCAAATAAGCAAAGATTAGAGCTGGTCACTCCAGCGCTATCCTCGGACGTCCCACACCTCTCCGTCCCCTCGGCTTATAGTTTCATAGTTGTTTGGGGATGCGGCAGTCTTCCATTTGGCAAAGATACTCCCACCAATTCAGCCGATACTGGGCGATCCTGTCGAGTATACTCATAATATTCAGTTCCTGCCGTATATCTGTGTGTTTCTTTTTATGATCATGGAGAGTATACCCTGTCAAGTGCCTGAGATATCTCATTTCAGCCGCTTGGTTGCGACTGGCCTGGCCTTTCGTTCAAGTCTAGTTCTGAAACCCATAAAGAAGTGTGGGAAGAGGCCCTGTAGAATTTTAGGCGTGTTCCCTTATGTGCTGACTTAAGGGTTTGCCTAATGGTCCCGCACATAAGGTTGAACTAAATAATTAATTTAAAATTGTGTAATTACAAATTTGTAAGAAAACAATATACATTTGAAACAGTTATATAATCATTAAATAAAACAGGAAATTTGTTGATTTGCAAATGTACGTCAAGTTTATTTACTGTAGCTGAGAGACACGATGGAGGTTCACTGGCAGTGTGTACTAATAATAATATTCAACAAAGGTTGTGTCGCAGCAACGAGCCAAACACACCGTCTTAATCCAACGCTGTCAATATGTCAAACGGCGAACGTTACAATTTTAGACATCGGTGGGCGGTAAACACAAATTGAGTAACAAAATATTTTGACGCACATTCGCAGCCAGCACTGTTGTAGTCAATAATATTTCATTTGTATCGTTTCTTTCGGCTGCGTAGATATAAATATTATCTAATCGATATTATCTACTATAAATATAAATAATATTTCAAATTGAGATTTTGACAAATAACATGAGAGACGAATAAAGAAACGTATAATTTTTTGGAAAATATAAAAAAGCAGGTAAACGAACTAAATAACTATAATAATATACTATTTCTTTTATGAATTTGCTAACTGCTATAATTTTTATTGTTCGACTAAGCATTTCGTCATCACTGACATCTTCAGGTCTTAAACAACGTCTATCAACTGTACGTTGTAGGCTTTTATACTTTAGGCCCCTCCCCTTATGTCCTCGCCCCTCCTATTGGTTCTAGCTGCTACCGCTCTTTACGGGAACTTTGTCTACATTTTTCCGTTAGGCATTTTTCTAACGTCCGTCAAATTGTTTTAAGAATCTCCCGTTAATTTCTTCATTCTTGACTTATAATTTTTTTGTAACCTTTTACATTTCGTCATTTTTAGTGTGTTATTCTTATTATTTTAATTTATTTTTGTTTATTGTTTAATATATAATAAAATATTTCTTCATTTGTTAAAATCCATTTTTATATTCATTATTTTTTTTATCCTCTTTTTTAACTTTAAGTATTTCTAGTTCTTCTATTAATTTTCTTTTTTGCGGATTGTTTTCTATTTTGATTATTTCCATATTTTCATTTGGATTTATGAATTTATGGCCTGATTCATTGAAATGTCTTGCCTATAGTGAGTTCGTTACTCTAACCCCTTCTCCTTTTGCGTGTTCATTAATTCTAATTTTAAATTTTCTTCCAGTTTCGCCCAGATATATCTTATTACATTCTCCACATTTTAATTTGTATACGCCGCTTTTTTCTGTTAATGGAATTTCTTCTGTTTTAGCATTTTTTATATATTCGAATACATTTTTCGTTTTCTTTATTCCTATCTGTATTTCATATTTTTCGAAGCATTTTCGTAACATTTTTTTTGATATCCTATGTATGTTATTGCTCCTTTATATTTCTTTTCTTCATTTGTTTTTTCTTTTTTGTTCTTTTCTATTTCTTTATTTTCCTCTATTTTATTAAATATTCTATTAATTATTTTAGGGTTGTAATTATTATTTTGTGCTATTTGTTGCATTTTCTTTAATTCTTTTTGTTTGAGTTCTTCAAACAATAAGAGCGAACAAAACGAAGAATATAATAATATAATTATTATTATATAATTATAATATACAAAGATTTATATAATAGTGCTACGACGGTCTCACTGATCGTCGTTTGGTACAGTGAAAACAAAATACAGACAGCAATGAAATCACCAATTACCAGCTTTAATTAGTCACAAATAAAATTTGAAATCGACAAGATACTGTCATACAGTAATTCAAGTTAAATTTGTCCACACGCAATGATAATGCCGTCGCCGTCAGCCTTTACGGCTTAGGCTAGTAGCTTGTTCCGGTCTCAGTGGAAGTCATCCAACCATCGCTTACGAAGTCTTTCCTCACTTTTCTTCCCCCTTGGATGATAGTCAACGGCTCACCTTGAAAGTTTAGTTGGATCCATTCTCTCTACGTGTAACCGGCACTTCGTTTCATACCGAGAGATTTTTTCATTCAAGCTTTGAACTATGGCTATCTCTACCCTAATATGATAATTTCTGATAAGATTTCTCCTGGTACAACCCTTTATATCTCTCAAAATAACTCATTTAATAATAATGTCAACTGTAAACGTTCCGCGCAAATTATAACACAATAATCCTTTCCACAACAACTACTTGATCCGCATTTGATAAATCGCCCAACGTAACTAAGTAATTAAGCGACCGCTGCTGCTAATATACAGCCTGCAGATGTTCCAGAATAGTTTCCAATTACAATATAATTTGCCTATTTGACAAGCACTCGAAAGGTCTAGAGGCTACTTGAGTACACGGCCTTGACAGAGACACGCACCTGCTCGACTAGCCGAGAAACTTGTAGTACGACACTCTCGACTGTTCGGGAGCGTCCTGTAATTACCGTAACAATAGTTTTTAATAATAAAATTAATGTAATACCTCTCAATTAAACAGACACTTTATCACTGTCAGAGATCTTCTTTTTGAGTCGTCACTCCTTCGACAGGCTTGCTTAACATAGGATCCGAACGGTATAGTTGAAGAGAGTGTATACTAGGTAGGAAACTCTCGTTGGTTTGCTAGCATCGCTTTGCGAGGGGAACGTCCCCTAATCTGTTTTAGTTATAGGTAATATATTACTTTGCTATAAGTTGACTGTTGTATGTATAAACAATTTATGTACTAATCAATATCCAATTGTTGATTACTGTTTGTTTAATTAATTAAAATAACATTACATTTAGTAATTTAAATTGTAATACTGTATAAATTAAGTTCTCTCATACTATAATTTGCTCGTTTTCTTAAAGATAACTTGAAGATGTAAATAAATTATCATAAGTCTTCACATATAAAATGATACATACATAAGCACGCACACACTCACATCACCAACACGTTCATCCAAATATTTAATTGTTTCGTTATGTTTGATATTTCTATTATATTTCATACACAGGTCCTGAAGATGACAATAAATATTGTCGAAACGTTGACGCAAAATATCTAAAATTTGTATTATTGACCGATCGTCACTAACCATCCACTAAAACATTCATTGATTGACGGTCACTAAAAATTTAAGGATATTGTTGATATTATTATTTGTGTAGACAGATTAAATTAAATTATCGTACGATTATAATCTTTTTGAATAACGTGTTGATTACAATCTGTTAATTGTAATAATTAAAGCTGGTTATTAGTGTCTTGTATTGGTGTCTTGTGTTTCGTTTTCCACAGTACCATACGACGATCAGTGAGACCGTCGCAACAGCATGAATCGGCTACGTTCATAGCGAAACGTAACATTTTAATCTTTACTTGCTTCAATTTTTTGATATAAAAGTAATTATTCTTTATTTCAATAATGATTATTTCGTACCTTACACAATGTAAGTACAAAGTACTTACATCTCTTTACAAAGTACAATACAGGTCACTCTAGACTGGTTCACAGAGGAGGGGAGGTGTAGTAATAAATATGCAGACTACGGTTTGTTTACCAAAACGGAACCGTGACCTTATTCGGTAAAAGCACGGCCAGCTTAATATAACGTCCGCAGATTAAGCTGTAAACCATTTCCCCGTGTTTGGTGAACGGATACAGGAGATTTTATTGAATTTAATACCCATTACTGTATTACAAAAGGCTCTTAGATTTGTTACAATTTTTTGTTGCTTTAAATCGCTACAGTACACACCGATACCACAACCATTACTCTCAACCTTTTCTCTTTTGTTGTGGCAGACAAAATACGTATTACTAGTACTTTTAGACCGACATATAGTCAATCTATATACTTGACACTGTTCTTAAATAGCATTCTCGTCCATTCTATGAACACTTTATCTATTATACTTCGTAGGCTTACACGGTCGGAGTCAATGTTGTTAAAATTCATTCCATATTATATTATTTGGCTGTTTTATTTCTTTGTAAATATGAATTAAAATTTGTATTTTATATTTATTGAATTAAATGTTTTGCTAATTCAATACAAGTGAAGAAATCCCCGACTACATAGCTGCGTGAAATTATCAATAAAGTGAATCCATAACATCATTCATATATGTGAAGCTTGACTTTGCAAAACGACACACAGTATGTTAATCACACGACCCCTCTGTGCGATAAAATTATGGATTTTTAAAAGAAAGGTAAGGTAACCAAAGGGCATCTTTTATATTTCATAAACAAAGCGTTAATGAAACTGCCAAAATTATAACTTATATTAAATTAATAAATAGTAGTTAATTAATTGTTTATACAACATTAATTTAAAACATTTTAGGAAATACATTTATAATTTACAACAAATAATATTAACCATACAGAACAAAACAAAACACTACAACAGAGTTTCATCTGTTGGTTGGTAGCACCGCTTATTTTAAGAAAATTTTGCATTTTCTCTTTTGTCACTAAAGACGAAGGCATTCGGTGTAAGCCACGAAGCTTCAACGTAAGCTTCCTAACAACGGTGACGCCTTCACTTCCAAACATTGCCGTCTCGGAAAATCCCACCGCCTTTCTCGCAAACAGCGTCAATATGTCAATACAGAACGTTCCTGCGCCAACCCAATTCAAATTCAAATATACACAAAATAATGTTTCTTAACCACAAGATTTTAATGTTTATTAAAACAAGATAAATTTATTAAAATTGCAAATTCAATATTTTTATTTGTAAATTTATAAACAGTGTATTTTTTCCTATGTATCGTACTAATTAATTTTCAAAATTGAAAATGTTTATAAGGACGTGTCGCACATTTGCGGCCGATCGCTGGTGCCTGATCGAAAATGGGAACCGGTGAGTTTCCATTAGAAACTATTTCTTTGTTAACAATAACGTAGTACACATATAAAACTTCGCTTATGAATGCGACTACATTTAACTTATAATCTGTACATTGGTAAATGAAGAATGAATTCATTTATTGGTGAATGAAGAATGAATTCATTGATTGGTGAATGAACATAAATATATATATTTTTTAGATTTATTGCATTTGTGCAATGCATGTAAATTTTTGAGTTTACTAAAATTTAGATATGGAAAACTAATTGTTAGATACATTTTTTTGTTTTTTCTTTTTAAATTTTAACTTTACCCGAGCAAAAATTTTGCTAATTGCTAGCTTCGTCAGAGGCGGCCGCTAGGAGCTCTGTCGGTTCAGGAGTTAGAAGTATCGCCAATCTTTGAACTTGTTAACTGATCTTTTTAATGATATTGATTGATGACTCGCTGGACACTTGGTGAAACATATTAATACAAATGTTTAAAAAATGTACTAACATTTGGTAAGTTTCACAGTTTACTATTTACCTCTGTCAGCTATTTTAGCTTATTGAGCTATTCTCAATTAGATCAAGGAACAGCTAAACAACATATGTAAGGGTGGTGAACATGTGTTTAGGATGTGTATCCGGACATGTGTCCGAGGTGTGTATGATGGAGATAGTGGAGAAGGTTGTAAGAAAATGTCAAGTGTCTATAAAAACTGAGTTCAATCGGAAGTCAAAATATAAAAATTAACTAAACTATATGACAATTTTTAATAAAGGAGATACACATAATTCAGTTTGTTCGTTTGCTAATTTTGATCCCTTGTCTAATTTCTATAATTTATAATAAACTTATTATTATATTTTTTTGACCTTTCTGTATGTTGTTCAGTATAATGTTATGTTTTTTGTATCTATGAAGTGATTGTGTAGTAAGCAATGTAAAACATCTACTGGCTGTTTTGTATACATTTACATTGGCTGTTATGTAGCCTATTGAACGTAAGAAAACGATTTTAACTAATAAACATCGTTCCTACGTGTTTTTCAGTGATTATATATTTCTACTTTATAGAATATTGAAACTTTCAACTTGTGAAACTTACTTGTCTTTTCTTCTCGTACGCGTTTCGGCGTGGTGTTCGGCTTCGTCAGCTTTGATACAGACTGCCATTAACTTGTAACGGTTTTTAAGGTATAGTGGGGGTGGTGTGTGGTGGAAGGGGATTGGCGCGGGGATCCAAATTTGTTGTTAGTTTTTTGTATAATTGTGTCAAAAAGTGTGTGTGATTTATACTGTAATGTACTTTTTGACACAATTATACAAAAAACTAACAATAATTTGGATCCCCGCGCCAATCCCCTTCCACCACACACCACCCCCACTATACCTTAAAAACCGTTACAAGTTAACGGCAGTCTGTATCAAAGCTGACGAAGGCGAACACCACGCCGAAACGCGTACGAGAAGAAAAGACAAGTAAGTTTCACAAGTTGAAAGTTTCAATATTCTATAAAGTTTAGTGCTGTGAAAAAAGGTGATGAACAATCAAAACAACTATATATTTCTAGTTTTTCAGGTGTGTCTCTTTTGACCTTCTGTTTTACGTGTAGTATTTCCATGTTGTTGCAAATTGTGCATCTGTAATCTGTTTCAATGAGGCGGTTTACAAAAATTTGATCCACTGATGGAGAGTTGTGACATTCCCGTTGCATAAATTCTCCCATGACTTGTACTCAATCTCCAGATCTCCATCCATATAATCACGCTAAACCAGTACTATGCTGTAGACCTTTAATATTGTGAATATTTTGCACTCTTTAACGTAGTGAATGAGTTGCATAAGTTCAACCTTACGTGCGGGACCATTACGCGAACCCTTAAGTTAGCCAGTAAAGGATCACGCCTAAAATTCCACAAGGTGATGCCTCTTACCACATTTATTTATGGGTCTGAGAATTGTACTTTAACAAAAAGCCAGGCCATTTGCATCCAAGCGGCTGAAAAGAGACTTCTCAGGCACGTGGCAGGATATAGTCTTCATGATCATAGAAGAAACACAGATATACGGCAGGAACTGAATATTATGAGTAGCCTATACTCAAGAGGATCGCCCAGTATCGGTTGAATTGATGGGAACATCTTTGCCGAATGGATGACTGCCGCATCCCCAAACAACAGACTATGGAACTATAACCCGAGGGGACGGAGAGTGTGGGACGTCCGAGGAAGCGCTGAAGTGACCAGCTCTAGACTCTTTGCCTATTTTAGACCGGAAAAACCCATCCTTGGTTTAATCCTTCAGGATAATGATGATGTTGATGATGATGATGATGATGAAGTTTAAGTATAGTCTATGAAAGTCTTTAATCTTAATTTATTTTTATTTAATTTAGTCAACTAAGGAAAACAAAGGAGGAAAGAATCATAGACAATACATGAGAATTAGGAATTAGCAATTGCAAGAGCCATTGATTTAGGAATGCTAGAGATGAGCGGAGGGGGACTGGTTGGTCTTGACTTTTGACTGGAACAACACTACGGTAGTAATATAGTAAATACCATGCAGTAGTAATTGTTGTCGAACGTAAAGCGGAATTAGGGTATTTTACGACTCAGCCAATAATAGCCAATCAGTTGTTGCCTATATTTCAAATTTGTCCGCTGTTTAAATTTACACTAGAACCCAGTGAGCTATTCAACGGTTTGTGTGCGAATTTACAGCGCCTGTTTACACACAGTTTTACGTGTAAAATGTGTGTTTACATTCAACACGTGTAAATTGTCTATGAACGTGTAACAAAATATTTTATTGGTGGCTGCAGAACAGGTAATAATGTTGGATCCGTGATAATTGCACAGTACATTAGCGCCAGGATTTAATCTCGATAACAAATAGTTAAAGTACAAATTATTATTGATGGAAATATATTACTAACGAATATCTACGCACTCTGTGACTCTCAGCTAAATTTTTATTCTTAAGGCCTTCGGACACGGCGCGACTTTTCTGCAACACGAGTTGGGCAACTGGTTTGAGACGCGATCGTTTTGAAACTATAGTAGTATAGTTTGTGCGGTAGTATAATAGTAAACTGCGGGTTGCTGTTGTCCGCAGACGAAGCAACTGAATTTTGACCAAAATGTAATAAGTATCGGGCAACCTGCAAGAAGCATGAAATGCAAAATCTACAAAACACTTATCAGGCCAGTGCTGACATATGCTTCAGAAAGTGGACCATGACAAAAAATAGCGAGAGACTTCTAGGTTGCTGTGAAAGACGGATTCTAAGAACAATATTTAGAGGAGTGCAAGAAATAAACGATGATAATGATGCGTAATGATATAAGGAGTGCAAGAATATGATAATGATGACGATGATGAACTTTAATATTGTTTTAAGTTACAAAAGATTTTGATATTCTATTTCCTATATGCCTAAAGACAGTATATTTAATTCCAAAAAAAAATAATTAATATGCATTTAACAGACATGTTAAATTGGCGAGGACTAAACAAATTGTAAAATTTTAACTTAAAGGTACGTCAAAAGGTTTTTCTACGTTGGAAGGCCAGAGAATAGTTGACGTTAAAATAAGGTTGCAGAGTGTTATGCCACTTAATGATAAAACTTTGGCTTTGCCGTAGAATACCGAGCATTTGATGGACAGCACATATAACTAATGTTAAAATTCTTAGAAAAATGAAGAAAGAAAGGGAAGTTATTAACACAGTGAAGATAAGAAAGTTTCAATATCTGGGACATCTCATGAGAAATGAACAGAGAATTTACTTTTTGGAGTCCATACTACAGGAAAATTGCTTGGAAAGAGAGGAGTTGGCGACCGAAAATCTCATGTCTGGGAAAATTAATTACCTGGTTTGGCATGAATACAACTCTTATTCCGTGTAGCAGTACAGAAAGTTAAAATAGTCTGTATGATATCCAACATACAAAACGGATAGGAATTATCAGAAGAACAATGCTAGAAAGAATAGAAGCATAAGGGAAAAGCATTAGACCAAAAACAAGAAGTATAAAACTGAAAACATAACGGAAATTTTAACTTTTGGAGAAGTATTTTCCCACATGTACAACCATCTGCAGCTATAGTCAATTTCTGAGCTTGCACATAAAACTGTAGGAAGCGAATAAACTCTCGCCATAAAATTCCCTTGTTCTGTCGTTTCAGTTGGTAATAAAACCCGAACTTGTTATTCACTCAACGCATGTTAGTAACTTAACTCATGTTATTTCTGGATGCAGTGGGAAACCTGGTTATACATTCTAAAGTAATAATTCGTACATAATTGAATGTATAAACGTCGGATTATAACATGGATCAGCATGCGATTTATAGTAGAAGACAACCTTAGGGCCAAGATAATAATTTTATTAAGTAGTGTAGTACATAACTTAATCTTTAAAGTGAAGAAGAAGAAGAAGAAGAAGAAGAAGAAGAAGAAGAAGAAGAAGAAGAAGAAGAACAACAACAACGACAACGACGACAACGACGACGACGACGACGACGACGACGACGACGACGACAACAACAACAACAACAACAACAACAACAACAACAAGAGCAAGGACAAGGACAAGGACAAGGACAAGTACAAGGACAAGGGCAAGGACAAGGACAAGGAGGAGGAGGACAAAGGGAGGAAGGAAGGAAGGAGGACGAGGAGGAGGAGGGAGGAGGAAAAAGAAGAGGAAGAGGAATAGGAAGAAGAAGAAGAAGAAGAAGAAGAAGAAGAAGAAGAGGAAGAGGAAGAGGAAGAGGAAGAGGAAGAGGAAGAGGAAGAGGAAGAGGAAGAGGAAGAGGAAGAGGAAGAGGAAGAGGAAGAGGAAGAAGAAGAAGAAGAAGAAGAAGAAGAAGAAGAAGAAGAAGAAGAAGAAGAAGAAGAAGAAGAAGAAGAAGAAGAAGAAGAAGAAGAAGAAGAAGAAGTATTCGTATGTAAATCTGTTTTGAAACCTATGTGGGCAAATGAGTTTCTGGTCTGCGAACCCCCATTCCTTAAAACATAGAAATCATACAGAAGTTTTAATCCAAAGTTCTATGATTGATCACCGTGGTACAGTGGTACATAAGGAACAAGAATATCCACTGAGATTTGGCTGTGCCTACGGTCTGGGAGGAAATACGAGAGCCTGCTGCACGATACAACACGAGTCTGAGACTGCATCTAGACCCACTGGCAAATGAACACGTCAGAGACACCGGCTACGAGCTCCAGCTGATCTTTTTGTAAGTGTTGGTGCCTTAGACCGGACGAAAAAAACCCTCCTAACAAGACAAAATTTTGTTACATACGGGTATATTGCTCAATATTAGATGTTGTAAAAGACTGCAATAAATTATGTCAAAACAAAAATTACAGTAAGATCCGTCTCACATTTACATAGAGTTCTCTTGTTGTCGTAAACATAACTATATAAAAAATTATTCTTACATCCTGTGCTTCTCAGAATTATTTTATTGTTGCCCTGCAGATGGAAACTAGAAAGAAATAATTTCATTAACGCTTTTGAATTGTTGAAAAGGCGCTGGGATCAATTTACACTCTTTCAAGGAGACTGTCTTGAGTGGGGATGACGGACATTTGTAAAAATAAAAGTACGCAATTTGATTTTGATAGTTTATTAATTTTTTAGAGCAGATTTCCTTTTCTTGGCTGTGACATAAGTTGTGAACACGATGATGATAAGAATAAAAAAGTAAATAAGTATCAGATGATGTGTGGTAAAATACAACGACCACTGACAAACCAAAAAAATGTCTGATAATAAAATAAAGTTTTATAAAGTAATGGCCACACCTATTCTTACACATGCAAGTGAAACATAGACGATAACTGGAAAAGAAAAGCGGCATATACAAACTGTTTTTTTTAAGGCACGTGAGTGGTATTTGTCTAAGAGATCGAATGACTAATGAGCATATAAGGCCCGAACTGGGTATATTTTCTATCCATGATTAGATAGAAGAACGAAAGCAGCAGTGGGTGGAGCACGTCTACAGAATGGACCACCAGAGGCTCGTAAAGCGCGCTGTAGACTACAAACCAGTCGGCAGAAGATCTGTGGGTAAGCCCTGGAAGAAACGGCCTCAGTGAAGACGGAACAGGCTATAAAAGCAGGAAAGGACACTTCTGGAAAAGCAACAAATGATAGCCAACATTTGGAGCAACGTGAACAGCAAACAGCAGACGTTCAGGACACTGAGGCAGCATCTCCAGATAATATTGAAAATTCTTCGGCGGTAACTACGAGTACTCCAAAAATTAGTGCTAACTTACAAAATTGCAAAAAGGGGCAGAAGCGTTCCCTCAATACTTGCGTTTCGGGGGGTTCATGACGCAAAAAGAAATTGAAGGAAATACCGGAAGAAAATAAGCAGGATCTGAACGAATTCTCGACGTCTTCTGTGAGAGTCTCGCCAAAATGCCTTTGGATAGGGCTCTTATTGGTCAAGAAAAGCTACAGAATGTGATGACACAAGAACGTGTCTGCCAACTATCACACCCTCAGTCTCACCCATCAATGTCGTCCAACTTATCAACAGTCGCTGGCAACTCATAATTCCTACCAGTACTCTGGGATGTCATCACCAGGCCACAGTATCCATTCACATCAATCACACAACCATCACTATCAATCTACCGGAAGAGATGAATGCTGCGAAGAAACTCAATATAGTTTCAGTAATGTTTCGCCCCAGGCTCTTTCTTCAGCCGGAATAATTACTAATGACGTAATACCTTTATAATTATCTTTTTGTACATTATTTTATAAAAATTGAAAATGTTTTGAAAATAAATGAATCAATTCAACTGTAAGGTGTTAAATTTGTACTTACCATTATAAAATCTGCCAAAGAGTTGTATATAGCCTCGCATACCTCAGGAAAAAACACTGAGAATGTACTTCTTGGAACTCTGTACAGTGCGCTCAATGTAGCCATATTATCTCCAGTCGCTAGATATCGTAGGGTCATTTGTAGTTTTATTGTAGGGCTCAAAGCTTCTCGGAACCAAGTATCTTTTTTTTAATAAACGGAGTTACTTTTTTGAGAAAATATGCGTATTGGTACTCGTTCATTCTTAAATGATTTCTGTACAGGTCAGAATTTTCTTCTGCCCATTCTCTCAACAGCGTTGACGAAGCTCCCAGGTTTTCTCTTCTTGAAACCCATGGTTTCACCCACCAACGTCTTTGAGCACGGTCAGTTGTCGATATAATTGAGTTCAGTTAATTTATCAGTCCACGTGAAATTAAGTCAATGCCTCCGCGTATAATCCTTGCATTCCTTCTCCAGCGAGACATCCTGCCACCTGGTACCACAAGTTGTCCTGGCACCTCACACAGAATTTAGACACGAAATAAGGAACAGTGACAGTGTGCGTGAGGTGAAACCACAGAACTGGATGAAAATATGTATACAAGGATGATTACTCTGGATAATTTCACTCTGCGTGATTCACTTTGGATGTACATCAAAAGTAGGAACAGTGACAGTGTGCGTGAGGTGAAACCACAGAACTGGATGAAAATATGTATACAAGGATGATTACTCTGGATAATTTCACTCTGCGTGATTCACTTTGGATGTACATCAAAAGTGATACAGTGTAAATCCCGCTTAAGCCTACACCGTGAAGGGACGATGACGACGATTTTTATAGGCCTAGTTCGGTAACTTCCTAAACACAACTCGTATATTATTCATTTATTAAACAAAGTTTTCCTTTTTGTAGTATATTTATATAAATACTCTGAGTAAATTATATTCCGTTTGCACAAATGTACGTGTATTGATCGATTTATCAGCAAAAACGTGGTGCAGGATGTTACCGTTCGGATGGTGTGTGCAGTCATTGGTTATTGACTCGGCGCCGTGAACGAACAGCTGTTGGCGACACCGTAGTACGGGCAAATATTTTACTCGCAATATATAGGCCTACTGCGGAGCCGACTCTACTAAACGCTTGCGTGCACCAAGAACACTCGTGACACCGACCCCGTAGAGAAAAGCGAAATTTATGTCTTAATTTTCTCCTTACTTTTCAAGTATTTTGTTTTTTTTCAAAATGGTGTCACATCGTTAGGTTTTTTATTATTTTTAATACGCTCACTAATAATAAATTGATAGGGCTTAATTACAGTAACATTACCGGTGATCGTGTTACTGTGAAACACGGAGAAAAAGTGTGTTCAATGGGATGAATTTTACAGGCTTACATGGGATGCTTTACATTCATGTAATTGTAAACCTAATTCATCATCATCATCAACTTCACAGCAAGACATTGGCAAGGTGTTGCCTGTTCCGCCATCACAAATTCTCCTCATATTAATATCATGAACATAAACCTCAACAAAAATCCTCATAAACCTAATTAATGAGGTATGTATGGACGTTGATTCTGAGTATACTCGACAGGATCGCCCAGTATCGGCTGAATTGTTTTGAAACATCTTCGCCGAATGGATGACTTCTGCGTCCGCAAACAACTCTGGAACTATAAGCCGAGGGGAGGGAGAGGTATGGAACGTGGGAGGAAGCGCTGGAGTGACCAGCTGTAATCTTTGCCTCTTTGAGACCGAAACAAAGCATCCTTGCTTTAATCCGTGCAGATGATGATGATGTTTGGACTTTGTCTTATCGCAGGCAAGTTTCAGGCATTACTAGTCAGCCATTTTTATTTTTAGTATTGTCTGTTGAAGTAGTTTTTTGCACAGGTGACTTTGTTTTTTTTTTTGTCACAGAATAATAGAATTGAGTGGTGGGTGTGAAAGAGCTATATATATATATATATACATACACATAACTTTCTATGTGTGTAGGTGTATGTGTGTGTGTGCGCGTGTGTCTGTGTTTGTATCTGTGTATGCATGTGTATATATAATTATGATTTTCCAATTGACGTCTGAAAGCAGATCAGCGATTCATTTATATTGTCAAACAAGAAATTACTGAAACCTTTACTTTTCAGAACTGTGAAGCTACTGCCGTATTGAAATACAAGCAAAATATTTTATAGCAATTTAAAATATCAGATATTTAGCAAGCAATATTAAAAATTAAATATTTAGAATTCCAATTTAGCAAATTGGAATATTAAATTGAATAATAGTATTAATAATTTAAAAAAGTCTGTTAGCAATTTGGAACCAAAAAAATTGTCTGGAAATTGAATTTTTTAATTTATTATATTGTGAAATTGAATATATAAAGAACCCGGACATATTGCTATAACCTTTTATTCATTAATGTTTTAGCGCTTTAATGTCTTGAGGCGCCGGCAAGGGAACCGGTAGCAAGTGGTCAGACGCCCCGACTCCGGTAAAAATTTTACGTTGTAGCCTGAAAAAGTTTTCGATTATTGTAAACTTCCTTAGAGGCTGCCACTAGGAGCGCTGTCCGTCTTGTTCGTGGTGACGGCACCGTCGTTTGAAAGGTCGATGTTGTGTGCGTGCGGTGTGACATGTTCGAATAGTATGTGTGATTTGAAATGTGTCTGTTTGTTTAGCATGTCGTTTTATGTGTTTTTGTGTATTTGTATATTTCTAGTTGTTCAAAAGTGTCTAGTTTTTGACCTTTTGTGTGTACGTGTAGAATATCCATATTGCTGGTGGAGTGTAATGCCTTTGTGTGTTCAATGTATCTCTGTTTGAAGCAACGTCTTGTCTGACCTATGTAGAATTTGTTACAGTCCGAACGGTTTAAATTGTAAACATTGGGTAAATCAAATTTTGTTTTATACTTTGAGTGTGGCTTTTGATAGTGCGTGTAACTGTTTTGCTTGTAGTTTTGTATGCGATTTTGTATCCTGCTGTTTTAAATTTGTGAGCTATTTTCTCATTGTGATTATTGTTATATGTTATTGCTATGAACTTGTTTTTTTTCTGTCTTTGTCAGTTGTTTGTTTTGTGTAGGAATTTATTTTCTGTTGTTCTGTTATGTTCGTCTGTTCCTGCTAGATATTTTATCGTATTTAGTTTGTCTTTTGTTTAGAACTAAACACGATAAAGTATCTAGAAAAACAAGACGGACAGCGCTCCTAATGGCAGGCTCTGACGAAGCTTATAATAAGCAAAAACTGGTGCAGGCTATAAGGTAAATATTTTACATTTTTACCAATAAAATAACATAGTGTTCCGAATCAGTATTATTACACTTATAATTAGTTAATCAACGGACACGTTATGGACAACAAAATCCAGAAATCAATAAATGTGTAGTGTACGATGGCTTTGTCACAACGATAATTACTAGCAACTCACAGCGAAAAAGATTATTAAGACATAACTTTCCTACAGCATCATCACACTCATTCCCCACCTTGCCTCAGACCCCACGTGAACTGTAATAACCTGAACACGGTGGTCTATCTGCTCGATCAATACACATTTTATTGGTCCACAAAGATAAATTGCGGCTACAAGTTATGAAGCACCGTAATAATATAATAAATCCGCTTACGTACAGAAATATAAACTGAGATTGAATTAACGTTAAACCTTTGGAAAAATAACTTTCACTATAACAAACCGATTCTTTAGCCTTCCAATTTCTATTCAACATGTTCCTATACAAATTTTTAATCATTATCTTCATCTGCTTTCTCGTGTTCTTCTCTATGCAAGAAAAATACGTTAGCTCGTATTTAAGCTTTTGTTTTTAACACATGTTTTACAGAATCTTCCTATAACTCTTTTTTCATTTGATTCATAAATCGTTACTGCAGTCAGGTCTTATCACTCATTCTTATATGTTAACTCTCTTTCAATATACTCTCTCTCTCTCTCCCTCTCTCTCTTTCTCTCTCTCTCTCTCTCTCTCTCTCCCTCTCTCTCTCTCTCTCTCTCTCTCTCTCTCTCTCTCTCTCTCTCTCTCTCTCTCTCTCTGATGCTGGTATATGAAAAAGTATTGCTACAGCAATTACTTAACAAACTCGAAAAATCGGCAGGTGCAGTTACGTAAAAGTTGTACACGTTTCTCTCTCGGCTAGTCAAGCAGGTGCAGTGTCTCTGTCAAGGCCGTCCTCTTAAGTAACTTCCAGACTGCTCGAGCACTTGTAACTTCCCAAGTTATGTTGGCACGCGACCAGGAACATGGGAAATTATTCTGGAACCTCCGCGATATCTATATGTAAGCAACCACGGCCGGATAAGAAGTCAGTTACACCTGGCTATATTGTAGAGTGCGGAACTATAATAGTTGACATTATTATGGCGTTGGTCAAATTCAACTTTAATAATTAATTGTATGCGAGTAACTTGTTGATTTCAAATTGATTTTTGTGAGTAATTAAAGTTGGTAATTAGTGACTCTTTTGCTGTTAGACCATTGAATAAAGGCGGATTTTGTGAAAATCTGGACAAAAATCCTCCAGACACGAAATTTGGTAGAAAGTTAGGTTTTGGGGTCACTTCAATGGGGGAAAGAAATCGGACACTCCAGCTCACCGCTGGGCCCCCCTGGGGGGGTTAAAAGGTGGGGCAAAACGGTTTGTTGTAAATATCTCAAAAACTAAGCAAGATATCAAAAAAAGTTAAATACGTACAAAAGTTGTAGCTGACCAAATTTCTCATCAAAATTGTCCTTAGTAATTTTTTTGACAAACGCACTGGGACAGAGATATGAGCGCTCAAAGTTGAGACCTTTTTTTGCAATTTTTCGTATAAGGCATTTTTACGAAAAAAAAACTTGAATTTTTTTGAGTTTAGGCCAATTTTTGTATAGTAAAAAGCGCTAACTATGTGTATGTAAGTGTTTGTACATGTAATACCAAGTACTTGGATGTAAATTGTTGCATGTATATATTTATGCACACATATACACACACACTACAACTACAAAAACGTGCATTTTTGAACGTAAGTGTTTTTAGCTGTATACATGTATATACACACACATATATGTGCAAATATGTGTAGAAATATTTTCATGCATATATATTATACTTGTCTAAATCCAAAAATGCACATCTATACGCATGGATTAGTCAGTATTGTAACGCTTACGTTCAAAAATGCACGTTTTTGTAGTTGTAGTGTGTGTGTGTGTATATGTGTGCATAAATATATACATGCAAAACTTTACATCCAGATACTTGGTATTACATGTACAAACACTTACATACCCATATTTAGCGCTTTTTACTATACAAAAATCGGCCTAAACTCAAAAAAATGCCTTATACGAAAAATGCAAAAAAAGGTCTCAAATTTGAGCGCTCATATCTCTGTCCCAGTGCATATGACGAAAAAATTACTACGGACCATTTTGATGGGAAATTTGGTCAGCTACAACTTTTGTATTTAACTAGTTTTGATATCTTGCTTAGTTTTTGAGATATTTACAACAAACATTTTTGCCCCAACTTTTAACCCCCCCCCCCAGGGGGCCCAGTGGTGAGCTGGAGTGTCCGATTTTTCCCCCATTGAAGTGACCCCAAAACCTAACTTTCTACCAAATTTCGTGTCTGGAGGATTTTTGTCCAGTAAAAATCTTTATTCAATGGTCTATGTCTGTATATTGTTATACTGTACAATACGACCATCGTGGAAAAAATCATTGCTTGAATCTTGATTTTTAGAAACGTTTTAATCAGGTTCTTATGAATTTTTACTTCCCACGTTGGCATTTTTCCAACTTTTGGAAGTTTAATCTTCCAGGTTCTGCGGGATTGCAGAGGCAACCCACAGAAACAATTATGCCTAAATTCACTCTCTTGTAATTTTGTCCACATTCACACTGGGTATCTCTATCAGGAATTATTTTGCCGGGCAGGGTTGTTATCAATTGGCAGTCTTTCACATTCTGTCAAGGCCATGCACTCAAGTAGCTTGGAGACTGTTCGAGCCTCATTACTACGCAAATTATGTTGACACGCGGCTAGGCGTTTGAAAAATTATTCTGGAACATAAACGTTTACGGCCGGCTTAGTTAGTTACACGAGGCGATGTTGTAGAGTGCGGATCAAGTGATTGTTGCGGATTAGTGGAAAGTGATTATTCTGTTAAAATTAGTGCGGAATTTTAATAGTTGAATTTATTATTGTGCGTCGACAAATTTAACTTGATTTATTTTTTTAGCTTACCTTGTTGATTTCAATTTGTTATTTGTGACACATTCAAGCTGAAACTTCCTGAGTTCATTGGTGTGTTTAATTTGTTTCGACTGTAGAATACGACGATCGGTGAGATCGTCGAAACCATACGTTAGCTCCTATCTGAGAATTTGTTTCTAACAAACAATGTTTTACAGTATCTATTTATAACTCTTTTTTCTATAGATTCATATTTTTTGTTTGTAATTTGTTACTGTAATGTGGTCCTATCACTTCTTGTTATAGATTCAGTCCACTTCAATCTACTCTCTCTCTCTCTCTCTCTCTCTCTCTCTCTCTCTCTCTCTCTCTCTCTCTCTCTCTCTCTCTCTCTCTCTCTCTCTCTCTCTCTCTCTCTCTCTCTCTCTCTCTCTCTCTTGATGCTTGTTCATGGAAAATATATATTTAACTCACTAAGAATACAATAGGTTAAAATATGTAAATTTGTGTACGATGAAGTAATTGTTAGCAGAATTAGTGACGCCGATAGATTTGTCACAAAATTAAAGAACCCAACGTTGGTTAGTTCAAGAACGCGATTGAAGGAGACTGATTTTCTTTGTTACCGCCTACCACTAATACGAGGGATACTCAGTTCTGCGTCAATACGGCGATAGCTTCAGACTTTAGTACAGGTTCCTCTAATATAGGACCGTAAAGATACGGCAAATGTAAATTAGAGAATAAAAGTGAACAACAGAGTGCAATGGAACACCATCGATAATAAGCTAAACAGAGGGTTGTGAAACCTAAAAAGGAAAAGTTCAAGACAGTATTTAATGACAGTCTAAAGACAAAAAATAAAAAATTAGCATTTTTTGAAATTATAATTTTAATAAGATTTCAACTTTTCTTAATAAAACGGTATATAATTTATTCCACAACTAAACTCTGAAACACACTTTATGAATAATCTAAAGTAGGCCTACATCTGCACCAAGAAAAATCATTACAATTTTGTACACGATTCCTTTCAATAGTACATATTTTATAAACAGCTTGAATTAAGATGATGTGATTTTCACTGTGTAGAAGGGTATATTTTATACTTTGTGCTAGCGAATTTGAAGTTAACAATGTGGTTACATGTATGTTTTGTTTTTATGCCTGAAAATATTGTTTTGTTATTAATTTGAGTTTTCGTTAGTTCCCACTCATATATTTAAAAAAGTTTTTTAAAGAACCATATTCGATAAAAACATATATCTCAAAAACTGTACTACGTACAATATCGAAATTTTAAGTGGTAATGAATGCTACCTACCTCGTCTCTACCTACTGAAGCAGAATTTTAGAACTAAAGTGTATACTTTGCGTGTCGTACAAATAAATATTTATTAGTTTTCCTAGATAAAAAAGGTTAAAACATTAAAATAAATATAAATCTACTTGTGGGTATGGAAATTAAATATTTCTGTTTCAGCAGACATAAAGCATACATATAAAACACCTACAAAAATTTGAAGAGTCAATCTCATCACGTTTTTAGAGACAAATGTACCTATATTTGGGAAATTTAGCATTGCCAGCATTGGGCTTACCAACTCCTCTCAAGTCTGTTTATGTTCAGTGCATGGAAAGAATTGAAAATCATTCTATTAGCAAACTAAATACTGCACAAAAATCATTAAGAAATACTTTGTAAATTAATTTATTTAACCTACAAAGCGTGCACTAAGTTAATCGTAAAAATCTAATTAAACGACCTCAAGTTCAGAAACGACAATAATTAAATTACCAGGTCGAGACAGATGTAAATGACAGAGCGATTAAGCTAACCACATACACTGTACGTACAGAATGCAGTATGAACACTACAGACGAGGCTGTGTATTCAGCTCCACTATTGGCTACAATTAAATTAAGTGAATTACGTACTGTACTCTGTATAGTGACATCATGCTCAATGATCCCCCAAACGCTAAACCTGTACACATTTACCGTGATACGTTAAACCTTTTAATCATTTCATTTCCCTTGATATTTTACATTATTACAATTATTTGTGTCGTGCGTTTCAAGTCGCAGACAACGTCTAGTTGAGTAAACAAGGAGCTGAATAAAAAATCCGCTGGAATGGGACTCAATGTAAACATCAGCAAAACCAAATACATGCTGATTTCTGTATCAGAAAACAGCAGAAATCTACATAATTTATCCATAGAGTATATTTCATTTGATGCAGGTAGTAAAGTTGAGATACTTGGGTAACATGATAGATAATGAAGGGTCCCTAACTAAAAACAACAATACATGACAGGATACAATTAGGAATTAGGGCACATTATGCCAACAGCAGACTGTTGAGAAGCAAACTAATTAGTCATAACTGAAAAATTAAAAAAAAATATACGACACACATCAGACCGGTTGACACTTATGGAGGCGAAACACGGACACTGGGAAAAAAGAAGCAATCAACGCTAAGAAGGTTTAGAAAATCGTAAGACGTGTGTATGGCTCGTTTATAGAGGAGAATAAGGAATAACCAGGAGATCTATTGAATTATGACGATTTTGTAAGATGTATAAAGGCTCAACGAATACAATGGCACGGTCACCTAGAGCGGATGGATGATCAGCGCATGTTTGAAAATCTTAAGGGCGCAAATCTACAAAAGCAGACAGAGGGGTCGACATTGGGTAAGATGGTTGGATAGTGTGCTAGATGATCTCAGAAGAATGGCTGTGAAAGATTACACTGAGATGGCAATGGATAGGAGACTTTTGAAAAGATTGGTCTTGGAAGCCAGGGCTCACGTTGGGCTGTAGCGGTGAAGAAGAAGAAGAAGAAGAAGAAGAAGAAGAAGAAGAAGAAGAAGAAGAAGAAGAAGAAGAAGAAGAGGAAGAGGAAGAGGAAGAGGAAGAGGAAGAGGAAGAGGAAGAGGAAGAGGAAGAGGAAGAGGAAGAGGAAGAGGACGACGACGACGACGACGACGAGGAAGAAGAAGAAGAAGAAGAAGAAGAAGAAGAAGAAGAAGAAGAAGAAGAAGAAGAAGAAGAAGAAGAAGAAGAAGAAGAAGAATTACTTGAGGCAAATAATTATTTGGTAATTTTTAAGCTCCTTGTTATTACGATCTCACGGAGAAGGCTAACTTAGCTAAACTTAGCAATATGTAAATGACGCCTTGAAATTTATCTTCAGTCAGCTGTATTCTTATTCTATCGAATGTCAAAAGTGGTTTTAATAACACAAATAAACACGTGCATAAATTGTGCCTTTAAAAACGCATTTAGGTACTATTGAACCTACGTCAATCTATTTAAAAATGACTTCTTTTTTATATTCCTCTTGCTCCTCCTTCTTCTTCTTCTTCTTCTTCTTCTTCTTCTTCTTCTTCTTCTTCTTCTTCTTCTTCTTCTTCTTATTATTATTATTATTATTATTATTATTATTATTATTATTATTATTATTATTATTCTCTTTTCTTCTTCAAATATTTACAAATTGATCACAAATTAACAGACTGCGTTGAGCCGGATATGTGCAGAGAATGGCGGAGGATAGAATCGCAAAAAAAATCATGAATTATTTGCCGATGGGAAGGAGAAGGAAAGGAAGAACGCGTACAAGATGGCTGGACCAGGTTGGTAAGGAGGCAGTGAGGCTGGGTGCAGCAAACTGGTGGAAATTGGCCGGGTGTAGAGACCAGTGGGGACGATTTCTTTTGGAGGCCAGGGCCCGGACTGGGCTGTAGCGCCGAGGATGTATGTATGTATGCATGTAATTAGTGACTTCATTGGTGTCTGTATTTAGTTTCGCACTGTGCAATAGGACGGTCCCGTGGGACAGTCGTAACACTGTACTGTATACCGACCTCTGTGTTTATCACTTTCGGCTAAGTGAAAGCAATATTAATCACCTTACATCAGTGCAGTAACAGATAGTTTATAAATGTGTAATGTAGGCCTATGTAGTTACTGAACAAACAGTGTGTACTTGAGAGTTGTTTCACGCCTACTTGTGACTGGCTATTAGTTACACTTGGTTATACCAGGCTCCGGAGTTAAACAAAATGTCTACTACTACGCCTGCTGCCGTAATATGCAAAATTTATCTAGGAATTTACTGCCTATAACTTAACCCTTAACAGCGTTTTTTTTGCTAAAATATTCCTCTACCCTGCAGAATAATTTACGGCTACCGTTCTCTCGGTCTCGCTCTATGCCTCTTAGTATGTTTGTGTGTGTGTGTGTGTGTGTGTGTGTGTGTGTGTGTGTGTGTGTGTGTGTGTGTGTGTGTGTGTGTGTGTGTGTGTGTGTGTGTGTGTGTGTGTGTACGTGCTAGTGTGTGTTTACTGTTTTCGCTCCATATATTTTCTCACTACTTTTTTCTGTTCCTAACGAATTCGTTTTTCACGATTTTTTTCAAACGCTATATTTTTAAATCCGCCTTTGTTTTAGGTCTTACTTTACTCACATGAATTAAGCCTTGACCTCTTCTATTATGTCTCTTTCGTCTCTGCATATACTGTCCATATACGTATGTCTCACGCATCGTCGTATTGTACAGTGGAAACAAAATACCGACACCAATGAAGGCATCTTGTTACTTGAATTAGCGGTCTCTGTAATTCCAACTTTGTCGTGTTTACTTGCTAAACTGCTACTTGTCAAGTTCCAGACGAGGCCTTTCAGGACGTGGTTTAGGACTTAAAGGAAATGGTGGAAACACTAAAAGGCCTCGTCCGGAACATGACAAGTAGCAGTTTAGCAAGTGAACACAACAAAGTTGGAACCTATGAAGTAACTTTTATTACCACCTTTAATTATTCACAAATAACAATTTAAAGTCAACAAGGTACTCTCATACCATGATTCAAGTTAAATTTGTACACACAATAATAATAATAATAATGTCAACTAATAGAGTTACGCACTAATTTTAACATAATAAAATTCGCAACAACCACTTTACCCGCACTATACAAGCTCGCCAGGTATAGTAACTAACTTCTAAGCCGGTCGTACACCGTTCTATACACGCCCCCCCCCCCGACCGAGAAGTTCCAGATTAATTTTCCATTCTTTTGCCGGCGTGTCAGCATAATTTGCGTAGTTAAGAGTGCTCTCGAACAGTCTCGAAGCTACTTGAGTGCACGGCCTAGACAGAGACACTGCACCTGCTCGGCTAGCCGAGAAACGTGTAGAACTACTACGTAACTGCGGGTGGCGACTTTTCGAGAGCGTTACATAATTCTAGTAGCAATACCTATCTCAATAAATGTTTTAAGAATTATACAGCTTCAAAATATCGGATTATATAGAAATCATAAATAAAAGTAAATGTTGTGAAGACCATATATGCAAAGATTTGAGAATTAGCGTTACTTAACTGTTAACGTACTCGCTAAGTTCGTGTTAGCGTACTCGATTTTCACTGATGATGGCAGTCGATGGCGCTGCCGAAACGTCTGGTTTTGCAGAAAACATTGGACCGCGGCCTAACAGTCCGGGAAGGAATTTTAACAACATTGAATGCGGCCGTGCAAACCTACAGAACATGTATAACTTAACGTTAATATTTTTTATATATATATATATATATATATATATATATATTCAATCACTTTCTGTTACAGTTCGTTTCTTGATATATATAAAGTATTTAAAATTTATAATTATATTACCTCAAGGTGTTCTTTTCCTTATTTGGAACATGTTTCGAGAGTTCCTGTTCTCTCATCTTCAGCCCTCGCGATCTTGTTTCTGGTGAAGTATTTGTGTGTTGGTTAATATTGATGTTAAAAATAGTGAAGTGAACATCAATATTAATCAACACACAAATACTTCACCAGAAACAAGATCGCGAAGTCTGAAGATGAGAGAACAGGAACTCTCGAAACATGTTCCAAATAAGGAAAAGAACATCTTGAGGTAATATAATTATAAATTTTAAATACTATATATATATATTGCAGTGTAGGCCATAAATGAATACATCTGTGTTTCATTTGAGGAGATATTAGCATAGAAGTGTGTTATTGCTTTGCACAAAGTGGAACGCAATAAAACACCAGAAGCTGGCTGGCTGTGTATATACTATACAGTATGTAGAGTAGGGGAGTGCTGCTGAGTTCAGATTATTAGAACGGAACAGTGACCTGTTTCGCCAACAAACTTGTGTATTCAGCGTCCGCAGATTAACTTGTAAATCACTTCACTTCATCCCTGCTAAAGTAAGCAAAGGTAGTATAACAACTTGGCTTTATTTTAATATAAAATGTTGTTTTATTAAAAAAAAACTCTCTTCTTATCTTAGTTTTTATGTGCAATATACTGACTCGTAGAGTTTAATTATTCTCGGCTTAATAGAATGTTGTTTGCAGTGGCGGCTGGTGGTTGAAAAATTTGGTGGTTGTTGCAAATGGATTGGATGGAATTAAATTGTTTTATTCTCTGAATAGAAAGTGTCCAAGTCTCCTCCCCTCCAAACAATACACAAGGAAAGCAAAATACTGCAATTTTAGAGTCACACGCACATAAACACGAATATTTATTTTATGAAACTTTTTCTAAATTTACGATTAAATATTCTGTTACCTGATTTTACACTTTGATTACAATTTGAAAGATCTGGTGTAGTAGGCCTACCTACTCTCTTAATTTCAATTTTTTTCTCAAAAGGACGTCATCTGAAAGCCGTTTTCTGTACGGTTTTCGACAGAATTAATTGAGTCCTAGCAATTAAGTACAATAAATCTCTTACACAGTGACACCTTAATCCTTTATATGTACTATTATTTACATTTGATGATTAATTGGATTGACACTAACAACGAACTTACAAATTCCAACCTGGTGCACCACGTGTTATTTACCAACAAACAGACTGGTGGCGCCGTGACGTACAAGCGGGGTTTACAGTCCCTAATCACACCAGGCGAGCCTATACCGCTGTAATAGGAACAACCGAGTCTAGCCAGCCAGAGCACTACTCCATTGTATTTCCCCATATAGCCTACAAAGCGCGTCACAGTTGGTCCATACACCGCAGCAAGAGCGTATGCCGTTTTTACTAATTGTTCTGCGCTTTTCAATCGGCAAACGATTATTTACGATGATTTAGCTTCAAAACACTATTATTAGTTATGGGTGTGTTCAAAATTCTATAATTTAAAACACAATTCAGGAATTATTGGGGGCTGTACAACCATGCAACCTAAGGACTGGCCGCCGCTGGATGTTTGTGTACACAAGGTTTAACTTTATGACCAATTTTACAGAATATTCTATAGGTAAAAGTAAACAAAAGTGGAACTGTCCCAACATCCGTACCCGCACGGATCCGTTCCGATGTATTGAATATGCGATTGTATCGATATACTACTGTTACGACGGTCTACTGATAGTCGAATGGTACAGTGGAAAGCAAAATACAAGACACTCATTAAGTCACTAATCACCAGCTTTAATTATCACAGTGAAACAGGTCGTAATTAACAAGCACAGTCTCTTACAACAAAACAAATAAAAATTGTTCACACGCAATAAAATGTCAACTAATATAAAACACAATTGTATTAGCATTATACCGCCCATCGCCCAACGCCAGGATCTGATAAAGATTCAGTCTCATCATGACCCCGCAAAGCTAATTCGAAAGCTCCGCAGAAGCGGTTACAATTTATTATTATCTTTAAGACGTAACGTTTATTGCGTACCTGTACTCTTTTGTTGTGTAAAACAATATTTCGTCTATATTCACTGCCCAGCTGCTGTGCTACAGTATTATATTAACTGCACCGAAAAGAGAACACTGAAAATAATTCTTTATATGTAGGCTACACTTGACGCCTGATGATTTCTTATTTTTTCGGCTAGACGATTAATATCTTTCTTTTAGAATTTTTTCCAGGGGTCTGGTCCTCCTCCAAACAATAAACATGAAAAACAAAATAACGAATTTCTTTCGTCACAACCACACAACTAGTCGGTATTTTCATTATATTCTAGTTTAAATGATCGATTAAATTGTTGACCGCCTGATTTTACAATTTCATTTATTGTTAAGGGAGGCTTTTGGCGTCCTAGTCTATTGGTTCTTAACGCTATTCATTTTAAACTAATAATAAACACGTTGTTCAAAAGCACGCAGAATCGCTAATCCAAAAAGCACAAACACAAAAGCACACAGCGGCACTAAACAAAGACAAAATAATACTTAACACGCAACTTAATTAATATAAAGTCGATTGACACTTTATTATCACAATCGCAGTTATACAAAATTATTACTATAATTTTATAAATTCAAACATTCGGTAACGTCTACTGGTATCTCTGATACGCGTGTGCTGTACTGCACAGCAGCGCTTGTGGTGGCGGTTTGCAGTACTCCAATGCACCACCTGAACGTATTCGCAACCGCCGTGTATTTCATCCCTACCACCGTGTTGGTCACTGTGCTGTGTTCAAGTCGTATCACAACGATCGCGTTTGCTGGTTTGCAGAGCACAAACAACCACCCGCGTTCAAACCAACTACCGGCAGCGCGCGTAATGTAATGTGCTCGTCTGTAATGTGCTGCGTTAAACATTATATTTCGACATTTTCCGAGCTGTAGCAAAGTAAGTTCGTTTGAAAAATAACTTTGAAAAATAAGATTGTTTTAACATAAAAAATTTTGTTGTATCACTTAGTCTGTATGTATATATATATATATATATATATATATATATATATATATATATATATATTACTTTAATATTTATAACTAAATTTACCTCAAGATATACTTTTTTCCCTATTAGGAACATGTTTCGAGAGTTCCTGTTCTCTCATCTTCAGCCTTCGCCATCTTGTTTCTGGTGAAGTATTTGTGTGTTGGCTTTTGGATTTTATTAAGGTCATTTGTTGGTCTTTGGTCTTTTAAAGTTGCATTATTGTGTGTGGTTGTGGTATCTGTTTTTGTATTTTGTGTATTTTCGATGTTGAGTGCTTTGAATATTGTGTCATGTTTTGTATTGATTTGTATTTGTTCTGGTATTAGTTTGTTTTGTGTTTTATGTTTGTAAATCTGTAAATTTTCCCAAATGTTCATTATGGTGCCTTTGTGTGGTATATGTTTTATTAGTGTTACATTGGTTATGTCTGGGAATTCATGTCCTGTGTTTATTGCATGTGTGGCTAAATTGGATTTATATATATTTGGTTTTTTGTATGCATTTAGGTGTTCAAAATAACGTTTTTTCAGCTGTTTTTTTGTTTGTCCTATATAACATTTATTGCAATGTTGGCATTCAATTTTGTATATACCGTTGGTTGTTGTATTATCTTTGTTGTGTGAGCTATTTAGATTTTGTAATTTATTTTTATTAGTTTTGTATGCTATTTTTATATCTGTGTTTTAAATAGTTTTGTTAGTTTTGTCATTTTATTATTTATATATGTGAATGTGGCCCATTTTTTGTTGTTGTTATTATTTATGTGTTGTTCAGTTTGATTAATTCTTAATTGTTCAGTTTTTATTTTGTATTTGATTTTATTTTCTATTTTGATCATAGTATTTTTATTGTATCCATTTGCATAACCAATTTGGTATAAATGAACAAATACTTCACCAGAAACAAGATGGCGAAGGCTGAAGATGAGAGAACAGGAACTCTCGAAACATGTTCCTAATAGGGAAAAAAGTATATCTTGAGGTAAATTTAGTTATAAATATTAAAGTATTATATACATCAAGAAACGGACTGTAGCAGAAAGTGATTGAAATATATATATATATATATATATATATATATATATATATACATTGTTATGTTAGACCTATAAATACTGGTTATAAACTGGTTATACTGGTATAAACCTTAAAACCTTAACACCAGCCGCCATTGGTGGACTACGTTTGGTTCAACTGGTGCCTCCATTCTTCTCCTCTCTCTTCCTCCTATCCCGTTCTCCTTCACTCTTGACAGATGTCTCTTCCTCCTTTCTTCAGTCCACATGGCACCCGTCATGTTCTTGGGTTTTTCCTGAAAACGTTGGACATTTTTTATTTTCTTTTTTGAGTGGCAAACACTCTTCAATGTCTTCTTGAGTATCCGAAATTCTTCTATGTTTTTTCTGTTTCTTTGAACAACGTATTGAACATTTTTAGCTTTTTGAAATAGTTAAAAAGTTTCCCTGTTAGTGTGTCATGATTCATTCTTTGAACATGTCCGTAGAAAGTAATTCTTCTTTTTCTAATTACGTCTGTGATTTTCTCAACACGTGTGTTCAGCTCATTATTCTGGTGGCTTTTTTACTGTTCTTCATCTTTTGTTGATCCCAAGATTTAGATTTTTTCTTAATATTTTCCTTTCTGTGACTTCCAGTTCTTCCATCATCATTTTCTTGTTCAGAGTCAGACACTAAGCTGCATATTATGATCAGAGTTTCATTATTGCTAGAAACGTTTTCGTAAAAATATGGCAATTAAACACAATTGAATTCGTCAACAAACAATGGTAATCGTCTTTCATTGTCATAATTTTGTCACAACGTTCGTCTGTACCACAATATCAATGAATATTTTAAAGGCAATAAAATATCGCTGTCCTGAATAGCACTTTGTAGAGCATACAGATCTGCTACATAAAACTGTACCCAAATTGAACCGTATACTGGTATTTATTTGCCAATAAACGTATCGATCGGTTCTCAGATAGAAGGGACAGATACAACTTGCAGGGTGCGGGGGTGGGAGCTGTTACCGTACGGATGGGGTAGTGGATGGTTATTGACTAACGGTGAACGAACGAACAGCTGTTGATGACGGGTTATGAAAATATATATATATCTCACACGAAATATATTGGGGACCGAAACGGCTCGGTCGCTGCGGCGCAAGGAAAGGGATGACATCGAAGGGAAGTTACGTCTTAATTTTCACGTTTAGCGTCCACTTACTCGTACGTGTTCTGTCTTCGAAATTTCGTCGCCCAAGAGATAAAATCATATTTTATTTTCATCCCTTATCTTTTCCTAAATCTAGTATGACGATCACTACGGTTTCGTACTGTTTACTACATTTTAAATTTTATTTTATTAGACGATTTTCTAATTCTAATTTTTTTTGTTTTGCTAGCAAATAGTAATGTAAAATCCTGTAAATATATGTATGTCAGTATAAATCCTTATTTAATAAGCTGCAGATATAATTATTAATCCAAGTAAAATGGTTCTTAATTACAAAATTATTATTAATTAATTCTCTATTTGCACATTTTCACTTAGCTTATATATAGACATTATTCTGAGGGGTTTGTGGTAAAACTACCTAAGTTCAAGTTTTATTTATGCTTCAAGATGTACAAAAAAAATATTTTTATTTTTTTTTTTAATTTTTTTTTTTTTTTTACTTTTCAACAGTTATGTAGTCAATCTGCACTGTATTAATAATAAAAATTGACCTTGAAAATGAGTTTTATGACTTATCACTGCACTTTAAAACCTTTAATTTTAATTTTCCGTAAATTCAGGTTAGTTGACTTGGGTAGTTTTACTGCTAACCCCGTGTGTAACATCTTCTTTTTCTCCTCTTCAAGGCACCCATCTCATCCTCGGACGACCCACGTATCTTCTACCAATGGCTTCATAGTTCAGTGCCGCTTTCGGCAATCAATCCTCTGTCATCCACCATTGTCTTCTGTAAATTAAAATAATTTTATTTACGTCATTTGCTTCCAGTTCTGCTTTAGTTATTACCCGCTTATTGCTTTGCTTTGCTTTATTTCTTTTCTATCTTCCAAAGTATAATTTAAAGTATTTCGAAGAAACTGCATTTCAGCACTCTGAATCTTGCCTTTTTTCTTTTTCCTTATGACGAATCCCTTACTCGCATAAATCAACTTGGGTGTTGCAATTATATTGTAAAATTTAATCCTTCGGCTGTGGTTTGTTTTATGTCTCAAACAAGCTTGTTTTAGGCTGTGGCTGTGTATTCATCTCAAAGATTTCTATGAATAGTACCACAAACTTTTGTTTTATCATAATAATTATTATTATTGAAACTTTAGATTTTATAAGGCAAACACCTACATAGAAACATGCAAGCATAATTTTCCTATATTAATTAACATTAAAACTATCTAAAAATTGTTACACGTTTACACCCGCCCGTTATCGCGCACCCGCGCACACAAACACATACACACACGCGCACACACAAGACAACGAAACAAACAAACATCGGTTTGTGGTAATTTTTGTAACACCGAAGTAGAGAAATGAAATTCAAATTATAAAAGGTTATATAAATAAAAATTGGCAACAATGTAATTTTAAAAAAAATTGGATAATTATGAAATGTTTATAGTGGTTTGCTAAACAAAAATATAAAAACCCTAGGCCACTTAATTATAGTGTTACTGCGGTGTCACTGATCGTCGTATGGTACAGTGTAAAAGAAAATAAAAGACATCAATTAAGACACTAAAAACAAGTTTTAACTGTCACAATTAACAGTTTATAATCAACAAGCTTTCAACAAGATTATACTCGTACAATAATTCAAGTTAATCTGTCCACGTATGTCAACAATGTCAACTAACAGAGTCCCGCACAATAATCACTTTTCACTAACACACCACATGAGACGCACTGTGTAATCCCCCGAAGTAAGTTCGAACCTCACTTGCATAAATCGCCACTGAAATTGAAACTAAGAGTTGTTGAATTCTTATATTTATACCCCGCTGAAAGTCCTGAATAAACCATAATACGCGTCAACACTACACTAGAGCGTAATTGCGGCCTTGAACACAGCGCGCGCGGACCGGTGAATCTGGAACAATTTCCGCTACGGACGCGTGACTAGTGTCACGTAATTGTCCTCCATCTCAAAGTAGCAGCAATATGTAAGTACACACACATTACAGCCGGGCTCCGCCGGAATAGCCGAGAAACACGAAGAATGTTCTCTAATGCCTTAACAATAGTTCAGTTAATCGCAACAACTAAAGCGTGTAATACAGAAGTTAAAAGAAGCATCAATAGCTTCCCATTTGGAAAATCTAACAGCAGATGCAGATACAGAGTACTCGTTGTGGAAAGCAACGAGGAAGCTTAAAAGGTCGATCACTCAAGTACCACCTATTAGAAAAAGCGACGGTACATGGGCTAGAGATAATAAAGAAAAAGCTGAAGCGTTTGCTGAACATCTAGCTGACATTTTTAAGCCTAATAATACCCAGTCTGATACAGAGTTAGATGAAGATACAAACCATGAAGAGGAGGACATTCAACTGGTCACCCCAAAAGAGGTAGCTAAGGAGATCAAGATAAACTTGAACCCCCGAAAATCACCTGGCTTTTACCTCATTACAGGTGAGATCTTAAAGCAGCTACCTAAGAAAGGGATTGTTATGCTTACATATTTATTCAATGCGGCAATTAGGCTAAAGCATGTTCCTAGTGTCTGGAAGGTGGCAGACGTTATTATGCTACATAAACCAGGCAAACCACCAAATGAGGCCAAATCATATCGGCCCATATCACTGTTGCCAACTATATCAAAGCTTTTTGAAAAACTTCTGTTGCAAAGGCTAAATCGAGTAATAGAGAGAAAAAAGCTGATACCAAATCATCAATTCGGGTTCAGACAAAAACATTCCACAATAGACCAAGTACATAGAATAACAGACACAATAGAGAAAGCACTAGAAAAAAAGCTAATCTGCTCGACAATCTTCCTCGATGTGGCTCAGGCTTTTGATAAAGTTTGGCATAAAGGTTTAATACATAAACTTAATAAAATGCTACCAAAACAATATGTTGACGTGTTAAAATCTTATATATCGGAAAGATTATTTAGAGTCAAACAGGAAGATGACTATTCTGAGCTAAGAGAAGTGAGGGCAGGTGTGCCCCAAGGGAGTGTTTTGGGGCCCATCCTCTACTTGTTGTTTACATGTGATCTGCCGCAGCCAGAGAATGTGTCTGTTGCTACTTTCGCTGATGACACAGCTATAATGGCGATTGGTTCGACCTTAGGTGAAGCTACCAACATGCTTCAAGGTGCTAGTGATCAGATACAGCAGTGGACTAGGAGATGGAAAATTAAGCTTAATGAACTGAAATCTGTCCATATCAATTTTACAAACAAAAGAATAGAGAACAGTCTTCCAGTTACCTTAAATGGTGTTGTAGTACCATATGCAAACACTGCCAAATATTTGGGGATGACCCTAGATACAAAGCTACGATGGAAAGAGCACATCAGAAAAAAAAGGACGGAGCTTGGTCTCAAATATAGACAACTGTATTGGCTCTTGGGACGAAATTCTCAGTTGTCAATACACAACAAAATTCTGATATATAACCAAATTCTGAAACCAATTTGGCTTTATGGAATTCAACTGTGGGGTTGTGCGAAAGAAACGAACATTAGATGTATTCAAACCTTCCAGAATAGAGTGCTACGGAACATGGTAAATGCTCCATGGTACATCAGAAATAGTGATCTACATCGAGACCTTAGGATCCCTGATGTCGCCAGTGAAATTAAAAGGTTTGCTGCAAAGCACGAATCTAGATTACACCAGCATATCAATGTGGAAGCTATTCAACTGCTTGACAACGCCAATACAGTGAGAAGGCTGAAGAGAACTAAAACTTTTGAATTAGTGTAGTGCAGTGTGTGCAGAAATCTAGAAAGTAATATATAGTACACCAGTGGGTGACTGTATAAGTAACTTAAAAACATTAGATGTAAATTGATGGTTGGTCTTTTAGACCAGTTTCAATAATTAAAAAAAAAAAAAAAAAAAAAAAATAGTTCAGTTTACAATTTCACTATGAATACACTATTTTTTAACTTATCATCATTTTAAGTGGTTAAATATTTTTACAAAAATAAATATTCAAAAAATGTATAATATCGAGATGAATGATTGCTAGTTATAGACGTTTATTAATACTATGTACCGGTACATAACCAATAATAATATTACAGTCCAACACGTAAACAAAATTGTACTAATTTCAAATTTAAATTAATTTTGTTTTGAATTATTTAACACATAATTTAATTGACATATATTTTATTATAATAATGCTGGTTGTACAATACTAAATTTGCGCTCAATATTCGTGTCGTTTATTAACCATATTAATTTGTCGCTGTCAGTGGTTGAGACTAATCAATTCTGCCTCTACAAGACCGCTCATCCGTTCATATTCATTGATTTGATAATAACTTGACCAGTAACAAATTTTACAATACCTAGTCTGCTATTACATTATCGATAGCATAGTGTTACGACGGTATAACTTGATGGTCGTATGGTACAGTGGAAAACAAAATACTACAAGACACGAATGAAGTCGCAAAATCCCAGCTTTAATTATCACAATTAACAGTTTGTAATCAACAAGTCAATCCAGTTGTTCAACAAGGTTATACTCGTACAATAATTCAAGTTAATCTGTCCACATGAATAACAATGTCAACTAATAGAGTCCCGCACAAAAATCATTTTTTCACCAATTCACCAATTGAGGCGCACTGTGTAATCGCCCGCAGTAAACTCCAACCTCACTTGCATAAATCGCCACTTAAACTGAAATTAAGCGTTGCTGAATGCCTATATTTATACCCCTATTATTATAAGTTAATAATACGTTAAAAATAATAACGACGGATTGTAACGATAAATGACGTGTAAAAAATTCTCAGGCTCTTTTTATGCATCAAATTTATGTCGTACGATAAGTTCTGTATCCAATTTATGTCGTACGATAAGTTCTGCATCCAATTTATGTCGTACGATAAGTTCTGCATCCAATTTATGTCGTACGATAAGTTCTGCATCCAATTTGACACCGACTTCTGTCGTGCGTCAAATATATTGGAAGTGGGTGTGAACAAACTCTTTCAGCACTGCCGTCATCAGTGCTGAAAATGGATCCATGTGTATTGTACTTTGAAGAGAAGAAGGAAAAGAAGATGGTATATTCATCCTATTAACTATACACGATATGTAGACAGTGCTTCAATTAATTGTTTCTTCTGTTTTTATAGCCCTCGTAAGTGTGATCCAATGGTGCTCTCCCGTTTTGGATTTCGTCAATGAACCTTTCTGTATTAATGTCTTCCATATTCGTATTCTCGGTCCTCGTCTACAGTGGACTTTGACTGAAGCGGCAATTAAAAAATTTGAATCTTTCAAAATGTGGTTTTACCGTAGAATACTGAGCATTTCATGAACAGCACATGTAACTAATGTTGAAATTCATAGAAAAATGAAGAAAGATAGGGAAGTTATAAGCGCAGTGAAGATAAGAAAGCTTCAGTATTTGGGACATCTTACGAGAAATGAACAGAGATTTTACTTATCGCTGTCCATACTACAGGGAAAAGTACTTGTTGGAAAGAGAGTAGTTGGGCGACCGAGAATATCATGGCTGAGAAATTTAAGGAGGTGGTTTGGCATGAATACAAGTGACTTATTCCGTGCAGCAGTACGGAAAGTTAAAATAGTTTGTATGATATCCAACATCCGAAACGGATAGGAACTATCAGACGAAGAAGAAGAAGAAGAAGAAGAAGAAGAAGAAGAAGAAGAAGAAGAAGAAGAAGAAGAAGAAGAAGAAGAAGAAGAAGAAGAAGAAGAAGAAGAAGAAGAAGAAGAAGAAGAAGATATTTACAAAAAATAATTCAGAAAATCAACCACGACGTGACTATCACCGATTACATGGCACAATTGCCTCGCCTACGGTAGGCAGGAAGATTGGTAGCGCTGATTTCTGAGAGTCATACGATACAAAACTCGAGCAAGTGCACTAACGGAACCATTACGGCCCCTGTGTCTAGACAACTCGTCAAATTTTTTCATCTGATACGATTCCGAGGATACAGGGATATGTTTCTAAGTTCTGAACGATAAATTTATCGTACGATAGTGCATAAAACGGCCTATCGCTTTCTGTTGTTCTACACGTCGTAATTTTTACTTCCATGTTCCATAAGGAAATCCATAAGGAAAAACTTCGTGTCCGAGGTAAGGGCTGATTCTGATTGTAGTACCCTCAAAATATGAAGAAAAGTCATTTTCCTAAAGGTGTGTGTGTGTGTGTGTGTGTGTGTGTGTGTGTGTGTGTGTGTGTGTGTGTGTGTGTGTGTGTGTGTGTGTGTGTGTGTGTGTGTGTGTGTGTGTGTGTGTGTGTGTGTGTGTGTGGAATTTTTTCTATGTCGAACAATAACTCCCGCAAATCCGAACAGAATCGAATAATTTATTTCTTTTGTGCCTGACTTGTAGAGGACTCAAGGCTTATTGATGTTGGTGAAGGACGGTTAAGGGGAAGCGGTAGTTTACTTGGAACGTTTTACGTTTTAACCAGAGTAAAGTACTTAATTTTGATAAATAAAGTATGATGAAAGGAAGGCCATAATAATCCACTGTAGAAAGGTAGATGAAATACCTATAAATGAAAAGCGTAGTTGAAGGGGGAGGGGATAATTTTTTATATGTGCACAACATTATTGGCAATAAAAAAGTAGTTTGTTGTTAAAATTCCTTCCCGGGCTGTTTCACCGTGGTCCAATATTTTAGTTGTCTTGATTATTCATCTCTTCTTTCACAGCACTAACACTTATCTAAAAATGAACTTTTTCTTGTGAAATTTACTGTTTTCGTTGGACGCGTTTCGGCGTACGTATCCGCCTTCTTCAGCTTTGAGTCAGACTGCCATCATTTCGTAACGGTTGTTGTGTGGAAGGTGTAGTGGGAGTGGTGTGTGGATGAAGGGGATTGGCGCGGGGATTCAACTTGATGTTTGTTTTTGTTTGTTACATACTTAACGATCAATTACAATATAAATCACATACACTTTTTGACACATACTTAACGATCAATTACAATATAAATCGCATACACTTTTTGACACAAAATTTTACAAAAAACAAACATCAAGTTGGATCCCCGCGCCAATCCCCTTCATCCACACACCACCCCCACTACACCTTCCACACAACAACCGTTACGAAATGATGGCAGTCTGACTCAAAGCTGAAGAAGGCGGATACGTACGCCGAAACGCGTCCAACGAAAAACAGTAAGTTTCACAAGAAAAAGTTCATTTTTAGTTAAGTCCAATATTTTCTACAAAACCAGACGTTTCGCCAGTGCCATCGACTGCCATCATCAGTGAAAATCGAGTCCGCTAACGTGAGGTGGTATACATTAGTGACCACAGTAAGTCTGAAGAAAGAAATAGTTTCTATGGAAATACTTTATTTTGAAAATAATTTTTAACATAAATCTTAGAACATGGGAGTTATGTATGGTTTTCCATATCGATATTTATCGTAGGTGTTCGTACGATATAAATCGGATGCATAGATGGGCCCTCACCGGAAGAACAGCTAATTACAAAGACAGGAGCGAACGATATAGTTTGTTTCCCCCTAAGAAGAACAAAAAGTGTTGTGTTTGTATTATTGATTATCAGTTTAACAAAACTTCTACTTAACAAGGAAAGATAATGTGTTTGAACCGGAAATGTTGATTTTTATAAAATGTACAATTATCCTAAAAATGTATGAAATTGAATTTACAGAATGTACTTCAATGTATTTCATTGTAATAAACTGATGATTATATATTTTTAATAATGATGACATTTACATTTTTATTATTTTGATTTTTTTAAATTTATATTTCAATTTTTGATGATGATAGTTTATATTATCGAAAAATTATAATAATCAAAAAATATAGTTTTGAAAAAAATATTTATTATTAATAATAATAAATCACACATACACATACATATGTGTACATACGCACGCACACACGCGCACACACACATATATATATAATCTTTATTTTTGGTAATCTCTTCTTATGCAAGTATTTGTCAATTTATCATCTCAGCTAGTCAACATCGTCTTTACGTATTGCAAAACTTTAATTTAAAAAATTAGATTTTTGGTTTTTAAAAATTGTTTTGTATAAAAGTCACCACCGTGGTGATGGTCTGTAAGGATGTCAACAAAATGTGTGTAAGCGAGTTATAAATTAAAAAAAAATGTGTTTGAAAATTCAAGTAAAATGGACATACAAATAGTGTTGCACGTTTCCTAGCTTGCTTGACCCCAAAAGTGCAACACACAGAATACACCAAAAATACCATAATATACCACAAAATCAACCAAAATACTTATTACTGTTTATGTCTCTCTACACATTGTAACATATTTCTCAAATATCTTTAAAGTTTAACATAATTCGCAAAAGGAGGGAGGTGTGAGTAAAAAAATTTTGAAACACCAGTTAGTGACCACAGTCGAACTCGACCCGTTTATTTAAAAACAACATGAGCCTCGAAACTTTACGTAATCATAAGGCAAAAGAGTTTTTTAGTCAGCAAAAGTCAATTACTGAGTTAATCCAACTCAGAAATAAGTTAAATATTGAAAAGATAAATACTGAATAAACTGTTTGCTAAAACTCAATAATTGTATAACTTACATGCTGGATAAACTGACTGCTGGATATGGAACGATCGCATAAATCAATACTGGTTTACAGTTAATAGTGTTTAGCGTGCAAGCTGTGATCGGTTCATGAAAATTCTAACACTGTTCTGCATCACAAAATATTCGTAAAAGATTTTGGTTCATGTCACATAAGGTGACGGAACTAGTTTATCTCTCTTTACATTATTAATTGTACTGTAACTTCCACTAAAAGTTGTTAACGGTTAAGTGTTACTTGGCAATCCGGAGAGGTTCGCTCACACAGCCTGCTGCAGCTGGTCGCAACGGGTGCGTGTTCCTCATCTCATGCCATGGACCGCTGCTGTGTTCATGCTGGAAGAACGTGTGAAGAAAGCTACGTCGAGTCCACATACTTGTACTCCTGTACGTCGAACCAAGTTTTGAACTTGGTAATCGAGGCTTCTTATATAATGTGCTGAAAGGACGGCTCTGCTCACAAGGACGGTCTGGTGTTCGATTGGCGAGATTTAACCGAACAAACGGCTCCGTCCGTAAAGGGAACGGCTGACGTCAAGACCTCGTCGGGCAAAGTACGATTCGCTGATCGTTGCATTCGGGCGAAGCCGAATAATTGCAACAATAGAGAGAGAGAGAGAGAGAGAGAGAGAGAGAGAGAAAGAGAGACAGAGACAGAGACAGAGACAGAGACAGAGACAGAGACAGAGACAGAGAGAGAGAGAGAGAGAGAGAGAGAGAGAGAGAGAGAGAGAGAGAGAGAGAGAGAGAGAGACTCTCATTATAAGTGGGACAGATTATACTGTGAGTTATTTTATTCAAAATACATTTTCTCTAAAAGTTTTAATCTTGTACATATAAAATGTTTTCGGTTTGTGTAACTCTTTGAGTGCACAGAAGCGCTTGGCTTGACATAAAACGTAGTTCAGTAAAAGTTTCGGAATTACGAAAACGCACGAAAGTAGAATTCATAATAATATTTAGGCTCGACTGCTGCGTCCTTAGCTGCGTTTTAGGGCTCTATAAAGAACAAGTGGCGCGCGTATTGAATTATTTATGTGTTGAACGAGTGGAGAAAATAAAATAAGGGACGGAATGTGTAAATAATTTTTAGTGAATTTAAATCCTGGCTCACAGAAGTATGCAAATTTACAGCCATAAAGTTCTCTTCTTTTTTTTTTAATAAACTTATTACATGAAAGGAAGTAAGACAAATCGTGATGAGCATAATTTATAAATGAAAAACAATAAGGATAACTGTATTCTTTTACCAAAGAAGCGAGTTCTTAGTTTTAACTCAAACGTCTGTCATTTATTTGTCTGTTATCCGGGGCATCTCTAATGGTAACATTTTAATGCAGAAGGCAATTTCGTCAATCTTGGTGTGTGAGTGTCCATACCTTATCCTTACAGAGACCTATTGTTTTTGAGATTGATCCTTCAGAAAGTTAGGGAGAGATACAAAAATATAAGGCTACAATTTAAAAAAGTTTTAATAATTCGTGACGGGTATAAAAAAACACATAACTAATTTTAACCGAAATACGAATATAATATTTAAGTTTAGAAATTTAAAACCTTGGGGACACCACCAGAGTCCCAGTGTACCAAAAATTTGAAAATCGCAAAAACCTGTGTGGTATACCAAATTATACAGAATTTTAATTACAAGCTGAATAGAGTGTTTAGTTTTGTACATTTGAAATTTTTAGGACAACAAAAACCACAAAATTTATTCAAATTTTTAAAACTTCAATCCATGCTAGATGTGAGGTTTAAAAGAATTACGCTAACAGTTAAAGTCTGAGGGAGTTCTGAAGTTCACGGGGCTTGCCAGTATTTAGTTATGTAGAAATGATATACGATCTGTTTTACAGTTATTTGTTCTTGACATTTGTCTTATTTTATTTTGTCTTAATTTCCTTTTATTAACCTTAAATCAGATTTTTGCATATTGTCTTTAACTTGCTTTGTCAAAAGCGTAGTGATTTACAGATACGTCAGCAACAAACTTATAGGTACCTGTATAATTTCATTTTCGTATTAAAACTAAATTATTTGCTCCTCTCGATCACTTTATACTAGAGAATGATTTATGATCCTTTGTGAACACATACTTAGACTGCTCAATTTGCTAACTATGTGCTGGTGGAGATGCAGGATTTGGAACGAATGTAGAATAGCCAAAGTTGTTTCTGTTTTTAAGAAATATATAGGCGAGACGGGGAGATGGTTTTTACAACGATTTAAAGAACATGTACCTAAAAAAGAGCTAAGTCAAACAAAATCTAATTTTGGCCGACATTTAATGGATAGTAACGATAATTACACAAACCTGGCTACAAATCTTGCACCTTTACATGTTTGTAAAAAGCCGTTATATGGATGCCGCTGAGGAATTCGAAATTTATAAGGCACATAAATTATATCCTGATCATTTGTTAAACGATCATTTGAATTTCCACTCGAACGCGCTATATAATACGGCTTTACAAGTCTCAGAACG
Organism: Magicicada septendecula; assembly: GCA_034769895.1. Lineage (NCBI taxonomy): Eukaryota > Metazoa > Arthropoda > Insecta > Hemiptera > Cicadidae > Magicicada > Magicicada septendecula. The sequence goes on along the minus strand of CM068367.1, from coordinate 1,418,355,396 downwards.
TCTGAGACTTGCGTCACAGATAAGACAGTGAATGTGTTGACTAGAGACGGCAGTGTCGTTGTAGCTTCCTCACGGTGCGCACCGTTATTCTCGCGCGCTAATGATTGTATTATATATATGTTGTTGTTTTTTGTGTTTTGTGTCTTAATGTTGTGACGACCTCTAACGAGAAAAATAACCTGAGGATGGAACTTTAGTTCCGAAACGCGTTGTGTTTTTAATATAAAACAAGTGAACCACAAGACGGACTATTCAGGTAATATTTAATTACTTAATTTTAAGAAAAGTGGTATAAATGTGCCATCAAATTGTAGATGTATTGATAAATACAACTTAAAAGTTACGTGGACAAATTACTAATAAAAAACTTTCTTCTATGACGGATATTTCACTTTTCGTCGAATAGACTGGATTTCGCAAGGGCCGATCTTGCGCTGACAACAAATTCTCTTTGAAATTTTCATTGAGCAAAGAGGAAAATTTAATTTGGAGACACTCCTTGCCTTCACTAACTATGAGAAACACTGATAGATTTAACTATCTAACTCTGATAGATTTAACAGGTCCATTCGGTAAGACATTATGTGTAAGAAGGGCTATACTAAACATCTTGTAGACGTTATAAAAAGTGTATACTATTGTACAAGCACAGTATTATCTATAAGAGAAGATTTGACAGAAAAGGTTTAAATTAATCAGGGAGTGCGCCAAGGCTGTAGTATGTCTCCAGCACTGTTTAATATCTATATTGATGACATGGTTAGACAGTGGAATCCAGAGTGGATTCTGGAATAAAAATAGACAATAGATCATATATAAATCCAACGCAGTTTGCAGCTGAAAGAGAAATCATCCAAAATAATGAATGTGAGCTCTAGAAACCGATGTTCCAGTTACGACAAATCTCTTCAAATTACAATCAGAACATTTCTGTAACGAAAACAGAAACTATGACATTCTTGGGCACATACCCCTTTGAAAACTAAGACTGTATTGAATAAGAAGAGTGTTGAGCAAGTGTCACATTTCCACTATCTTGGCATGACATCACTTATGTTGTGGATTATGTTGTTGATCACAAGCTGGTTAAATTTTAATCAATGCGTTATCGAGAAAAACAAGGAAAGAGGCTCAACTAAAATTTTATAAAATAGTGACAGTGCCAGTAAGGTGAATGGATGGTAGCAGAATGGCTAAGGAAATTGCAGATTGGAGACCGGTAGGGAAAATAATTAGAGCCAGATCCAGAAAGAGATGGTTCCATGACATACAAATTGTTGAACATTTTTAATATCCATGATCGTATTGCAAAAAAAAATGATTGCTCATCTGAATAGGATTCCTGATGGCAGGTTGCGTAAGGAATTTCACAGTACAGGACTACTGGACAAAGAAGTATAGGAAGATGTAGGAAGCGTTGGTGAACTGGATGTATTCCTTTAGGGAGGTGATCCGCCTACTCCCTCATGAAAGGAAAAGATGAAGAAGAAGAATTTAGTACTTTCCTGTATTTTGTTCTTTTTTCAGCTTATTCATAACTTCTAACATATAGTCCCAAAATATAAAAATTTTAATTCCCTCTGAAACTATAGATAATGTTGATTATAGCAATATTTCGGGTAATCTCGTATTTCATAAATATCATTTTAAAATTGCCGCTTTTACATTAATTATATAAACATTAGTAATTTTAATAAACGTTCTCTCTCCTTACGCAAATCCATAGATTGGTAGGAACGAAGCAATTTGGCCTCGGGTCTTAAAGCCATGGTCGGGGGGACCGTGCTCTGTGCACAGATTCAGAGACGCACAAATCCAAATAGAATCGTTAATATTCAGCTCGCCGTGGCTGACTTGGGTCACACAGTCGTCGGTGTGCACAGATAAACCAAACGCCGGCACACACGCTGAATTATTTATAAACGCAAGAGCTTTTAACAAAAACCAGTATTCTAACTGAAGATAGCAAAAGCGGCTGCATATATTTTTATGATTAATCAGTGTTTTTATTCTCTCCGAAAATTTCTTCTTGTTAAACGTTAATGTAAATTAAATACAAACATTAAAAGTATTTTAAGGTTTTTGTTAATTTAAAACAATTACTTATAAGTTCTTTACTTAAATCAGCGCATGTTTTAATGCAAATATCTAGTCTAATATAATACTTTGAATAAATTGTATAACTTCAAGCTTTAAACTTTGTTCAAAAAACGAGTAAGAACAAAAATAATAATTAATGATCGAATTCTAGAACGAATGAGCCTTTTTAGTTATTTGGAAAATGATATTGGCTACGATAGGAATTATGATATCGACGTTAAGTTAGGTTAGTTGCAGACGATCTCAGAGAAAATTAACCGTATTTTTAGAAGCAAGGTACGTCGAGATACAAAATTAAAATTCTACAAAGTTATGGCTGTCCCTGTAACCTACTATAAGTGTGAATTACAGATAACGTCTAAGGAACAAGAAACTAAAATCAAAGCCTCCCAACTGGCGTTCTTTTGAGGAGTTAAAAGTTGTTCTAAGTTTGGCCACATAAAGAATGAGGCCATAAGAGAAAAGTTACAAGTTTTTAACCGGAATGAAAAATTAAAAATTTACAAACAACGGTAGAAGAACAATTATAAAGAATACCAGTTTCCAGACTGGCCAAACAAGTCTGGAAGTACAAACCTACAGGTTAGAGGTGTGTGGGTAGACCCAGGAAGAAATGGCTAAAGGATTACTGAAGGCAGAACAGGCAGCATCTTGTCTATCCCGTGCACAGATAAATCAAACGCCGGCACACACGCTGAATTATTTATTTATAAACGCAAGACCTTTTAACGAAAAGCAGTATTCATTGTAAAGACAATGATTTAATACATCTTTGCCCGTGGAATATTTTACAACTTCCAAGTTTGGATATGAGTTCTGGCGCAATAGGATAAAGTCAAATGTAATAGGAGAAAGGAGCGCACTACATGTACCACTATTGATGGGCAACAGAGCTGAGAATAAAGTATTAAATGGGTAAACACGTGGGAGAAGAAAAAGGGAAGGACCCTGAGAAATATATAGAAGACCTAGTGGAAGATATAGAAGAAGACCTTGCACCGCCTGGCAGTAAGGCACTGGCGCAGACTAGCGCAGAACAGAGACTAATGTCCGATTCAGTTGGTATTTTATGCGTGGTCTCTACAAAAATTGTAGAGCCGAGTATATATAGTGAATCGAATATAGTGAAAACGATTGTACAAACTTCTCAACACGAAAACTAATATACACGTAGAAAGATATTAACTGAGAGTAATCATTCACACGATGCAATAACATACAGATGTTTTCGTAACACACAGTAGTAAAGAACGAGATGTTGCTTACTCAAGAACGATCTTCTGACTAGTGCCAACCGCTAATATTACAAGTATGGGGAGTTCTGCATTGATGACGTCAGCTACAAGCTTTTCTGCCGTCTCCTCCAACAAGGCCACTGGAGCTTTACAAAGCCAGTGGGTTGAGACACTTCTGGCTTGGAAATTAGCAATCTGGCAACAGCGTCATATGAGGGTCAGTTCAAAATTCGCGGAGCGGCATCTGTAGCTTAGCGGTAAAACTAAAATTTATCGTGAGCTGTAAGATTTGTATTTTATGTAAACTCCTGTTAATTTCCAAATCTGCCTATCAATTTATTCATTGTTTAGAAGCTGTTTAAAATTGAGGTGTCATGCGTGTTTTGAAAAACGGACAAAATCAAACAACGTGGTGTGATCCTCTGTTAAGAATTATTTACCGCCAACGAAAATTCAGATGTCAGGAGATGCTGCCAACGGTTTGAAAGTAGGCACTTGAGATTAAACGTAGTCGTACGAGCACTGAAGATGATCCCCCCCCCCCACTGGCGACAGCCATCTTGCACAGCAGTTTTCACACCAAGTTCTTGAGTTAAAAAGTATGATGCACACGCTCATATAACTTGCCTATGATTTCACCAATGTCATCCACTTCTCAATTTGCGGTCTTCCAACACCTTATAAAATTGTTTCAATAACAGAATTTTCTGTTGCACTTTTTGGACGTCCACTGCTGGGATCGTCTTCAGTGCTTGTACGGCTACTTTCAAACTCGAGTGTGCCACACTTACCGTTGTTTCTGAAGGCGCAGCCTCTCCAAACACATTTACAATTATGTTTTCATTTTCATTGGCGGTGAAATGAATTCTTAACAGAGAATTCATCACAACACCATGTTTGATGGTAAAAACACGCGTGACAGGAACATTTCAAACAGCTGGTAAAGAGTGAATACATTGACAGGTATATCTGGAAATTAACAGATGTTCACGAGAAATATACGTCTTGCAACACACGAAAGATTTTACTTCTACGACTGAGCTATACATGTCGCTCTGCAAACTTCCAACGTGACCACGTTTTGAAAAAACTCGCGCCAGCGATCTCTCGCACTCTCTCTCTCTCTCTCTCTCTCTCTCTCTCTCTCTCTCTCTCTCTCTCTCGCACCCACACACACCCTCACACTCAATAAGAGTGATACAGTAGCGCTAACAATCGCATGGTATATATATATACTATTCCAATACTAGTACTGTTTAGTTTGACAAAACTTTGTGTTGTGACACTGAACAAGTTGTGAGTTTGTTCTCAATTTGATTCACTACCGTAAGTACATATATATGTTGTTCACAAAGCAAGCTGGTTGCTGTCCTGTTTGGTGCGGCGGCAGCGGCGCACGGACCGTCTGTTCAAAGGCAATGTTTACTTTATGTCGCTTTACGAAACAACAGCAGCGAGAGTTCTTTGTTTTCACAACTCTCGCAGCCGACAGACAAGGCTGGATGTACATTACATCTCAAAAGGAAATAAGTTTATAGGCGCACCGAGGTAACACACACACACACACACACACACACACACACACACACCACTGTACTGCTGACACCTTTGTGCTGGCTGTCCCTTTGTTGTGTTTTTGTTGTTTGATTTAAAACTTGGCGTAATTGATGAAAGGCAAACATTGTTTGATTATACGACATGCAATTTACTCTATTGACGCTCTGCGTGTATGAAAGTTACTAGAACGTCTATCTATATATATAAAAAGTAACTTTAAAATCGGTGGGCGAGCCGGCACAGTGGTAGCATCTCTGACTCATACTCAGAGCGTTGCTGTGCTGCCGAGGTGATGAGATCGAGTCAAGGTCACGCGGTGGGCGAGCCGGCACAGTGGTAGCATCTCTGACTCATACTCAGAGCGTTGATGTACTGCCGAGGTGGTGAGATCGAGTCAAGGTCACACGGTGGGCGAGCCGGCACAGTGTTAGCGTCTCTGACTCATACTCAGAGCGTTGCTGTGCCGCCGAGGTGGTGAGATCGAGTCAAGGTCACGCGGTGGGCGAGCCGGCACAGTGGTAGCGTCTCTGACTCATACTCAGAGCGTTGCTGTGCCGCCGAGGTGGTGAGATCGAGTCAAGGTCACGGCTCGATTTGCTCGTCCACCCGCACGTACGCGGACAAATAATACGTACGTCTTCTCTGGCATACCCGGGCCAGATAAGTAACAAGGGCACACAATATATACTACACACATAAACAACACTCTTCCCCCCACCGCACGGCTTGCCCACGGGCGCGTGTTAAAAGGTTGGCTAATATTTCTCTGGCTGGGGTGGGGCGTGAGTTTTATCACGGCCGGAGGGCGCAACAGGTCTATGACCAAATGCCTGAAGTGGAGAAGAAGAAGAAATTTTAAATCGTCTTTTATTCTAACTTTTAACAACTAAACTTTTTTTCATCATCATCATGATCATCTTAAAGGTTTAAACCAAGGATGGTTTGTTTCCATTTTTGAAAAGCGATTTTTAAATGTATAGCTCCTCCCTAAGTCGACTTGGCATTAAATAACTACTGAAAAACTGTTCACAATTCTCAGTGTGCGCTGTTTATTTATTCCATCATTTACACACAGAGTTTGTAAGCTTCTACTGGAGCAGATTTAAATCCCATGTTAAAACGATTTAACGTTGCCACGAATCGCATAGTACCGGGGGCAGAGGAGTATAAATGCTTGCTGCGCTTAGGTGTTGCACGACCCCCCCCCCCGCAAGGTACCATACAGTGTAACTGCACCTTCGTCCGAAGCTGGCTAAAATTAATCTCCTGTGTGACTCTACGATTACTCTGCTTATGGCTGAGATAATATATGACGTTTAATATTGCTACATTATCTGCGCCATTTATGCTGTGTAAGTTGTTGGGAAAAACCATTGGAAAAATTAAATTTTCATCATCATCACCACCATCATCATCTTCATGGATTAAACCAAGGATGGTTTGTTCTGGTCTCAAATAGGCGAAGATTAGAGGTGGTCACTCCATCGCTTCCTCGGACGTCCCACACCTCTCCGTCCCTTCGGCTTATAGTTACATAGTTGTTTGGGGATGCGGCAGTCATCTATTCGGCAAAGATGTTCTCACCAATTCAGCCGGGTACTGGGAAATCCTGTCGAGTATACTCATAATACTCAGTTCCTGCCGTATATCTGTGTTTCTTCTAGGATCATGGAGAGTATACTTTGCCACGTGCCTCAGAAATCTCATTTCAGCCTCTTGGATATGAGTGGCCTGGCTTTTCGTTAAAGTCCAATTCTCAGACACATAAAGAAGTGTGGGAAGAGCCATCACCTTGTACAATTTTCGGCGTGTTTCTTTACTTGCTGACCTAAGAGTTCGCCTAATGGTCTAGCACATAAAGTTAACTTATGCAACATATTCACAACGTCGTTGCTCGCATTATAAGAAACACTGTAGCCCAGGCGTTCAAAATTGCTAACTTGTTCCAGGACAGTACCATGTGCCCGTACGGGATCAGTTCCACGAAACGTCATCACCTTGGTCTTAAGTGTTGAGATTCGCAATCCAGATTCTTTGCAGATTCCATTTAACAAATCTATACCCATCTGCAATCTGTTTTTCGAGTATTAAACTTTCCTTATTTTTCTAATGAAGTCAGAATTGCTAATGACGAACGAGTACAAACACCAAATAATGTTTTTGTTCATGCTGTTTGAGACTTGAACGGTAGGACAAGTCTTGGGCTGTTGTGGGGCAAGCCCCTTCTTCCAAATGGAAGGATGTGGGGAAACGCACGCCAGCGCACGCCGGTAGCGAAGAAGATAGAGGTACATTGGAGGTAGAGTAGTCGGTGTGTGTAGATGTAGTGTGTGTCCATATAGGTAAAGGAAGTAGCTGATGGAAATGCCATAGGTTAGGGAATAAGTTGTTAGGTAAACTTAGATTGTTATGTGATCAGGAAGGATGGTAGGTTGAATATGTTTGAAGATGAGAATTAAGTGTTTCTATTTCTATAACGCTGGCGGCGAGAAGTTCTGGAAGGAGATCTATCGGCTATGGTAAGGAGACGGTTTTTGGGGAAGGAAGGTTTGCGGGTATTGCGGTAGTTTCGTTGTTAGAGTTGGCTATGGATTGTAGGGAAGTTCGTTGTTTTGCAGTTTGTGAGTATTTCCAGTTCAGCTTGTACAGGAAGGAATCGAGGTGAGGGAAACGTTTGTTTAGTGCATACAGAGTGCTTTTTGAGGTTTTCGTAATGGTAGGTCTGCGGCAGATAAGTCGAAGAGCTCGCCGTTCGGTGATTCGGTAGGATTTCAGGCAGGCTGGGTTGGCAGTCAAAAGTATGGGATGAGCATATGTAACGGTCGGGCGGATACAGGCAGAGTAGATTCGACTGAGCAAATAATAAAGAACGCCATAATTTTAATATTATAATATTGTCTCACTGATCGTCGTATGGTACAGTGGAAAACAAAATACAGAAACCAATTAAATCACTAATTACTAACTTTAATGAGTCACAAATAACAATTTTGAAATCATCAAGATGCTCTCACACTGTAAGTCAAGTTATCTTAGTCCACACGCAGTAATAATGTCAACTATAAATGGTTCCGTACTCATTCTAACACACTAATGACTTTTCACATCAACCACAACGCTTTATTGTGCTCATCGAATGAAGTATCTTACCTTACAGGCTAAAAACGAGTTATAATTAATTACGTAACAAATGATTTTAACAAATATTTAAAGTATTTATTTGGAAAGGCGATATGGAAGGAAACGTTAATTTTAATACGGTTATAAACTGTGCATAATTTTCCGATAACGATAACAATGCTTTCACAATCACACCTATTGAATATTCAGTTTTTATTATCACAAACCCAACTACAATATAAAACACACACACACACACACATATATAATGTTAGAGAATTTGCATAACGTGTTTTTGTTAATGCACAGTACGTTCACGGTAAACAAATGCATAATATAAAACCGTTGCATTTAATATTGGCTTACCCAGTGATAGTTCAGTTTTGGTTTATTTACTGAATTACTTGCTTATTACTAAACAATAAAATTAATATAATATATTAACATGTCTTATAATACAAGCAACGATGTTGTAAATAATTTGCATAAGTTCAACCTTTTGTGCGCGATCATTAGACAAACCCTTAAGTCAAGAAATAAAAAAAAACGCCTAAAATTCTAGAAGGTGATGGCTTTTTCCACACTTCTTATGGGTCTGAGAATTGGAATTTAACGAAAGGCCAGGCCAGTCGCATCCAAGCGGCTGAAATGAGATTTCTCAGGCACGTGGCAGGGTATCCTCTCCATTATCATAGAAGAAACACAGATATAAGGCAGGAAGTGAATATTATGAGTATACTCGACAGGATCGCCCAATATCGGCTGAATGGTGGGAACATCTTTGTGTAATGGATGTTTGTGGAACGGAGAGGCGTGGGATGTCCGAGGAAGTGCTGGTGTGACCAACTCTACTCTTTCCCTATTTGAGACCGGACCAAACCATCCTTGGTTTAATCCATTAAGATGATGATGATGATGAATATAATAACAATAACGAATGTAAATTAATTGCAAGGAAGAGGAGAAGAAAAAGAACAAGGAAAATATAAATGGATGTCTCTATCAGTCTCTCAGTCTATCTGTCTGTCTATGTCTGTCTGTCTGTCCCCCCTCGCGCTCTCTCTCTCTCTCTCTCTCTCTCTCTCTCTCTCTCTCTCTCTCTCTCTCTCTCTCTCTCTCTCTCTCTCTCTCTCTCTCTCTCTCTCTCTCTCTCTCTCTCTCTCTCTCTCTCTCTCTCTCTCTCTCTCTCTCTCTCTCTCTCTGTATCTATATCTTTTTCTCTCTGTGCCGTAATTTGTCTGTTTTTCAAATCCTAACGAGCGATGAATATTTGATTGTAACATGGTTTACAATAAATAACTCGATTATGTACTGAATAATTTAATAAATCGTCATTTAATTGTCAAATATTGGATTACACACAAATCGTGTTGCATACGTTAAAATGTTCGCTGAATTATTTTAATTTGTTTCATACGGGTAATAAATAACTCATCCTTCAACAGTGATGATTGATTAAGCTATACTTAAGCTTATATATATATATTGTATTTTTTTACACTGTCAGTATATCCACAGAACCAAATACATGTTCATGAACCCCGATTTGATGATACAAGCTAACGACACGAGTTAACACTAGATTATTATGCTGCTACATTCCAAGTTTTATTCTGCAAATTACACAGCTTACAACTGTTTTCGTTTATCGAGTTCAGAAAACATAGCGTAACGAGAATTCTGTCGAACAGCTGAACATTTCCACGCCCCCCCCCCGACCATTGTGGCAGCTGTTACCTCAAACAAGGCCGCTCACAAGTAGGTTCCAGTTTATTCAAGAACACTTGAATACGCATTAAGTGGCGTGCACATTGGGGATGAAAGATTTCTAGAAAGTGTGCGCTACCTACAAAAGGCAACACAGCCGGCGTATCAGGCTTATATATAACGAAGTATATAATACTTATACCTTATACCCTGTTAATAACGAAGTACTGTTCTTATTGTTACGCAGCGGTAATATCAGATTCGTAGTATCACTTGGCACTCGTGCGCCCAATCACAATACAGGTATAACGTAATTAACTTGACAAAATTGTATTTTTTTTTGTGTAATAACTTCAATTGTAAAATATTTATCGAAGATCAGTCGTTAACTAACAACGTTTTAAAATTCATGTCGTCGACGATTCGAGAAAATTAATTTTTAGAAAAATTAAATAAGCCAGAAAGACACAAATTTTAAATAGTAATACGCTATGTATCGAATAATATTTGATTCTGTTTGAATGTGCGGCAGTTATCGTCCGTCATGGAAACAGTTCTCTTGTTACAACATAAAATGTTGCCGGTAAACAACCCCCTTCCCCTTAACCGATCTTCACTAAAATCACCAGGCCTTGAGTACTGTACAATTCAGGAACGTATGCAAAACATTGTTTTATTCTGTTTGCATTTCCGGCAGTTATCGTTCATCATAGAAAAAAATTACCCTTGTTAAAACATAAAACGTTGCAGGTAAACTACCCCTTTTCCTTAACCCATCTTCACCAAAATTAAGAAGCCTTGAGTCCTCTACAATTCAAGGACTTATGCAAAACATTATTTGATTCTGTTTAAATTTGCGGTTCTTATCGTTTGTCATAGAAATAATTCTACACACACACACACACACACACACACACACACACACACATTTCGAAAACTGACTTTTTTAGTCATGTTTTGAGGGTAGTGCAATCAGAATCAGCCTTTATCTCGAACACGATTTTTTCGCCATCACCATACTTCCATTTCCTTATGGAACATGGAAATAAAAAACAGTGTGTAAAATATGGACAACAATACATGACAGGATACAAATAGGAAATTTTGGGTATTGTGCTAACAGTAGACTATTGAGAAGCAAACTCATTAGTCTCAACACAAAAAATAAAAATATATAAGACACTTATCCGACCGGTTTTTACTTATGGAGGCGAGACATGGAGATTGACAAAAAAAGAAGAAGTAATACTAAGGAATTTGGAAAGGAAGATCGTAAGACGTGTTTATGGCCTGGTTAAAAAAAGATGGCGAATGGTGAATAAGTAAGAACTAGGAGGCAGATGAGCTACTGCAGCACGAGGACATTGTAAGATTCATAAAGGCTCAACGAATACAATGACTAGGGCACCTAGAGCGGATCTTGCGGGCACAAGTCTACAACAGCAGATAGAGGAGCCGACCTAGTATAAGATGGTTGGATGATGTGCTCGAGTTCTCAAAAAATAGATGTGAGGGGTTACACCGAGATGGTAATGGATATAGAAGAAGAAGAAGAAGAAGAAGAAGAAGAAGAAGAAGAAGAAGAAGAAGAAGATGATGATGATGAAGAAGAAGAAGAAGAAGAAGAAGAAGAAGAAGAAGAAGAAGAAGAAGAAGAAGAAGAAGAAGAAGAAGAAGAAGAAGAAGAAGGGCGCACACACACACACAAACATGTACTTCACACCACACATCATAGGTTAGGTTCAGTGTTTATCTAACAAATACATTTTGCAGTATTCTTGGATTCTTACCATGTTTGAAATTGTACAGCGGTTGATGTTTCTGAACAGAATATACACTGTTAGACAATATATAGGATTTATAGGATCAAATCCTAATAGAAATTGAGTTTTAAAGGACTGATATTTAATGAAACACTAGGCAATAAGGTTGCTATTGTCTACAATAAATTTTGTATCGCAATAAATAAAAATGCCTACAGGTTTGAATATGCGTCACATTATCACGTCTTTTCAACAGTATTCCCACGAATAATGGGTTCTTTACTCTTTCAGAAATAATTAAGTGCGTATAATTAGTCTCTGTTCATGACATACGCGAATTCCGAGAATACAAATTTTTGTGAGCGTATTACGACATGTGCACTTCACATTGAAAAAGTCAAAATCTATATAACAACTTCTCTCATTAAAAAAGTGGAATTACAGCAAAGGAACACACACAGAGCAAATTGCATTTTATAATTACATATGTACTAGGTTGCGTTTAATTATATGAGTGAATGTAGGAGGAAAAAGCATTGTCAGAAGAATTAATATCATTCATAATTAATTAACAGTCTGCTCTACCGTGTTCTGGAAAAAATTGCACTAAACCTTACAAAATAATATTGTATTACGTAAACAACAAAATTAATTTTGTAATTTTCTTTGGTCCTATGAAAAAAAGTCAACTTTAACATGTGACGTAAATTAGCATGAAATATGTTGTTTCAGTCTTTTAGACTTAACTCTGTATATCCACTGTATTAATTGCTTTAATAACAAGTACTTAATGAAATTTTATATAACTGTGGCTGTCCCAACATTACTGTATGCTAGTGAGACATGGACTCTTGGTAAAAGAGACGTGCAGATTCAGGCAGCCGAAATGAAATTTCCAAGAGGGACGCTAGGTTGTTCTCTCTTGGATCGGATAAGGGACAATGATATTAGAGACAATTTAAATATTGTAACATTGGACCAGAAGACTGAAGACCACAGAAGGAGATGGTGTAAACACTTGAATCGCATGCCTGATATCCGACTACCCGTGGCTGCTTTGGTTTATCACCCTGCTGGGAAGAGAGATGTCGGTAGACCGAGGAGGAGATGGGTTCCGGAACAGGTCTAAGGCCTAGTCCTTAGAGTAGTGATGATGATTATGATGATGACAAATACTTCAATTCCTGATTTTGTTTTCATTTACTTGTGCTCGGATTATTTTTTTTTAATTTATAAAGCCTTACATTTAACCATAGTGTAAAGGGTGCATACTCCACTTTAATAATGATGTACATTTATAAGATACTTGCTAAACTTTTAATAGGCTTACACCTCTAAAACCGATGTATGCATTTTTTTTACAAAATACTAAGACTCCATTAGAAGGTAACCACAGAGCTTACGCTAATTTTAGTATTCTTGAGTACAACTTGGTAAATATTTGTGCAATTCGCAATAGTGGTACACTAAAGCCGCTTGACGCAATTTCAGTTTTTGATAACTTTTATTATGAAATATTTTTAAACACTGAGTAGTTATCTGACTCAATTTTAAAATACTTATGTCGGCACCATTTCATAAAATTAATTTTTACTATCTCTATCTGTAATATGGGCAGTAAAGAAGTAATTAAAACACAAATAAAAAATATTAATTTGTAGCAGTAGTATAATTATATCTTCTTGAAAGAAGATACGTACACACAGTCAGATAAAATTATGAATTTACGATACATTTACAGTCTACGTATTGACCAAATAACGACAATAATTTTATCCAAATCTTATACTAATTTTATCCAATATTCAGTACATAATAATGTACGTAACACACGCGCCCAATGTGTGTGTGTTTGTGGCTTTCTTTGTACACTTTTCATTTCTGAATATCGTCACTTATGTATTAAATTAACATTAAGTTAACGTATTTTAATAATTTTAATTATTTTATAATAACAGGATATAATTTTTATAATTTGAAAGCTGATTTTATTATAATCAGCCAATTTGTAAAAGACATGTATTGAATTCTTCATGAAATAGTAACAAAAATATTTTGTAATTACTATTTAAAATAAAATCGCAGTGATTTGATTCCACAATGGACTCAAAACAAGTAAACATGGTTAAAACTTAGTACTCTAACTTGTAGAAAAGATAAAGAAAACACTATTTAAAATAATATTAATTACACATCAAAATTGGATCCGAAATACGTCTGAATAGACAGGCTATTTATACGAAATTTAATCTGAAAATTAGTATGTAATCAAAATAAATACCCGTTGTGTTTGTGTTACAAAAATATATACGTTTATTAGTATTTTCAATGAGAAATTCACCCTAATTGTATTGTAAAAAATATTGTTTACTGAAACATGACGAATATAAGAAAAAATATTTAGTATAATTGTGTGTGTGTGTGTGTGTGTGTGTGTGTGTGTGTTAATATAGGCCTTAAAATAATTTGGTTGTTAGCAAAGCAATATGTGACGTTAGAATTTGTTGACAATTCGCTTATCAAGGCACATCAGTCCGCAGAATGATGTGGGTATTTATATTAAAAAATATATTTTAAAATATACTTCTATTTACCTATTTATTGAAAAATATTGCAGGTTATTTTATCGTGTAAATGTTTCAAAATTTAATATAGAAATTCACTAGGCTGTGGCAACTTGTTATTAATTACATGAAAATGTAATATTTTTTCGTGTATTAATGACCATTCACACACACGCGTACGATTGACAACTTAATTGAAACTGGTTCGTATGTACATATGAGTTTTTGGATGTAAACATTCGGAAATACATACGAATATATGAATATGTAAAATATTTGTCAAACCTGGCATATATAGAATATTTGTCTGCGTTCACGATGTGTAGTTACCAAATGCAATAAAAAAGTATTGTAAAAACACCAGGGAAAATTACTAATTTATAATTTCACCAAATACCTTTAAAATACTGTAGAATTTTTATTTTTTATTTTCCACTAATAATGCCTGGACTTTTAACTCAATGTGTGCATGGAATTCTACAATTACACTAAATAGACCCTGCAGTGAATTTCCTTATAACGTACACTGTTCAGATTAATGAGCTTCGCAGAAGTCATTACAAACATATAGTGTGATATTGCGTTTTGACTTTTGCTAAACTTATGTTGCTACCACTAATACTCACTTACGTTGTGCCGAGAGGCTTGAAAGCGCTCATGGAAGTGTAAGTGGGTATTAGTGGTAGCAACACAAGTTTAGCAAAAGTTAGACTTAACCACTGAATCGTATATTTATCGTTTATTCCATTTTGATCAACACTTTAATAAATTCAATGGCGTTAATAAATATTTAACACTGGTATGCTTACTGAGGTGCAGAACTCACCATTTTGAACGAGTAATACTTATTAAAACATAAATTTAGATATTAGATAATTTTTAAATAATGGAAAAATTACAAAAGAGAAACGGTTGCCCTACTGTTTCTTCAGTATTACGAATAGTATATTTATTACTATTTATATATTTAAATATTTAATAGTATTAAATATTTAATACTTCTTCAAGCAAAATTTATCATCGTACATTCACCTATTTTCATCTGAGTGTAACTTGTTACATATACGGTGAACTAAAAAAAACTTATAAAAAATAGTTTTGTTCAATGGGGAATTTTTTATTTACCGCAAGGAATATATATGTATCTAATATATCTGCCTTTTGTATCTATAAAAACAACGTCTAAAGATATATATTCCTATAAGTATATATTGATATTTGATAATATTAAACAGTATGCAATTTGGTGTACTTTTAGACATTCGACTTTAGAACGTTTAACTCTTTCGGACATTCGAAATTTATACCCTTTATTCATGTTTCGTGCTACGGTTTCGGACCTTCGATAACTGACGGAGGTGTGCGGAAGTGAATAAGCGTTAAGACAAGTGCAGATGTTTGTTATTATTTCCGCTTCTGTGGTTTTTCATAGTTTATGTTATTTTAATAATATAAAGAATGCAAAGTGTTAAAGTGATTAATTTTCTTTACATACTAAGGCTGTACTGTAGGTTGTTTCACAGACACTGCTTATAAACTTTCCTAATGTATGAGAATGATTAATTTAGCTTGTTACTCTGTTGTGTGAGCCTCCAGGTGGTCTAGTGGCTAACGCGGGCGATTGATGCGCTCGTGGTCCCGGGTTCAATTCCCGGCGGAGGCTCCATACGGCGTGCACTCAGCGTCGTGAGGCAAACTGAGTAGGCGCTGAGATAACAGCGCCGCCTCCTGGCCGTGAATACCGCAACTAGCGGCTGGTGGCGCGTAGTACTAGCCATACACCGTCACACTAACACAAAAGCCGCGCGGTACGCCTTGGTCCTTAACGGACTGTGGAGCGGAGGTTTATTTATTTATTTACTCTGTTGTATAGTAAGAGTGGTCTTATGATTTAAAATTACGTGAGAATAATATACGAGTTCATTATAGTGGAGTGTAATTTTGTAGAATTCTTAGAAAATTTTGATTTTCAGCACAAAATCTTTGGTATAATTTTTCTTTTTTGCAAAATTCATAAACGGTTTGAGCGTAGAAAAATATTAGCTTCAGAGTTCACATTTAATGATGAGTTTATTTGTCTCAACTTACGTACACAATATGCGCACAATAAATACAGGTTACTGCACAGAATTTAATATTATGAAAATCGAGTTTGGAACACCATTTCGGGAATGCATTATGTTCGAAAGTCAAGAACCTCCTTCTACTATATTTCAGCGAACCAAAAGTGTTCAAACTTAAATATATCAAGTTAAATATATTTCAACATATTTAAGTATATGATTTAAGTATATTCTTTATGTGCCAAATATTTACAAAGAAAAGGGAGGGCCGAGTTTATATAGGAAATATATATCAACATATTTATATATTTATTTATTTATAAGGTCGCTGCAACAGCATCGGTCTTTAGCGACCACAAAATTGATAAAAACGAATTTGCAAATCATACAGAAATTCTCATACAGATGGAGTAACATGAATTAAAACTAGAAGGTGCTAAGTGAAGACAAGCATTGCAACAAAATACACAACAAATGGTACGATTTAAAATATATCAAAATATTAACGGTAGATGGCTATAGTATATTTATTTATTTTTGTTTCTTCAGGAAAATAAATATACTGTGTGGTTAGTGGTAAAATTACCCATGTCCAAATTTTAATGATGTTTCAAGGTGTTTCAAAAACGACATTTTATAAGCATTTCTATTTTTCTTTCAATTTTTGTAACACCTAGCTAATCAATAAAAATTCTATTAATAATATAATTTTCATATAGGCTCAATATTCCCTTGTTTTGTCATATTATTATTAATAATTCTAAAACAAACCTTTTAACAAGAATATATTTTTTATTTTGTAAATTACAAATATTTCGATAGTAATCCAAATATCACAATCAGATATAAACTAAATTATATTATATAATAATGTACTATATATATCATATATGAATTATATATAAATTATATATTAATTTATATGTGATGGTCATGGTTGGATTACTATCGGAACATTTGTAATTTACAAAATACAAAATATATTCTTGTTAAAAGGTTTTTATTATTATTAATAGTAATTAATAATAAAAATTAACCTCGAAAATCAGTTTTATGATTTATAATAACACTTGAACACCTTTTTGTATTTTCAGTTTTCCGTAAATGCACATGAGTGGATTTGTGTAGATTTACCACTATCTCCACGATATGCTAGTTGAAAAGCAGCAATAATACGCTCTAAAGTAATAAAGTAAAAACTAATGCCTGTAAGAAATATAATTATACACCTGCGTTGTTTTCTGAAAAGCCACCACTACCACAATGAATGATTTACCTACCACAGTGTGGTGCAAACGAACCGACCACGCGACAAAACACATTACCCACATTTCATTTTCTCGTTACCGGGGTAACTATGGTGACTATATGCAGTTTATCCTGCTGCTGCTTCTGCTTATTCCGTGCACACTGCTGTGGGTAATTTTGTTGTGATAATTAGTTTAGACGGGAGTCGACGCGGGCGCGCGACCCCTCCAAGCCAGTAGTAGCTACGGAATGAGAATGCAGTGTTTCGACAATTTACATTCACATACAGTGAATGCATGCATGCTGACAATACATATGAAAAACATTACTTAAAGTGCAATCAAACAACAACTTTGATTTTAAGGGGACCAGATCGTGAAGGCCTGTCCCATGTTAATTAAATGGAAGTGTCGCTTATCAGTTAGGTACACATATTTCAAAAACGATTCAAGATATTTTTATGAAACGTTTTTCTGCTGAAAGATAAATGAATGGAGCATACCGTAGACCTAATTAAATACATGTAGTGATAAAAGAATATTTAGGCTGATTTTTCAAATATAGTACTTAAAAAAAACTAAATTAATACTTCTTTTGAAAACATTTTTAAAATATTTATATAAGGTATCATTCAAAATTGTTGGTTTATTATAATAAGTGTTATGAAGCAAAGATAATAAAAAAATTAAAGTTTCCAGCACGTTCCAGTACAAAGTTATGCGTAGCTAAACATGAAAAATATGGAGTTACGGAAAATCGCATTTGAAGTTTTCTAATGTTTTATTCAAATGCACCTGCACTGTACACTTCTTCTTCATTACTCTTCATTTTCTTTCCTTTTTAGCAGCCTTTTTTTTACTCTGTTCTCCTTACTTCTTACCAGAACACTCTTATTTGCTTCCAGAATCCTTATTTTATAGCTAATAATATTATTATAAAATATTGAAACGTTTGTTTGAAAGAGGTCAATGGCAGCGAGCTGGGTGACTTCACACGAAATAAACATGTAAGATGATATGAAAAAAATGTTTGGTATAAAAATGTATATATATATATAAATATATATATATATATATATATAATTTTAAACAGAAAGAAAAGGAGATTTTTTTAAAGCTAAAAACTGAAAATTGGTTTCTTTGAACATTTTTCACGACCTGGTCGCATTAAAAACCTTACTAACAGACTTCAAATCAGAAATTTTTGAATGAATACTGTAATAAAATTAAATTCCAGTGATGAATGTTTTTATAAGCTCCACGTTGTTTTGCGCCAATTTGTAATAAACTCTTGTTGAAGGTGTTAAGAGGAGATGATGATGCCCCACGTTGCAAGCGGCAATTTGTAATAATCTACGTATGGTGAGTCCTTCTTCGATCAGTCCCCACGTAGGAGTCGTCAATTTGTTATGGAATAAGTATGTTAGGTACTAGCGGTGAATCGTCCGTCTTATTCAAACCCCACTGTTGTAACCAATTTTGTAGAGAACTACTTGTTAATTATGTGAGGACGTATGTTATAGTATATACTGCACGATGGAAGCGTCAAATTGTAAAGAAATCTTGTCTATGGGTGTAATTAGTTATAAGATACTCCTGTGAAACAAACGCCAATTAATACGTTGCAGGTGTCAATTCGTAACAATTAGAATGCTGTTACCTGGTTTAATTAATATGTTATTCATTAATATACCTTTCGGTTGTGACCGGTGAAACCCTCAGAACATAAATTATTAAGCCAACAAAATTAGAATTATGTTCCTGAATTTATAATGGTATTATTCTATAGACTTAACTTAGTTCTCAGTGGTTGTTTAATATGAGCAATATATATGAAGTATTTACTGAATGTAAGTGGTATTTGTTTCAACCCTAGTCACTCAATAATAAAAATTTCATTCAAATTTAGTATTAAAAAACCAGTTAGTTCAGCAATCTCCCGTCCCACCAGCTGCAAACTTTAAGCGCTGTTACTAGAAATAAGTGTACTTATAGGTTAGTTATTCGGAGTATTTGTATCAATCTGTTTATAAATTATTACACAACTACATATAGTATTTTCTCTGCAATGACTAAAACGTTATCTCATACAACAAATGTACTTTATTTATTTTTCTATGATATTTAACAAGTTACGTTGTCTCAGACAAACAATAAGACGATCCAATCGACTATCCCAACATATATCGATTCTTAATTATTCAAACTCTAAAAAACATATACTCTTGAAAATAATGACAAATAATTCTTATCCCCGGGTTCGTATAGTTCTTTGAACCATTAGTAAGGCCAGGTAAAACGCACAATTAAGGTTGTTCAATTTACAAAATAATATTATTTACTTAAATTACAATGGAATGAAAATAAATTGTTTTTTACCAAACCGACGAAACTTCGGCTGGCGGTGAACGTTTGTCAACAGTGTATTTGGCCAAAATGCGGGTTATCTCGTCTTCCTCCAGTGGAACTGCTCTGATTTTCAATAAAATTGATGATGGTGTGTACTTGGTAAATCCTCAGGAGATCTTCTGGCTTCTATTCTTCTTTTTCGGTCTTCACAAGTCTTGGTCCCAGTGAATTGGAATTAGGATAGCTTCTGCTGCCAATGAAGGTTATTTCGTCCAACCGAGTCTTCTGTATTTCCAATAATCCCGTTAATTCAGGTTTTACCTCTTTACTGGTCTTCGATTTATAGCATGAAATGGTTTAATACCAAATTCAGCGGAATTATTTAGTGAATGAGGTGAGACGCTTTCAATTCTCTTTTATTGTATTCATTGATAATTTAGAGGGTTATTTAATTTGTATGATTCATTAACATTCAAGTATAATTGTTTTGCAAAAATGCTTTTTCAATTTGGATATATATTTTCTTTATATTTATTCATATATTTTAAACATATCGGTCCATCTCAATCTAATAGCTTGTAACAATCAGAACGAATATTCAAAATCAACAACTTCTTATATATCAGTTGCCTTAACAACCACGTTTTCTATATATCCTTGAGCCGGCATTATAGAATATTACTACTCCTTTCCAATAAAATACTCCATGCTTGGATTAATCTTGAATCACATAAAATTCTCCCCTAACCTTCCTTACTAAACAGTAAATGTTTTACCAGAGTTTCGTTGGACTGGGTTTACTAAAAAGGTATTAATTTCCTTTCACTAATATGGAATTTAGGCCTATAGATTCATTTACAACCATTATAACATTATTTGGTTTTTTTAACTTAATTTTCTTTTTTACCTGACCTACTGTACAATTAATTATTGGTTACATAGTTAATTACATGAATTTTAATTTACTGGTGGTTATTTGTTTTTATATTAATTAACTGGTTCTGGAACCCTTTATTAATTTATGACATAATTGTCAGAACTACTTGTTAGACTTGAAACACTGGTCACACTCCTGATCCAGTTTATAAACATTAATTAGAATAACAGTATTTTTCAATTTTATACAATACTGACAACTTAGTACAGTGCCTAACATTGGTAACTATACTGGGCTGTATAAAAACAAATCTAATATAAATATAAACATAATTATTGATTAAGTATTATTATCAAACAACATCATTTCATTTTTAACATATTCAACATACAATATAAATACTCTGTAGACCTTAACATGTCACAGTACAAAACAAACATTTCATTACATCCAATCATTCATTGGTCTGGCTCTTTTACATTTAATATTAGTCATTGACCCCTTTTTACTTGAGGTACTTCTCAAACACATGAACTATTGAACAACCTTAAGTCAGGGTATGGTCCTTGACCATATTTCATTCAATTTTTTTATGTAACGTTGGGGAACCTCAACTATGTTACGTTACAATATAGTTGTTAATTAAAGAGATAGCGTATTTTTTCAGTGGAAATTATAAAAATGTGGAACAGTGTGCTTAAGTCTCGAAAACTTTCGGCATTAAATGTGAAACCTGAAGCAAATTATTATTGAAATTAGGATCCGGATTTCTATTGCGCGGTGGTCTACTATAATTACAATTCTGACTAAAGCCGGCTATGCACTAACCATCCCCGCTGGACGTCATGACGTCCGTAGTTTTGACATCCATCCGCACGTCGTGTATTTTTTGAAGGATGTGCTCGACGAAAAATGAGTCCAGCAAGACCATCAGCTCAAGCCGCACGACGTGCGGATGGATCGTGTGTAGTGTTGACGGATGTCAAGGATTCGTGCATCGTGGATGTTTGATGATGCGTACGCTTGCTGTCTATCAAATCGCCATTTTCGAGCAAGTACAGTACATGTTTTTAGAGCACATTCGTTTAATAAATGTTTATTGTTTAATTTTACGTTACATTCATTCTTTAGTTTACATTTAATAAGTAACAATTTAGATAAAATTTCAGTTTAATATTTAGTTTAGTTTATTCTTCGTTTACGTAATACATTCAAATGTAATTAACATTTATTTATTTCTAATATTGTTATTATTAATTTGTTTTAATTACAATTCATAATGGGCCGTGAAATAACATAAAAATTTGTGGAAAAATATAAATTAAATAGATGTCTGTGGGACGTATCCTCGGCAGATTACATGATTAAAAATAAAAGAATGACAATGAGAAATAAAGAACGACTGGCGCGCTGGACGAGTTGCACGACAGTGTGGTGCGCACATCCATCACCGTCGGACATGCTGGACAGCGGCGATGGATAGTGCATAGCCGGCTTTACATTCACATACAGTGAGTGTATGCATGCTAACAACACATGAAGAACATTACTTAAAGTGCAATCAAACAACAACTTTGATTTTAATGGGACCAGATCGTGCTTAAACTGTTTATGGCTGATGCATAGAAATTATATACTGTCACGACGGTCTACTAGGTACAGTGAAAAACAAATTACAAGACACCAATTAAGTCACTAATTACCAGCTTTAATTTCCACAGTTAACAGTACGTAATTAACAACACAGTCTCTTATAACAAATCAAATAAAAATTGTTCACACGCAATAAAATGTCCACTAAAATTAAACACAATTGTATTATAATTATACCGTCCGATTATAAAACACAACACTTAACTAATAACCACTTGAAGGCGCACAGTAATTCCGCCCGACAATAACTCTCGAACCGCGCTGTCAATATATCGCAGTAATACTGAAACTTAAGGCCGCTGCCGCCATGTATTTATACCTGCGCTCACAGACCAGAATGTTCCTAATTGCGTGTTAGCGCTCGTGTGAACTACTTAATTAACTGCGGCCTTGGCACAGTCCGCGCGGCTGGCGCCTTCGCGAAACCTCTTGAAAATGCGTCGACAAGCACGAACGTCACGCGTTACATCGAGATTCTTCTGGCACATTCGACAAACACGTAGATTGTTCTGTGATGTCGTAACGATACTGAAAATGTTGTGCTGAAAATTATAACTACTCTGGTGAGTTGGTCAACGTTTCGGTTGCTTTAATTTTTTAGTTCAACAAATTTAGTTCATACATTATTTCCATACAAGTAGTGTACGTGCTGTTCTCTAATACGTACAGCAATTCAGAAAATATATTTTGTTTTTGTAATCGGTTTAGCATTTTTACAAATTTGTAAATTAATATATTTAAATGAAAATTTAGTCATTTATAATATTTATTTTAATTTATAACCGGTTACCACAATAAAAAATTAATTTCGCTAGAGAAATAATGTTTGTTTAAAGAAAATAGTTGAAAAAATTAAATTTTTTTAATTAGTTTGGAATTGACGTTTTTGTCAATATTATAACAAATTTTAAATTAAACTGTCAAGTCAAAAACAAATTTTATTATTGGAAGGTAAAGATTCAATACATTCATGTGCTCTATAATTCAGATGTTTTTATCTGAGGTATGTACGCCAACCACACATGAAGAAAATTACTTAAAGCGCAATCAAACAACAACTTTGTTTTTAAGTACAGATACTAACATATTTTGAATATATATAGTTAACAATTAAAAAGATATAATGATAATATAATGTCTTTATAATACATAAACACTTATTGCTTACTAATGGTACCTGTAATCTCAATCTTCTATTGTGGTGTTATGCATACTGTGTTATGATATTTATTGTTTATTTACCCAAATTAATAACTATGAAACGTAATGTTTTTTACAGGTTTTTTTGAATTTTTCTCTCAAATAATATACCCCTTATTTTGTACTTACATATTTCTATATTTATTTTATTGAATTGTTTGTTCCTTTTGGTAGAAAGCTGTTATTAGAATATTTTTGATTTTCTGCACAATATCTTTAGTATATTTTTATTTTTGCAAAATTCACAAACGGTTTGAGCAGAGATAAATATTAGCTTCAGAGTTCACATTTAATGACGAATGTATTTGAGACGTCTTCACTTTGATTGCAATCTTATAATTTAGACTGAAGAATAGACATATTTTTTTTTATCTTCCATTGTGGTGTATTCTTTGTTCATAACGTAAATATACCATACAAACGATTTATAATAAACTTTTAGTTACTCACATTTTTAATTTAGCTCGATTTCGGTCGTAGACCATCGTCAGGACGTATGCACTGTGCACTCTCGGTCACAATGCTGTAAACCGTTAGTGTTAAAAAAATTGTAGAGTTCTCAAGGTCTGTTGATTTTGTTGAAGATCGGTTAAGGGAAAGGGGTAGTTTACCTGCAACATTTTATGATTTAACAAGAGTAAAGTACTTAATTTTCATAAATAAAGTATCCTGATAAGAAGCTCATAATAATCCACCGTAGAAACGTAGATGAAATATCTATAAATAAAGGAGGTTAGGTAAACGGGGTGGGGGTAATTTTCTATTATTAAAAATTACAGTTGAAGGTGGAGGGGAGAATTTTTTATATGTGTACTTCGTTATCGGCAACAAAGAAGTAGTTTTTTTTGTTAAAACTGCTTCCCGGGCTGTTTAGCCGTAGTCCAATGTTTTCTGTAAAACCAGACTTTTTGGCAGTCCATCGACTGCCATCATCAGTGAAAATCGAGTGCGAAAACGTGAGGTGGTATACGTTAGTGACCACAGTACTGTGGTTAATGCTGAAGCAATAAGTAGAAAGACGTAGTTTCTATGGAAATATTTCATTTCAATAAAATCATATTTAAAATATGATTTTAAATATAAATCTTAGAACATGGAATCATGTATGGTTCTCCATACCGATATTTAAAATAATAATAACACTTCTTATATCATATCAACTTTGTAAAAATCATTCGAAATTTTTATTAAATAAAATTTTCAAAAATTACGAATTAATATTTCGTCATTATTATTCGCATATTTTTTTCTTTTGTGTGTGCTCATCATACACACAATTATTGTCACTATACAAATAACATTACACACATATTCATAAATATAATATACAAAATATAAATTGACATGTATAAATAGAAATTTTTATAATATATAATGTGCTCTCGACTTGCTCAGATTGTATTTCTTTTTAAATTCCATATTTTTTTAAATATAATTACTACTTTGCTTTGTGTGCTTACATATGAATATCGTATGTTACAATATCTACAATTACGAATTCGTAAACACTGATTGATCACCGTGAAACGTACGTTTTTGTGTCCAAAGTTTCTCGATAACTCTTTGGAGCCCAACGTTTTAGTTCTCAAGAAACTTTGGACACAAACATAAGTTTCACGATCATTAATCAGCGTGTACAAATTTGTTTTTTGTATACATTAACTGTTTTACAATAATGTGACCGCGAGTGAACAGTGTATACGCCCTGACGATGGTCTACGACCGAAATCGATTAAAATTATGAATGTGAGCAATTAAAACTTTATTATAAAATACGCGTATTGTATCTTTAGTTTTGAATTCATTATAACTATTACTTCGTTATACCAAGTATTTTAATAAAAATAATCATAATAATGATAACGCACTCCTGTCCGCTTTCCATTCTAATTGTACAATAAATTAACAATCATAATCGTTATTCAAGGATAAACATATTTTAGCAAAACTATTGTATTGTCTATTGAAATAATATTATATATTTAACTAGTTTTAGATACTTACAAGCCTCATTTCCATAGTCAGGTATAGAAATCAAACTAGATTTTGGTTTCATGAAAACCAGGCTAATAAGCCAAATTATACGATACATTTTTTAATTCTTATTTAAAACCAGATACCCATAAACATTTGAACACAAAACGTTGTATACAATATAGATTTATATTATTATTAATAATAACATTTTGACAAGAATACATTTTAACTTATAAATTACATATGTTTCGATAGTAATCCAACTATCATCATCAGATATAAATTAATTTATATAGTATAACTTTATTTTATTACTTGAACTCACTTTGACCATAATTTTATCGAAACCAATACCAAAGGAACAAACAATTTAATAAGTAAAAATATAGAAGTACATATGTTCAAAAATTAGTGGCATATTATTTGATAGAAAAATTCATATAAACACGTAAAAAATATTAAGTTTCAATTTATTAATTTGGGTAATTAAACAATAAATATCATAACACAGTATGCATACGAGAAATAATTTATGCTTTTTCCTTTGTTCTACAACAAATAAACGTAAATAATTGTTTTGTATTCCAATATCTGGCTACGTTGAGACTCACGAAATACAGTAAACATGTAATCTTATTCCGATCACAAGTAAAATCGTAGAAAAATAATTGTTTATTATTTAGTAAGTTTTATAAGTGAGTAAGTTTTGAAATATAATCAATAACTGAAATATTGTGATGAGAATTGTTCAACTTTTTGCTTTCCTTACTTTTAGTTCAACAAATTTGGTTTTTACATTATTTATTCCCATAGAAGATAGTATGTTGTTCTGTAATACGAACAGCAATTCAGAAAATATATATTTTGTTTCTGTAATCGGTTTAGCGTTTTCCAAGTTTATAAATTTAAATATATCAATCAGAAGTTATATTTATTTTAATTATACCCGCCTACCACAATTAAACATTATTTGACTAGATAAATGATGCTTGTTTACAGAAAAGAGTTGACAGAAATTTTACTTTTTAATTGTATTTAAATTAACATTTCTGCTAATATTTAAAAAGTTTTAAATCAAACTGTCAAGTTAAAAACAAGTTTTATTATTGAATGAGGAAGATTAAAAAAATTCATATGCCTATATTTCAGATCTTTTTAATTCGATTATCCGGAAGGAAAATAAAATAACTATTAAAGACTCTCGTACATTAAATACTTTATCATGTATTAATGTATTTATTTATGTTTTTATTAATTTACATTTATATGGATTTTTATTTACTTTACTAATATATACTTGTAATTATTTAACCACAGTGTTACCGTTGTGTGCACCAACAACACCGCGTGTGTTCCGTGTTCATATATTTTATTTGTATGTACGACATGTGTGTAAATTATACGTAATTTGTTTTAATTATCTGACGAACTGTACTGTGACATTACACCTGAATATGGGACATATGTCCAGAAACGCGTAATGTAATATAAAAAACTAAAATTAAAAGCCACTAGACGAATAGAAAAGATAAATTTTATTCTATTCTTGTGAACATATATTATACTACTAATGTCCTCATATTTTTATACTTTAAACCCACTCCATTACGATCCGATTGTATAGTTTTTAATATTAAAAAGACTTAAAAAGAATAACAAATAAACTAAAGAAAATTTTCAACTTTGTCGTGCTTATTTTCTAAGCTGCTAAATTTCATGTTCTGGATGAGGCCTTTCAGTGTTTCCACCATTTTCAAGTCCTATATCACGACATTCTGGACTTGAGTAGTTTAGCAAATAAGCACGATGAAATTGGAGTTACAGAGACTGCTAATTGAAATAACAAGATTAATAATAAATAAAATTGTATGTAATTTTATTTCTATCAATTTTTGTTACTTGTCTGAATACTAAAAATTAAAAATTTGTTTTTTCTAAAACATTATTGTTTAATACGGTATATAAAACACTTTTTCAAAAATTCCTTTACATTAAATATGATAATACCTTTAAAATGCAGTTTACTTTGTTTATTATATGAATTTTAAATTAAAATTTACATTACAAAATAATTAATTTCTATAATTATTATTTCGTTATTAGAAAAAGAATTTACGTACAGGAATTATTACGATATTTGACCAGACATAACTAGTTCCAGAAAGGTTAAAGTATTACTGTATGCATTCATATTATTCAATAAAAAGGTAAACACTAATTAAAGAGAACAAATGTAAATATCTCTATGAATAATTTTTATAACGTATGGAAGAAAATTCAATAAATGATTTTATGTTATAGTCATTAGATATCTACAAGTTGTAAAAATATAAATTATACTCGTATCAGTATGATCCTTGAGCTTCAGAACTCACTGACTATTTTGAACAAAGTACATTTATTATTGCATAAATTTTGATGTCAGTTCATTTTAATCGTCAGAAAAATTACGACAAACCCGGTTCACATACTATTTTTTGTTAAGTAAATTAAAATTTGCATAGTAATCGTTTAATAAACGCTAAAAATTCCAAATATTCGGATTATTGTTAAATTCCTTTTACTTTGGCATCCAGCTGGAGGTTCACAATTTAAAAAAAAATTTATCAAACTTTTATCCCCCAAGTTAGCGAAACTGTACACTATATATACATTGTGTTAAATTCTCTTTAGTTGGATATTTCATACGACACTTTCAATTTTATTAAACTTTTGCCGCATTTTTTAGACCCTGACGTCCCAAAATTTTCACCTTTACAAAATTTAACACTGCTTTTGGATATTAGTTAAAATTTCTTTTAAATTGATATGGTACTTAAATTTGTCCTCTTATATCAAACTTTTCCTATTTTGTGTAAGATGTACTGTGTATTCCTCGCTGGAGATCGTCTTCTGAAGTGGCGAATATAGCTCGGTCATCCGCGAAGAGAATGGATTTCAAGCTTTTTTTTTTCAGTGGATTTTTAAAAGCAGAAATGAAATTTCTGAGATCAGTTAAAAGGTGTAATAGACGACAACATATACGAAACTGAGGAGTTATGAAGTGATTTAGATATTTTTGCTGTTAATTAAAGGATTCAAGAATACAAAAGAAAATATATTTGACACATAGATAGTATGAAAGAAAGTAGAATACCTAAGATGGGGAAAGATTACAACCTTACATGGAGAAGAAAAGTTGGTAGAGATACGAAAAGGTGGACGTTAGGAAGATGATAATTATATCAAATTTTCACGCACTTCTCGACCCCCGGCGTTACAAAATTTTGAAACATTCCAAAATAAACATTAAATTTATATTTCGGTTAGATTTACTTTAATTTGATACCAACGTAGACTATTACGATTCTTTAAAAATTGAACCCTTTGACATTTTTGCCTCTCGCCCACCTAAAATTATGGGGTCAATATCAAAAATAATAATGTTCTGTAGGGTAAGAGTATGGTACAAGCATGCCAAGTTTTACCAACATCGCTTGATGTGTTTAAACTTATCGTGAGACAGACTTTAAGCAAATAGACAGAGAAACTTATAGAGTAGACGGACAGACAAATTCCAAATATTCGTGTTAAAACGCAGAAATCTTTTAGCTTATTGAACAAAGTACTTATTTATTTGAAATAATACAATTTGCTTAAAAATTGAATACTCTTTACCTCCCTTATCACACACACACACACACACAATTATAATAAAACATTTGCGGCTGTTTCTTCTTAAGAATCTAGAATAAAGAGGGCACTTAAAACTTAAAATTTAAATATACAGTGGAAGTCGCGAATAACGAGCTCGCTTATAACGAGAACCGGGATGTAACGAGCAATAGTATACAAGATTTGTTTGCTTTTGTATCTTAGTAATAATAGTTAAATTCGCTTTAACGAGCAGAAACGCATTAGAGACTTGGTTATAACGAGCATTTTATTGCAGGTTTGTTCATGGGTTAAAGTCTAACAAGAGTTCGTTACAACTTACAATTTAGTTTACAATTTAGTGAAACTGATAATGTATGTAATGAATTCGTGGAATATTTAAATAAATTGCAAACTGTTTTTATATCTACACATACAGAAATACTAAACAAACAAAAATAGATGACTTTTTTGAGGTTAATTAAGTTCTGTGTGCGAAATATAATTTTTACGATTCCATTTAGAACGCAGAACAAAAACACAAATAAATCAGAGTGAATTCTCTTGTAATTTAAAAACAAATATTGTACAAGTGGCATGGAACAATTTTTTTTCCAGATTGACGGATTTTTGCTAAGTTTTTACTACAGAGTTACTTTTACCGTATATTTCGTGAATGCATTGTACGCCAATATTCAGCAAACAATGTTAGCGTCTAAAAAATGTTTAAAGTTTAAATTTCACTTTTAACGGTAGAATATAAAACATGTCGAAATTTTATTGTGCAAAGCCTTTTCTATAGGAGACCTTTTTTGTTGTGTGCTCGATAATTATGGTATAAAAATTTAAGCTTGCAAGTAGAAAATTCGGATGTAGCGAGCACCCCGGTTTTAACGAGAACATTTGTCCGGTTCCTTGAGTCTCGTCATAAGCGAGTTTTAATGTACTTTTAAACAAAAACGGAAGATGTTTATGACACATCATACGATTTTGTCGCTAACTAGAATTCACTGTTGGCATATATGGACATATTTATTATTAATAATTAAAAAACTTTTAATTTTTAATTTTGTAAATTACATACGTTTCGATAGTAATAAAACTATCGTCATCAGATACAATTTAATACAGTCAAAAAATTTTAAATACATTGTTCAAAACAGCTGTTTCATATGTAGACTAAATTTAAAGTTGGTATATGTATTTTCAGTTTATTTCCGATCTGATGATGAAATGTAAAGCTTGAAATCGGTAATCGAAATAATTTTTCTACAGTGGTATGCAACAGTGTTAATTGTGTTTGTGATTATAACCACTAACACAACTTTATAAATTGAATATTCTGATAAGACGGGCAATCGACGACAGATAATGGACGACAACAATAAGGTAAGTAAAGAGTAAAGTCTACAAGTTACAAGTCAAATTAAAGGAGGTCTTAAGTAAAATATGTTTTAATAAACAATGTCTGGCTAATAAAGTCATTCCGAGGTTATTTCCAATCAGTGATAAGCTGTGAAGCTTGAAAGCGCTAATCGGAAAATTTTTTCTATAGTGGTGTGCAACAGTGTTAGTTCTGTTTGAGATTATAACCACTAACACAACTTTATTAATTCAACAAACGAATATTGTTAACTTTGTGTGTATGAGTGCGCGCGCGTGTTCTTTTTCCTGATATTCGTGTTTTACCGTGCCATTGGTTGATTCATGAATAGCATAAATAGTTGAGCGTGAACACGTACATGGAACAACATAAAAAATTCACCAACAATTATTATTATGTAAAAACACAAAGTCACAAAACAGCTGTCTAGAAAGAAGACAGACAGATGAAAGAAGAGATCGAGGTTGGAAGACGGCATACATAAGAATAGGCTGAAGAATCTTAAAGCCGATGAATCGAAAAAAAATGGAAATAAAGAATAAAACGTTTAAGAAACAAATATACAAAAATATTAAGGTTTCATATGATGTGTAGTGTTATACATGGAACGTTGAGGAAAAAGATAAGGAAAGAAACAAGGCTTTAATTTTATAAAACAATGGCAGTGCCTGTTTTACTATATGGATCTGAAACATGGGTTCCTAAAAAGAAGATTGAAAGCAGATTCAAAATTTGGAAATGACATTCCTGAGAGGAACAAAAGGTTGCACGAGACATGTTTGTTTGCGCAATGAGGATATTAGAGAAGATCTACATGTATTCTACATAAATGATAAGATCCAGACGTATCGCAAGGAATGGTTACACTATCTGGAGAGAATGGAGGATGGACGATTACCTAAGGTTGCGTGTTTCAATATAGACCCTTTGGTACAAGGGATGTAGGAACAAAATTTTGTCTTTGGTTATGACTTGAAAATGGTGGAAACACTGAAAGGCCTCGTCCGGAACATGACAAGTGGCAGTTTAGCAAGTAAACACGACAAAGTTGGAATTACAGAGACTGATAATTTAAATAACAAGATGAAAGGTGTAGAAACACCGAGAGTTAGATAGAGAGATACTCTGTGAAGACGGAATAGGCAAAATGCTTACTTCGTGAGGTGAAGAAGAAGAAGAAGAAATGTGTAAACCGATCTTTTATTCAAGTTTACCTTCTTCATCTTCAAATAGCGATGGCCATAGTTACGATACCCAGGGGGATAAGTTGGAATAATATTTTAACAAATTTAATTCACAACCACAGTAAATTTTTAAGAACTAGTATTTTCTTACTATAAAAAAACTTGTTAATATTCTGCGAAAAAATATTAATCAATTAAACTGTATTAATCCGTATTGAAATTAATAACTTGTAATTAAGATCCTATTAAACAGGTGTATGATAGTTTTAATAATAGAAGATGTATTCTTATCAGGAGGAGTCAACATTGTCTGCGCCTGCAATTATTTAAGTATCTAGAAATTTACATAAACGCTGAAAGTACCATCCGTAATATACAACTAATATTTACAGTAAAATATAAGCTGTGTTTTTGCTGTGAAAAGTAGCCGGCCGTACGATACGACTTCACGTAATTTCAAATAAATTTTATATACATTTACATTCATGTTCCGTAAGGAAATGGAAGTATGGTGATTGCGAAAAAATCGTGTTACAGGCAAGGGCTGATTCTGATTGTACTACCCTTAAAACATGAAGCTCGTTTAGGGTTGTGCTTTACGACTTGAAAATCGTGGAAACACTGGAAGACCTCTCCCAGAACATGACATTTAGCCGTTTAGCAAATAACCACGACGAAGTTGGAGTTACAGAGACTGCTAATTCAAATGACGAGATATTATAGACCCATTTGACATTTACTATATTCAGTGCTTACTAATAATTGTAATAAATTAAAAATCAAGTTATTAAATGTAAAACTCAGTTATTATTTACAATAAAAAAAAACAAGGCGTTTTGTTTATAAAGCAGCCATAGGATACGATTTCAGGTAATTTCAAATACATTTTATATATAACTTTTTGTTTAAGTGGTCCAAACGGTTTAATTTGTTGCTAAAAGTAATAAACTAAAAGTACCAAAAGTAACTAAAAATAGCAAAGAAATATTATGAATACACAAAACACGCGCGTGTGTGTGAGTGTGGGAGAGAGAAAAATCACTTTAATCGATTATAGGTAAAGTTTTTTATAAAATAAATTAATGAATATTAATAATTATTATTCTAATATTAATGTATATTAATTATAATTATATAATTATTATAAATATATTATTATAATAACCATATTCGTTATTACTATGGCTTCATTATACCCAGTATGTTTACAACAGTATCCGTGATAACGCAAATCAGTATTTTCCCTTTCAATTACACAACAAATTCTCAGTTTTAATCATTATTCAAGAATAAACATTTTTCATTAATAGTAGCCTATATTTTCTATTAAAATAATAATAATAATATATTATATATGTTTTTCGACACTTTTAACTTCCATAGTCAAGTATTGAAATTAAACTACATTTCTGGTTTCATGTTAACCATGTTGACAAACGTCTATAAGATACATTTGTTTAAACAACAAAATTCTTATTTAAAACCAGAAATCCATGAACATTTGAACACATTAGATGTATATAATATAACTTTATTATATAAATTGAAGTCACCTTGAACATTACTTTATCGAAACCAATACTACAGGAACAACCAATTTAATGAACAAAATGTAGAAATATATAAGATTCATATTTGGTCACATTATTCTTGTATATATTTTTCATTGTTAATACTAATAAATAAAACTTTTCTTACAAGAACATATTTTTAATTTTTTTAATTTTTTACAATGTTTCGGTAGTTTAAACATGATAGTTCAACAGTGTCAAACATTCAAAACATACAAAATATATTTATCAAAAAATTTATTTATTATTAATAATAAAGAAATACATAGGTACAGAATAAATGCTATATTATTTGATAGACAGATTCAGATAAACACGTAAAAATATTATGTTTCACAAATTATTAATTTGAGTGAATAAAGAATAAATATCTTAACACGGTATACAAACAAGAAATAATTTACGCGTTTTCCTTCTCAGCAGCTGTTCTATAACCATTAAATGTAAATATTTATTTTGTATTCCATTGACTCTGCAAGTTGAAACTCACGAATAACAAAAAAATGTGTAATCTTATTCCAATGATAAGTAAAATCGTGGAAAAATGTTTGTTTATTATTTAATAAACAGAAAGACAATTATAAGGTGAAAGTGAGTAAATTTTGAAATGTAGTCAATTATAATCATATCGTGGGGTTAGTGGTAAAACTACCTAAGTCAAACTTTTAATTATGTTTCAAGATGTTTAAAAAAAAACATTTTTAAGCATTTATCTTTTTTTTTACGAAGATGATATTTTTTTGCTGGTATCTCAACATACTTTTCAAAGCAATTGCATATCGAGAGGTCAATGGTAAAACAACCCACGTAACATTATGATGTTTTAATGACGTTTCCAGATGTTTGAAAAATGACATTTCTCTTTTCTGTTCATATTTAACAGCTCTATATAATCAACAAAAATTCTATTAATAATACAAATTAAGCTTGAAAATCAGTTTTGTGATTTATCATTGCACTTGAAAACCTTATATTTTCATTTTGCGAAAATTCACATGAGTGGGCTTGGGGGTAGTTTTACCACTGACCACTAGAAATATTTATTTTGTACTCTAGTATTTGATTAGATCAGTTGTAGCTAACAAAATACAGTGTATATATAATCTTATTCCATTGATAAGTAAAATCGTGGTAAAATGTTTGTTTATTACTTAGTAAAAAAAGATAATTGTAAGATAAAATTAAGTTTTAAAATATAATCAATTATAATATGCCTCGTAGGCTTTTCTTCTAAGGTGGTCACTAACGTCGACCACCTTACGTTAGCAAAACTTCGAATTTAATACTGATGATGTCAGTCGATGGCACTGCCGAAACATCTGTTTTTGGGATAACCAATGCACTACGGTCAAACAGCCCGGAAAGGAATTTTAACAACATAATCAATTGTAATCATATATTGTTTAAAAAAAAAATTTGCTAACATTTTTACTTAATAGGAGTAACATGAAGTAGAATAATTAATAAATTCATTCTCTACTTAAATAAAACGGAACCGTAACAATGATGAAAATACAATACTAAATGTAGACGCTGCTTTCAAAGGGGTTCTCAATCGATAAACTAAAAAATAAAATAAGACACAAAACAACCAGTTACATAGAAGTAGAAACAACTGTATTTCCATATTCTTCCAATTATACGTAAAAGTATGAGATTTATAAAATATTACCTGATAATAGAAGAATTTCCGTATTCTCGCTTCAGCTGAAGGAATTGGCCTCGAATATTCAATGTTTAATATTTGTTTTGAAAAATCACTTTATAATTTTCTTATTGTAGGTATATGATAATTTTCACTAGAACGGAAATCACCACTTAAATGTTTCACTGAGCACAAAAACTATCGATTGACATAAATTCGTAAATATGTTTTCTCGTTTTCTTCTTTAATCAAAGAATGAATCCATGATTCGAGAATACCGATTAAGTACTAAGTATCTTTCGAACTTCTGCTGCGGTGACAGAGGTGGTGGCCGGCTGAGCAGCTCGACCACAAATCATAATCCAGTCGGGAGAGAAAAACAATAAAATAAAACTCACTGTATTTTGTTAAACTCCCCCATCCCTCAGACACGCACACGTACGCACGCACACACATCCAAAGCAGCCACTCCCATCGTATTTCTCCTCTATTCAGTTCGGTTTTGAACCAATCCACAAATAATCAACATGATCATCATCAAAGCACGGTGTCGTTGGGATTATTGTCTAAAAAAAAACAATCAATCAATCTCTTGGTTGTCACAGAAGAACAGTAAAATGTATTTATTTATTAATCGATGTACCGTACAAAATTCAACGCGACGAATACTTTTCTGTTGTTTTTGTTGTTATTGTGTTTGGTTTGTGTGTGGTGGGTCGAGAAAAAAAACAAAAACAAACAACAGATCGCTAAACACACAGCCCAATGAATAATGTAACCAACTACATTCAATCACTTTTTGTCAAAACAGTGGTGACGGTGAACAAAAGTATTGTAGCGTATCGAACACTCGGAAAAACAACGAATAAAGAAAGGGTATATAAATATCCCGTTTGTTTGTGTGGTACGGTGATTTTTGTTCTCACGCAGTACTACGACGACAAAGGATTTATTCCCACCCACACATTGAGTTTCAGTTACAATTGTTTTGCGTTATTAATTTTCTGCAATTTTTTTTATTCAAATACGTATTTCTCTATAAACAATTAATATTTCAGAAGACAATCGGGGGAAGAACATACATGAATAAGTTTTGTACTGCAGCAAACAAAACAAAAAATTCAATCGATCCACTGACGGTTCACTTTCACGCCGAATTGATTGATATCGAGATATCGATAAATTGTTTCATCAGTGAGCGCACATTACTATTGTCCGTAAAAAGCTAACGTCCCGGCCTCGAGACCCTACACGCTTCGACTGACTGGTACACCGGTCTGCCGTATTCAGTGGGACGCAGTGCGCATGTCGCCCTTCAAACACGTTCAAAGTCGCTTGATATTACCACCCTTCGCAAATCAATATCTTATTTTAATGTAGTTTTTTGTCACCATTTTTTTTTTGAAAATATTTTACAGTAATTGTTATTCCGTCTTCTTCAATTCCTTTTTCCTGATCGCAGACGACTGATTTTCACCCCCCTCGATTTCGTTGCTTTATTTAAAAAGAAATATATACTCTCCACTCCGTTACAAAAACCGGAGAAGGAAACTACCTTTTACAAACAGTAGACTAGCTTTCTGAAGACTTATATACAAAAGAGAAGAAATTAATGATCCGAGTTCCACATTTATACTTGTGATTTCTCAGAATTCATGAGTTAAGAA
The DNA here is from genome assembly GCA_034769895.1 of Magicicada septendecula. Taxonomy (NCBI): domain Eukaryota; kingdom Metazoa; phylum Arthropoda; class Insecta; order Hemiptera; family Cicadidae; genus Magicicada; species Magicicada septendecula. Next base: position 1,418,318,900 of record CM068367.1, on the reverse strand, counting down.
TAAACTTGAAAAAAGGATATTATTATTAAAATATTTCAATTTGTTTTGACTCGCTCAGATATGAAAAAAAACATCTAAGCCTTATTATTTTTATAAAGAGATCGGAGTTTTTGTTGCAGAGTCTAAAGCCTTGAACTTTCTTTTCACAAGTTGTCCGATACAGTTCAAATGAAGATTTACTATTGGCGACGCACACTTCTTGTTTTCTTGTTAACCAAACTCTGATTCTTTTAAATGCGTGATTTTTGTCTGTTGCGGGCATAGGAACGTATTGTGTTCAGGTGGAATTTTCGTTTGTTGGGTTTGACGTTGTAACTACAAAACAAAAAGAGAAATGTTAACTAACAACACGTCAAACCACCCCTTATAAATATCAAAACGAGGGTAATAAATGTTCTTCTTCTTCTTCTTCACCTCCTCCTCCTCCTCCTCCTCCTCCTCCTCCTCCTCCTTCTTCTTCTTCTTCTTCTTCTTCTTCTTCTTCTTCTTCTTCTTCTTCTTCTTCTTCTTCTTCTTCTTCTTCTTCTTCTTCTTCTCCTCCTCCTCCTCCTCCTCCTCCTCCTCCTCCTCCTCCTCCTCCTCCTCCTTCTCCTCCTCCTCCTCCTCCTCCTCCTCCTCCTTCTTCTTCTTCTTCTTCTCATCATCATCATCATTATCATCATCGTCATCATCCATATCAACATTGTTCACGACTGCTGGCTGTTTTGGTCGTTGCCGTAGTGATCCCGATTGACATCGCTAAGGAACGTAAGATCGTCTTTTAGAGAAAGAAGGAGGTAGGTGGTGAAGCTGCGCACCGACAGGGCCGAAGCCAGATGCTGGAGAGATGGAGAGAGAGTTTGGGAGCAAGACGAGCGAGGTCGCTGGACAAGAAGACTCATCAAGGAAGTGCAGCCGTGGGCGGTGAGATCGACTATTACCTCACTGACTGGCCACAGGCACTTTTAACCTTACCTGAATACAGTCGGAAAGGCCGACTCACCAGAGTGCCTGTACTGTTCTGAACCTGCGGACGATGCATGCCATACATTCTTCGTCTGCGACAGATGGGAACAACACAGAAGATGGTTGCAAGATTATATTAACCACCAGATCTCCCCGCATAACATCGTTGAAGCGATGCTTCAAGCGGAGGACACCTGGAGGTGTGTGACACGGTTCGCATAAAATATTCTTCGGGCGAAGAAGATGTATTTAGACAACACATCGTATCGCATCTTACCACCCCCACCCTCTAAGGGCCTCCGCACACGGCGCGACTGTTTTGCTACTTTAGTTGTTAACGGGTTGCGCGACCGTCAGCGTAGTGGAATGGGGCGCCGCGTACGACGCGATCGCAAAGAGACCGGTTTTGAAATCACATTTCAGTCGCACGCAACCCGGCTTGCTGGTCGGACAGCAACCTTTTCCGTTCTGAGTTATTTTACTGTAAATTGATTTTATAATATTCTAAAGTTCTTATAGTGTCATTTTATAATTTTGTAGTTTTTATTCATTCATATTTCCATCTATAAAATTAATGATCAGGGGGCGAATATAAATATCGTCCAAGAGGTGTAACAAGCACCCAGTGTTATGCAATGTTATTTAGTATTATGCTTTTAGTCCAGTCGCCAGAGTAAAAATAATGGTAAAATTTCGTAAAAAATTGAGGCAAAGTGATATTTGGTATAGTTATTGAAAAAGGTCTAAATATCGGTTTAAAATCATCTTTGCATGTTTATAAGGTCAGGCTTTAAAAAAAAACCATATTTAAGGGCAGCGCGCGGTAAAATCGATAAAAACGTTTACATTCCGTGAATTTCTTTTCTTACTACTAAATAAACCATTGGATCATGATAAAGTCTTCATTCTTTTTGTTTAAAATAGTTCAAATTTTAATAGTAATAAAATCAAAATAACGATTTTGTTATTATTTCATCGTTAGGAGTATTAAATCGATAGACGGAATGGTCAATTTTAACAAATCTTCCTCTGTTGAATAATATTATTAAATATGTGTATCTTAATATACGTACATAAAAGTCATTGTGTGTATTTATATTTCACACCTCCTACTAAACCACTGGACCGATTTCAACAAAACTTAGCACAAATATTTTATGCAACGGGAGAACCAACATAAGATAGGTGTTTTGGGCCCTGGGGGATGTCAAAAATGGAAAATATGAAAATACCGCATGTAGGGTATCAAATTAAAGGGGATTTCAATGCAAGTAACAATTTTTCATGCATATAAGCACTATTGAAAATTCTTGGGCCCTGGGGCTCAATAAATGGGTGGTTTTGGGGGAGGTCAAAAATGGAAAATATGAAACTGGACCGATTTCCACCAAACTTGGCACAAATTTTTTACGCAATGGGAGAACCAACATAAGATAGGTGTTTTGGGCCCGGAGGGATGTCAAAAATGAAAAATATGAAATATGAAAATACTGTGGGGTATCAAATTAAAGGGAATTTCAATGCAAGTAACAATTTTACATGCATATACGTACTATTGAATACATTTGGGCCCTGGGGCTCAATAAATGGGTTGTAATGGAGGGGTGTAAAAAATGGAAAATATGAAATATCATATGTGACATGCATATACGCACTATTAAAAATTTTGGTTTTTGAAAATTTTGGGCTCAATAAATTAGTGGAATTGGCGGAGGGGTGATGTCAAAAATGGAAAATATGAAAATACCGCACGTGGGGTATCAAATTAAAGGGAATTTCAATGTAAGTAACAATTTGACGTGCATATAATTTATCATATAATTCTAAGGCTGTTTTCACAATTAATAAGTCTGCATCATCGTCAGCTTGTTTAACGTTAGCTTTCTTCTTCCAAACATCTCGTTAGAATTTCAATAAATCGAGTTTTATTAGTTTTATTCGAAAGAAATTGTTCTTGGGTCACTGTGACACACATATCTTCATAGAATAAAATATCTAAAGAGGAATTTTGATTGGTACGGCGATAACGCTCCATAGCTTTGATGCTGTTAGAATTGTTTGTATAGCCATCAAAAACTACAGTAACTTTTGATCCAAAGTGTCTCTTGACATAATTTACGTATCTTTGAAAAATACATTTGAACTTGTCATTTTTTGACCATACTACTCTATACAGTAACATACCACCATCAATGACGTAAATGCAATCTTCAAGGTTAATCTCAGTGCGGTCCACTTCAAACATATCATATAGTTTAGACTTATCTGTTTTCCGAAATACACCTTCGTAAAACATAGATGTTGGGTACGGTGCAAGTTCATAACGCATGTAATCTTTTAATTCGTCGTCACTTTTTCTTGCTACACAAATGCGTTGAAATATAAACATTGGATCTATAGGGACAATTTCCTCTTGAATTTTCAGACTACTATTAACACTTTTTAATGACAGTACTCTATTTTTTCGTTTAAACGAAACTTTATGGAAGTTTGTACCAGCAATTTCTTCTAACCCTGCTTTTCCAACCTCAAAAGCATTATGACAGTTAATATTATTACCGCCAGTAACGCCAGTAGATATAGACATTATTGAATCTTGATAAGGATATGTCTCGTGACAATCAAACCAGGATTTTATTTTGAGAATATCTTCAGTATCTCGTTTTATTCGAGAATCTCTAGCATCTACATGCTGATCGGAAGTAGAAAATTGTATACCACAAAAATTTTCTACTTCTTCGCAGATATCATGTGTATATGGCATCTCTAAAATCCATTTATTTGCAGTACTGGTAGTTACTCCCCGTCCAATCATACCACCATCAACTTTCATGACTCTCATTAAGTCCTGTTCGATTGTCATATCAGTATGAGTTCCTGACCAGAATTTCTCAGTTCGTCTTACAGTACAAAATCTGTTATTTATAAAATTTTGAAGTTCTTTAATTTTTAAAGCGGTAGTTTCTGGAATTACATTTTGGTTTTGCATTGAGGTGAAAAGTTTTTCAGATTCTTTTATAAATTGATTCATATATTGTACATATAATAAGGCTGATTTCGTATAATTAAAATGTCCAGTCGCATAAAACTATGGCAACATTTGCTGAATAACTTGTAATTGAATTTTTATATTACCCATTTTTTCAGAGCGCGCAAATGCTTTTGCAATAGAGATCATTCGTATGTATTGTATCCATAATTTTGCAGTTTTACCGCATTCCTCAATTTCAATAATTTTTTCTAGAAATTTACCATTTAAGATGTTAAAAAAATTATGATCTTGTACTTCTTTGTAAGTAAGATTGTCATCTAAAAATTCTTGTAGTAAAGATTTCATATTTTAATATTCAACTTCTCAAAGATTCATTTCCTCAATCTTTTTACACAAAACTATCCAAATTAATGTGTGGCCTCGTACTGCTCTAGCATAAGCATGGCCATCTAACATCTTATCTACAGTTCCTGGCGCATAGTAACAGCTTAATGCTTCTTTTAAACCGCTTCCTGCCATCACATAACCGATTGAACCAAGAAAAGACATAAGCAGATGAAATCCTCCAAGTCGAACAATTACATTATGTATATCATCATCAGGTGAGGATTGGACCATTTTAAACGCTTTCTGATACAAAGGTTGATCGAAAGTAACAAAACAATTAAATAGATTTAAGTTTTCACTAGTTTTACAGCGTATTTTAAAACGGTGTATATTGTATTTTTGTCAGTTGGAGGAGAGTGTACAAAAGGCAAGCAAACAATTCTAGATAATTTATACGTCATATTTTCCAAAAGCTTGGACATAAAGGCATTCCAGCCAGTAATGCCTGGTTTGGTCACTCCATAAATCCAAAGCAAGTCAGCATTAGAAAAATCTATATTATTAAAACTCGGGTTATCTACTTTTTCAAAAACAATGTTTTGGAGTGCATGTGTATTAATATTTTCAAAAATTTGGAATGGTATTTTGTCAATTTTGCTAATTTCTTTTGCAGTAGGCTTAACTGTCAATCGTTTTAAGGGAACTTTGTTATAATAACAATCTCTGGGACTTACAATCATAATACCTCCCATACTATGAAAAGTATTTTTCCCGTCTATAGTATTGATGTTAATATCTGAATTGTCAAATGCCAATTGTGCAAAACAACCAGATCTAAATGGAGAACGTGGACTAAGCAATACACTATCCTCATAAAGTGTTGCTTCTTTGTATGATGAACACACTCCCAGATGCGACAATATATCTATAATTCGTTTTGAAGCAAATTTCCTGTGCAACATTACAGACAGACCAACTTGCAATGGTGATAGAAAGGTTCTAGGTCTTATGCAACTCATAATTGAATGAGTAATTGCTGTGCATTTTGTTTCATATGAACGAATATCACCTTTTTTATTTTTTAAAATTATTTCTTCTATCAGAAACTGAAGGGATTCTGGGATATTCTCATTAATATTTTGGAATATATTATCACTTGGAGGATAAAATTCTGTATTACTTTTCTTCAGATTAACATCGTTTCGAATAATTGCTGCTGCAGATTTTAAGATTTTTCTTTTTTCTTCATTTTCATCTTTTTTTGAGGCTATCCATGTCTACGTTTAATTTTTTTAAATGGTCAAAAAATGGTGTCAGAAAGTCCAAAAAATTTTGTTAATTAACCACCCGAAATTATTTTTAATAAGCTTTAATTTAAGCCGTCGTACACCTTTGTGCCACAATCTTGCCGTACTTTATGAGCACTCAAAGTTTTTTTGTGAATTGCGATTTTTTTGAGGTAATATTCGACATTTCAATATGAAATTTTTGGGGTTTATAGTACTCCACAAAGGTTACCTTTCCCTCAAGTTTTATCAACTTTCATTAATTTGTGTTAAAACGACAGCAATTTGTTTATAAACGCCATCGCCACTTTATTTATTTATTAACAATAATAATAACATAATAATCTCCGTATTAAGGCTAGAAATGTTCTTAATTTATTATAGAATACTGAAAAAAAATCACATTAAAATCGGCTTGTTAGGTCCAAAGATATTTATAAAAACGCTATTTTGCAACTTAAATTGTTAATAAAAAAATAAACGGGTTGTTTTTACACAAAACTTAACTATTAGCTCAACTTGATCCCATTAACCAATTTAGCACACAAAAAATCGACTCCCAAAACAATTCACATTTGATTTTTATTTTGACTCCACTACACGTGCTCACAAATAAATAAATATTAGCATGTATAAAAAGTGTAAATAAAAACTTTAAACTGCAATTTTTTTACCTGTTTATATGATAAAAACAAAAATATTTGTAATGTTTTGATTATAACCTTTGAAGAAATATCAACTGCGTTACTGCTCCGTTCTTGTATAGCAAATGTTTGTATGGCACACCACAACAATGGGTGTTGCGCGCGCAGCTACATTTACAGTTCACACTCGAGGGGAATAGAACGCCGCGCCGTTTAAAAATTTTACCTGTTTTCTAGGGTCTTGTTTTTAGAGTATAGGTATAATCAGGTAAGAGAAATAACATGAATAGATAGATTTAGTATTGTAGTAGCTGTAACGTTAATTTCAAGTACTCAAATAAACCCACTTAAAAGATACATGTATGTAACGCAAAGGAGGCACCTTTTTTTAGTATACACAATTTTTATTTATTTTTTTTAATTTCGAAAATGATTTTAATTTTTATGAGTATAGTTTTTGATGCAGAACACTTGCAGCTTTCAAATACAATTTTTTGTATTTCGATATCTCTATTTTTAAGATTAATAAAGGCAGATAAACTCTGAATTTTCGAGTAAATTTAAAATACGTCGAAATACTCACTTTTGAAAAGGTGTTTTTTTTAAAATAACAACTTCAAAAGTATTTTTCATTATTATAAAATAAAAAGTTTATCTCTTTTAAAGGTAACTTAGTAAAGAACTACTATTTTTTTAAATTTTATTGTATAGTACTTGTAATTTTGTGGTTTCACTTCTTTTTGTATCTACAGTAAATATTTATACACTATATTCTTTATGTTCAAATAAAATATTTATGTAAAAATCAACAAATTTTGAAAGCTATACTGTTCCCCTTCAAAACTAGCCTTTATTTAACTGGCTATGCTTAGATTAAAGAAAGTTATGATATTTTTGAATAGACGCGCCTGGCTAATTTAGCGAATTACGCAAGATCGGGGGCAAACGCTCTTTTTAAAACGCAGCGCTCATCATTACCAATTTTCAGGAAAACAGTTCCATTAACGTAAAAATATGTAAGGAGACTTTCTGAAGGAAATTGTTTGCTCTCCAATATACACCTTTTTATTTCTTCCAACTGTACATATTTACGGAGTGCTTTAAGAAAATCTGTCTTTACGATTTTTCCAGACCATTTTCAGAAAACCCTAGAAAGGTAAACATGCAAAGATTTTTTTATATTAATTATTAACGTTTATTTAACACGTGCACCAAATATTGCTTTGCCCCAATTTTTTATCAAGTCAAAATCTCTGGCGACTGGACTATTTGTGAAGCCAGGGACAGTCATCTGTAATAAGTGCTGACATTCTGTAAAGCGTAGTGAATTTTGAATCTGATTATTTCAGCTGAGTAGCATGTACAAAAAGCCTGGACTTAATATTTCTTTCGATGTAAGGATGAGTACAGAACATCCTGCCACCTCTTCGCCGTCTTCGATATTGTATATAAACAACGTATCCCTCACCGCTACTGCTACACATAGGCCTAATAATAATAATAATAATTATTATTATTATTATTACTATTATTATTTTAGTTGTTGTTATTATTACTATTATTATTAATTCATATTAAAATTAGTATATAATAATTAATAATGATTAATATTATAATAATTAATAATAATAAAATTTATTATTATTATTATTATTACTTGAAGAATGTCAACAAAACATCTCACTACGTTCTGTTCACATCATCTTTCATCTTCACTAGACAGGTTGCCCGATCATCATCAACCTTGGCTCTACAAACTATGGTGGGTCTTGGGCTGCTCCAAGAGTCGATTCCTATCCTCCCTATTGCATGGCTTGGCTTTCCAGTTTCTTATGTTCAGCTTTCCGAGGTCCTCCTCTATCTGGTCTTTGAATCTACTTCGGTGTCTTCCCCTTTTTTCTGCTACCCGTTGGTTTCTGGTAGAAAATGTGTTTCGTAGGCTGTCCTCCCTTCATTCTCTCTATGTGACCAACCCACCTTTGCCTGTACATTTTGATTAGCATGAAAATGTCCGGCTCTTTCTAAATACGGTATAATTTGTAATTATAGCACTTGCGCTACATTCCATTTTCTTGTACTCCTCTACATACTGTTCTTAGAATCCGTCTTTCACAGCAACCTAGAAGACTCTCGCTATTTTTTATCACTGTCCAGGTTTCTGAAGCATATGTCAGCACTGGCCTGATAAGTGTTTTGTAGATTTTGCATTTCGTGCTTCTTGCAGGTTGCCCGATACTTATTACATTTTGGTCAAAATTCAGTTGCTTCGTCTGCGGACAACAGCAACCCGCAGTTTACTATTATACTACCGCACAAACTATACTACTATAGTTTCAAAACGATCGCGTCTCAAACCAGTTGCCCAACTCGTGTTGCAGAAAAGTCGCGCCGTGTCCGAAGGCCTTAAGTATAAAAATTTAGCTGAGAGTCACAGAGAGCGTAGATATTCGTTAGTAATATATTGGCATCAATAATAATTTGTACTTTAACTATTTGTTATCGAGATTAAATCCTGGCGCTAATGTACTGTGCAATTATCACGGATCCAACAATATTACCTGTTCTGCAGCCACCAATAAAATATTTTGTTACACGTTCATAGAAAATTTACACGTGTTGAATGTAAACACACATTTTACACGTAAAACTGTGTGTAAACAGGCGCTGTAAATTCGCACACAAACCGTTGAATAGCTCACTGGGTCCTAGTGTAAATTTAAACAGCGGACACATTTGAAATATCGGCAACAACTGATTGGTTATTATTGGCTGAGTCGTAAAATAGCTTAATTCCGCTTTACGTTCGACAACAATTACTACTGCATGGTATTTACTATATTACTACCGTAGTGTTGTTCCAGTCAAAAGTCAAGCCCAAACAGTCGCCCTCCGCTCATCTCTAGCATTCCTAAATCAATGGCTCTTGCAATTGCTAATTCCTAATTCTCATGTATTGTCTATGATTCTTTCCTCCGTTGTTTTTCTTAGTTGACTAAATTAAATAATAATAAATTAAGATTAAAGACTTTCATAGACTATACTTAAACTTCATCATCATCATCATCATCATCATCATCATCATCATCATCATCATCATCATCATCATCATCATCATCATCAAGGCTTAAACCAACAATGGTTTGTTCCGGTCTGAAATAGGCAAAGATTTAGAGCTAGGTACTCCAGTGCTTCGTCGGACGTCCCACACCTCTCCGTCTCCTCTGTTCGTAGTTCCAGAGTTGTTTGGGGACGCGGGAGTCATCCATTCGGCAAAGATGTTTCCACCAATTCAGCCGATACTGGGCGATCCTGTCGAGTATACTCATAATATTCAGTTCCTGCCGTATATGTGTGTTTCTTCTATGATCATGGAGAGTATACCCTGACACGTGCCTGAGAAATCTCATTTCAGCCGCTTGGATGCGACTGGCCTGGCCTTTCGTTAAAGTCCAATTCTCAGACCCATAAAGAAGTGTGGGAAGAGCCATCGCCTTGTAGACGTTTAGGCGTGTATCTTTACTTGCTGACTTGAGGGTTCGCCTGATGGTCCCGCACATAAGGTTGAACTTATTCAACTTGTTCACCACGTCGTTGCTTGCATTATAAGACACACTGTAGCCCAGGTATTCAAAACTGCTAACTTGTTCCAGGATTGTACCGTCTATAACAATTTTTGCCCGTACGGGATCAGCTCAACAAAAAACCATCACTTTGGTTTTAATTGTGGATATCTGCAATCCAGAGACTTTGCAGATTCCATTTAACAAATGTATACCCATCTGCAATCTGTTTTCAGAGTCCGATAGAATAGCCAAATCGTTCGCAAGCAACAAGGTGTCAATTGTAGAGTGACCGATCATAAAATGGTGTGGAAGACACATCTGCCAGTTTTGTATGATATCGTCAATATATAAATTAAAAAGAAAAGGTGATAATGGACACCCTTGTCGTACTCGACAACTGATCAGGCCAACTCTAGGAGCTGTTCTCGGTCTCCCTGCTTCTATTAAGATTTTATTCTCCATATACAGACTCTGTACTGCTCTGATTAGATGTCGTGGGATCTCTTTCCTTGCCATTACTGCCCATAGTTTGCTCCGATTCACCCTAATTCTATGGCTCATCCAATTGGTCATTCCTAATTCTCATGAATTCTCTGCGATTGTCTCCTCCTTTGATTTTCTTAGTTGACTTAATGAAATAAAAATAAATTAAGATTAAAGACTTTTATAGATTATACTTAAACTTTCTACAATATTCTTAGAATACAATGTTCAAGATATAGAGTATAAACACAATAACAGCATCAACAGGAAGGAAGAGTGCTTGAGGCTGAATAAGGCCTGGTATCCGGCACTCAGATGTTCTCGGATCCCTAACACGGATATAACGACTAACTCTGTTGTTGAGACAGGCGAGCAACGGGATCTCTGGGCCAATCACATAGCAGCTCACACCCGGACGGCTGTTTAAGTGCGAAGGTTTGAAGTCGCGTCGTCATTTAGTCGCCAGAGGAGCAGAACAGGATTACTGCCGCAGCTGCAGTCGAAATATTTGGATCTACAAAAAGAAGACCACGGCCCGACAGTTCGGAAAGTAATTTTACTGAATATATATATATATATATATATATCCGTGTTAGGGATCTGAGAACATCTAAGTGCCGGATACCAGGCCTTATTCAGCCTCAAGCACTCTTCCTTCCTGTTGATGCTGTTATTGTGTTTACAGTCTATATTTCGAACATTGTATTCTAAGAATATTTTAGAAAGTTTACGTATAGTCTATAAAAGTATTTAATCTTAATTTATTTTTATTTCATTTAGTCAACTTAAAGGAGGAAAGAATCGCAGAGAATTCATGAGAATTAGGAATGACCAATTGGATGAGCCATTGAATTAGGGTGAATCGGAGCAAACTATGGGCAGTAATGGCAAGGAAAGAGGTCCCACAACATCTAATCAGAGCAATACAGAGTCTGTATATGGAGAACAAAATCTTAATAGAAGCAGGGAGACGGAGAATATATATATATATATAACATCGGTTTATAGGGCTGTCGTCGCTGTTCGATTTCTAGATTTTCTCTCCAATATATTTGTCCTGACAATGTTCTTCTGTCAGATTCCTCGCACTTAGAGCTTTCTGGATACTCTCTCGCCATGATCGTCTGGGTCTTCCCCTCTTCCTTTTCTTCAGGGGTAACCATTCCGTTATCCTTTTTGGCAACCTTTTCCTCCCATCCTTTTAACATGTCCAAACCAAATTAACTGTCTTCTTTTCTTTCTGTTTCGTCTACTACTACATATTTAACATTTATCATTTCTCTAATCTGTTCATTTCGTATTTTCTCTCGCCTGGATACTATGCATGATCTCCTTGTGGTACTGCATGATCCATCATCTCTACAGCTAGTATTTTCCTTCTGTCCGCTTCTGTCATTCTCCAACTCTCAGCACCATACAACAGAGTACTCTTTGCCACCATATACTATTTATCCTTTTCATAGCCCTCCGTCCAATGCCTACTCTCTCCTTTATTTCATCTGTATCTCTGCCTTCCTGATTCATCTGTACTCCTAAATACTTATATGACTGGCAATTTTCAATTTCTCCATTGTTGTCCAATTAAAAGTTGGACAACAATAGTACCTCCCACGAATAAATACTTGGTCTTTTCTAAATTTATTGACAGTCCCCAGCTCTCGTATTCGTCTTTGATTTTACTGAAGTTCTTAGAAATAAATTGTGATTTATTGTGTTGGACCCAAAGTCATTATAAACGTGCAAAGTAAGTAGTACGAGATGATTAAAAAAAGTAGTGGTTAGGAAAAACAAATACTTGTCTATTAGAGCTGATATATTTAATGTGAAGTTGGATGATAAAATAAAATACGGGAATGTTAGGGATTCGTGTGTTATCTTTATGCGAATCTCAATGCAGATGGAGAGATTACAAAAATGAAATTTCAGGCCAGGAAAACGAGTGAATATCTCCATGGAATTTGGTAAAGTAAGGGTATTGGTAAAAAGACAAGATACATTAGTTAAGAGTAGGTTAATGAATAGAGCAGAGACATGGTTGGGAACAAAACTAAAATACATTTGAGATGGCTGCGCTCCGAAGATGACGAATAGTTTCTAGACAGAACAGAGTCTTAAGTAATAAAATTAAGAGAATAGAGAGGGTTAGAAAACGTTAGTATCTAGAGGAAATAATTCAAGAGAATGGTTTAGAAAAATCTGTTATAGAAGAAACGATTCATAAAATGTGAAGAGCATATGCTGGAACTAAAGATATTTACAATAAAAAATGCATATCTAAAAATGCGAAAATAAGGCATTACAGTACAGTAGTGAGGCCAGAATCCCTATATGCAAGTAAATGTCTAGCATGGAATTGTAATTCTAACAAACTAGAGATATTGTAAAGACGAATCATTAGAAAAATATTAGGCTCACGGAAAACTTCAGAAGCTTGGAAATTAGGAAGTAATGATGAAATATGTCAAAGTACAAAAAATATTACAGAAAGGTTGAGCAAAAGAAGACTAGTGTTGTTTTTAGAGATTTGTATAGAATGGACGACAATAGGTACAACAAAGCACATTTTCAAATATCTGTGGGGAAAGAAGTCAACATCAAGTTGGATTAAAGAAGTTAACAAGGATTTAGAAATAATTATATAAACGCAGAAAAAGCAATTGGAAGAGAAGTTGTTCGGAAAAAGTGTTAAAAGTGGAAGGATTCCAGGGTAGGAGTGAGAAAAACGCAGGCTCAAAGTGGACTGAAGATAGGAAGAAAAGACACAGTAAAAAGATGAAAAATATTGAAGGAAAAGACAGGAACAAGAAAGAGAGAATTGAAATTGTCTTGTGGTTCTAAGATGGTCGATTAAAAAAAAATTAAGAAGTTGATGGCGATACAGGGAACCACTAACAGTAACAGCCACATCCAAAGGATGAGGTATTAAAGACTTCCAAAGAAGGTGATGCAGTGTATTCCTTCTTATCGTCAGAAACAAAACGGACCGAGAAAATCCTGGAAAGACGTCATATTAAGAGCGTTGGTTGCTCAAGATCTCCAGAACGACACTTGAGTCTGCAGACTGACGGCGTGAAGCCACTCGGGCAACTTCGTTACTGTTCGTCCGCCGCTATTGTCTACTCTCTCGTCAACCCACACTCCACACTTACGTGTATAATGAAATCCACGTATTTTTATCCAAATCGGGGGTTTCCTGTGTGCATAGCGGATAAATTGAATATTAAAATGAATATTGATTGTGGTCACAGTTAAATATTAAAACATAATATAGAATTAATTTAACCATATCGTTGTACTCCATTTATTACACTGAATTGTAGTTTCTGTTTTAACCTTTGTTTCCTCCAGAAACAAACACAATTTCACTGGCTCCCCAGATAAATACGAACCTTTTGACTACATCGTCGCATTAGTATATGAAATATACGTTTATTAAGAAAACTTATTTTTATACTGTTTTGCCGGTTTTTAAGTTCAGTTTTTTGTACTCACAATGTTGGTTTTGATATATTATATTGCTGTAATCAGTTGCGGTAAAACTCCTCTTTACCTGTGCACTAACTTCGCAGGTTGGTTTCGTATTTATCTGGAGTCAATTTAATCAATTATTTTTGTTTCTGGAGTGATAAACGCTGAAACATAATGTACAATTCAGGGTAATAAATGTAAGAAATGGTATGATATGAATTCATTCTCAATTGTGTTTATTATTTATCTTCGAGAATTATATAATTACTTTATAACATAGGAAGTTAAAATTTGTACAGTTATTCTACTAATAACATTTGTCTACTAGAATTATAAAAATGTTTTAAAAACTGACCGAAATAAAAAAGGTTTTATTTAAAAAATATAAATAATTTAGAAAATTATAAATTTTGTAAATTTATAAATTTACTATTTTCGTGCCATAACAATCTGAAAGTGTGATGATTAACCTGTACAAATTTCAAGTCTGTAGCACAAAATAGATGCTGCGAAAATGGCATTTTAACATATACGGTTCCCCCCCCCCCTTAAATTGACAAGACTCCTTTGAAATGTTACACGAACTTCACATCGAACACTTACAGCGCGTGTACCTAATAAAAACTGTTACACTAAAAATAAAATGAAAAAACTTTAAAATGAAACATCGAAATGCTTACAGGACATGTATAGGTAGGTTAGACATGAATACACAGAGACACTTGAATACACGAAAAATTTACTCCTGAGTTTACGTATTTGAAGCCGTGAACTTAATAAAATCTTTGTGCTAAAATAATACACAAACTTTAACCAAACGTTTACCTAACTCACATCTGACAACAGAATATAGGCGGGCATAGATGAGAACGAAGGTAGCCGAAGTTGCCCGAGTGGATTCACGCTGTCAGTCTGCAGACTCAAGTTAGAACGACCGTATGAAGAGGATGCTCGCATCCGACAACGTCAAGGACGTTTTAAACCGATTTTTATATACCCAACACCCAACACTGGCATCACTCTCATTCTTCATCTACCTCACATCTCTCAATGTTTTCCTCGATTGTAGTTTTCTGGATACAGTCGCGTCTCAATACGTGATCTATCAATGTTATCTTCCTCCTTCTCACTGTCAAAATTATCTTACGCCCTTCATCAAATCTTCTCACATTTCTTCACTAGCCACTCTGTCATTCCAACTGATCCATTGCAACCTTGTTCATTCTCATATTATTAATCGTACCTACCATCGTCTATAGCTGTTAACAAACTGCATTGAATGACTTCAGGTCAAGTCTACCCGTTGTCTACTCGTCCCACCTAAATTCTTCTCTCATGTAGTATAAAGAGAAATTAACAGTTTCCTATTAGTTTTCTACAGAAAATGATTAACCCACATCACTAGCATCAACAGTAACATAAAACAATAAAAGACATAACAATCTTATAATTAATTAATTCTTTAAAATTTTAAATTTCAGATTTAATATTATCGACGACAGGAGAATGCATTGAATTATTGAAAGGGTACTCAACCGAATACAAAATGAAATGTTGTTATGTAGCATATTTGTTAAAGCGTGTATCAAATTATGGTAAACAATTTTTTTGGTTGATCAAGCAGAATGATATTAAGAAACACGTTAGTGAAGGCTTCTCATAATTAATTAAATATGACAAGTATGCATATTTATTTTTAGTTAAATATTATTTTATCTTTTTAAATCACATATATTTTTACCTTTTGTTTAGATACTAATTTAAAAACATATTCAATATTTTATACTTGCGAAAGATTTAAATTTTTATCTAATCACATAAATCATCTTACAAACATAATAATATGTGTATATGCGTGTGCATTGTCGAAGAAATAGGATGATTTTTAAATAAAGTGATTTACACAGTACAGAAATTGTACTTAGTTTTGGAAAATGCTAAGTAAACACATCAGTGCCAGGAGTACCACAGATAGGCCGGTTGAGAAATGATGATATAAGAAATATCCTTGGTATAGACAGCCTAAACTAGTACAGACAGGACTGGGACAGACTAGGTATGTTTAAAAAAAGCATAAAAGCAGGATATCAAAAAAAAAGTTTGGCTTATAATCCGAAAGAACCGATGTATATTGGAAGGTCAAAGAAAAGAAAGATGATCAGACCAAACAGTGCGCACGGATCGTAAGGTCGTAAGGTTCTGAAGAAGAAGAAGAAGAAGAAGAAGAAGAAGAAGAAGAAGAAGAAGAAGAAGAAGAAGAAGAAGAAGAAGAAGAAGAAGAAGTCAGATTTGATTGCGATCTTACTTTGCCTATTCCGTAATAATGTTGTGAGACCAAGGTAAAATAAATTAAGAATGTAACACGCATTAGTACAAAGTTAACAAAGTTATATAAACTTAAATTAAAAACCATTACATTTACGGAAAATTCGGTCTAATATTATGTACTTTTTCTTTTAAACAGACCTGCAGCACTGCACCCTTCTTTCCATTTGTCTCATATTTCTTCCTTGTTAGCAACTTTTATTTAAATTATGTCCTCATTATATCTTTTTACAAAAATTCTGTTTGCTCCGATAATCGTTGTCCTATATAAAAAAAGGTTATAAAAAATGTTTTATGTAAATTAAATCATCAACAACCTGAAGGTTTAAAACAAGAATGGTTTGTTCCGGTCTCAAATAGGCAAATATTACAGCTGGTCACTCCAGCGCTTCCTCGGGCGTTCCACACCTCTCCTCCCACTCGGCTTATAGTTCCATAGTTGTTTAGGGATGCGGCAGTCATCAATTTGGCAATGTTGTTCCCATCAATTCAGCCGATACTGGGCGATCCTGTCGAGAATACTCATAATACTCAGTTCCTGCCGTATATCTGTGTTTCTTGTATGATCATGGAGAGTATACCCTGTCGTTCATAGAACTTTATAAGAACTCTTTACGTTCTTATAAAGCGAATTTTTAATCAGGGTATAAGTTAGTGTACGTATCACTGAGTAAAAATGAAATGCGAAATATATTGTTACGACGGTCTACTGATCGTCGTAGGGTACAGTGGAAACAAAACACAAGACACCAATAAAGTCACTAATCACCAGCTTTAATTATCACAATTAAACAGTTCGGAATTAACAACACAGTCCGTTAGAACAAATCAAATAAAAATTGTTCACACGCAATAAAATGTCAACTAATATAAAACACAATTGTATTACAATTATACCGCCCGATTATAAAACACATCACTTCGCCACAATAACCCCTTGAACGCACACAGTAATCACTTGTAATCGCCAGACAATAAACTCGAACCGCAATGTAATTTATCGCAACTATAACTGAAACTGAACGTCCTTGAGAATTGGTATTTATACCCCCCGCCGAAATACTAGATTATTCCATACTGCGCGTTAGCTCTCCACTACGACGTAATTAATTGCGACCTTGACACAGTCCCCGTGGCTGGCGGCTTCCAGAAAAATTTCGCGAGCGCATGTTGAAATCACGTACGCCACAACGCCAGATTGCACTGGATCGTTCGACAAACACGTGGATTGCTCTGTAATATCGTAACAATATTAATTATACGTTTATTGATCAAAAACCAGGAATTACAAGAAAGTCCATAAAAAACAATAAACATACTCGAAGGGTAAGGAAAAAAATAAACAACTGACCTTGTACGCACACTGTTAGTCCCGTTAGTTACAGGCATATACACATGAAACCGTTCTGAGCACTTTACCAGTTTAAAATGAAAAGCGGCTTAGCATGCTGGAAGCAGTATACAGTCATAAAAATTAGGTGAGAATACCCGTCCAGAACATCGAAAACGTTAATACAATTACCGGTATCTTAATAAATAAAAAAAAATTTTTTTCAAAAAATTTTTCTGTTCGTCAGAAATTTTTGGCGCTTATACTATCCTGGCGCCTGTGTGCGCCGCACACTTTGCACACTGTGTCGACACACCACAGCTCCACAGAAAACATGACAAAAATTTATGTTGTTATGTCGGGCAACGTTTTAAAGGAGACAGCGCTCATATCTCTGTCCCGGTGCGTCTGACAAAAAAATTACTAAGGTCCATTTTGATGGGAAATTTGGTCAGCTACAACTTTCGTATTTAACTGTTTTTGATATCTTGCTTAGTTTTTCAGATATTTACAACAAACCGTTTGGCCCCACCTTTTAAACCCCCCCCCCAGGGGGGCTTAGTGGTGAGCTGGAGTGTCCGATTTTTCCCCCATTGAAGTGACCCCAAATCCTAACTTTCTACCAAATTTCGTGTCTGGAGGATTTTTGTCCAGATTTTCACAAAATCTGTCTTTATTCAATGGTGTATAATGCGGACTGAGAAATACTGTAAACGTTTGTTCATTTTATGAGGGTATTGTAAAAACTTAGCCCATTACATTAGAGCATACAAAATGAATGTGCAGAAAGTATTTGAATTCTCAAACAAAGGAAAGATAGGCGTTAGAAGACCGTTTTGAAGATCGGTGATGCTTAAAAATTTGCATGATCCTTGAATTTAGACCAGGGATCTCCAAACTACGGCCCGCGGCAACCCGGCCAATGCTACGTGCAGTTTTTATATATATCGTCAAAATACTTCAAATATTATAACATTTTACTAAATAACTAAACAAGCAATAAGTTTAGTAAAATGTTATAATATTTTGTACAAGTTTAAAACATTTACATGTGATCGTTTAAACAGTTTTGGTTAATGTGCTCGTTCGTGTGGCTGCCTTGAATAAATCACGCTCTTCACTCGCCTCTCAGTGAGTGATGATTCAAGGAAATAAAAAACTTTACAAGAGCAATGATTTAAATGTTTGGATAGACCTATATCGGCGAACAAACTTTTCAAAAATGAACTTTGCCAAATCAAAGTCTGCCTACAGGGCTAACTTGTCAGACGAACACTTGAAATCCATTCTAAGCCAAGTGAACCCAAAATGTCACCCAAAATGGAGAGACATTATCTGTCAGAAGCGACTCCACACTTCCCATACATATATGAGAAAACCAAAAAAACAATACATAAGAAATATCTTTGAATATTATTTTTTTTCTTTACTTTTATTTACATTATTCTGAAAAATAGAATTTGTTTTCTTTGGACCAGTCTGCTTAATATTTATTTAAATACCTACTTTATTGACTAGATTAGTTCGTAAACTTAAAAAAAATGTTTATAATATGTGTGTTGTTGTTGTTGTTGTTGTTGTTGGCCCGCCTGGCTTCCAAGATTTTTCAATTCGGCCCTCAAGTGAAAACGTTTGGAGACCCCTGATTTAGACGATGAAGAAAAAAAGCCATAAAAAGATAGTTTGCAAAATGAATTTTTAACAACCAACACAAACTGAAACTGAACCACAAGTTTAAAAAATCTGAAAATGATCTAAACACATAAACTGTAAACTAATATCTGTATAGAGAACCATATATGACTTCCATGTTCTAAGATTCATATTCAAAATCATTTACTTGAATTCGGTTCGATAATTTTTAACAATATTGGTATGTTCTATGTAAATCGAGTTTTACGTTTTATAAATTGAAATGAAATATTTCCATAGAAACTACTTCTTTGTTGCCGATAACGTAGTACACGTACAAAAAATTACCCCCTTCCCATTCAACTATCATATTTATTTATAGATATTTTATCTACCTTTCTACAATGGATTATTATGACCTTCTTTCTTTTCAGGACACTTTATTTAGCAAAATTAAGTACTTTACATTTGTTAAAACGTAAAAACGTTGTATGTAAACTCCCCCTTCCCCTTAACCGATCTTCACCAAAATCAATAGGCGTTGAGTTCTCTACAACTCGTGCACATACGCAAAAATTATTTCATTCTGTTCTATATTCTATTTCAACTTATCGTTCGCCTTAGGAAACTTCTACACACAGAGATATAGACACACAGACACTTTTCGGAACATGACTTTTCTTCATGTTTTGAGGGTAGTACAATCAGAATTAGCCCTTATCTCGAACACAATTTTTTCATACTTGCATTTCCTTACGGAACATAGAAGTAATAATAACTTGAAGAAATTATAAAGTTGAATACGAATTCTTGTGTTCACTGTATATTGAAAAGAATTTTAAAAAAATATGGTCGAATAATATGTTCAATTTAGACGAAAGTAAACAGTTGAATGATACTAAAAGGATGGAACAGATCGGCAAGATACTGAGTAAGATACAAAATGAATATACGTAAATATAAATAGATTGGAAGATGATAGAATATTGGAAAAAAATAAAAGAACAAAGAGTAAAGAATTGAAATAGGCATGTAGTCCTTAGATGGCCGATACGATAAAAAAAAAAAATAGATTGGATGAATGCCTATATGCAAGTAAATGTCTAGCATTGAATTATAATTTAGACAAAGTAGAAATATTGGAAAGACGAATTATTAGGAAAATATTAGGCCCATAAAAAACTTCACGAGGTTGGAAATTAAGAAGTAATGATGAAATATATCAGAGTATAGAAAATGTAACAGAAAAAGATTATTAATTTTTGGCCATTTATATAGAATGGACAACAATAGCCGATCTTCAAACATCTGTAGGGGAAGAAGTCAACATCGAGTTGGATCAACGAAATCCAAAAGGATTTAGAAAAAAAATAGTGTAAACGCAGAAGAAAATTGAAAGACACGTTTTTCGGGCACAAATGATAAAAATGGAAGGAGTCTAGTGTAGAAGAGAGAAAAACCCAGGTTCAAAGTAAACTGAAGGCGGGAAGAAGAGACATATTGAAAAAATGAAAGAATATTAGAGAAAAAGAAAAGAACAAAGAATAAAGAATTGAAATTGTCATGCGGCCCTCAGATGGCCGGTACAGAAAAAAAAATAGAAATTTGAGGGCGAGATAAAAATAGTTCGGAAGAAACAACAGAACAAATTGGAAACGTACAAACAGTCTGCGTATTTAACTAAGGGATGAGGCAAGGTAACAATGATTGCAATCTCGTTAATTAAAAAATACATTTGTCTCATAAGAATTAGGGCATTGTACATTTATATTGAAAAAGCGCGAGAGATGGAAAAAAGTTTAGTGGGACACGAAGAAAAAAACGGCAACAAAATCGCCAACTTTTATTAAACATGAAGTAGCAGCGTCTATACACTTTTTTAATTAAATGCTATTCATGGAAAGAAGAACAATACAACTCAAAATAAACAAATATACGCAGATTAAGCGTCTTAAAGTGAGAAATTACAACGAAATAATGCTTGCTATGTGTGGTGGCTGCAGACAATGAGGATTTATAGTCCGGCCGTGAGTACAAAGTAGGTCAATCGTGAAGCGACGAAGACGACCACAACTATAACTCTTCACTGAATGTGCAGTTGGTGGCGATAGAACAACGTGTTTGGATTACATTCACGAACACGCGTAATTTCTCTGGGATATTCACTGGTGTACAGTAAAAATTTATCTTTCTCCAACGGTGTGTGTGTGTGTGTGTGTGTGTGTGTGTGTTTACGTGTATGCCAGCGGACTGTGTCGGGTACAAAATGAGTGGGGCGTACAGTGTAGTTCGCGTAGCCGCCACTAGATGCCGCCACCTGTCAACCATACTCTCCCAAACCCATTCAGCATCGAACTTTTCGATGCATTTCGTAGTGTTTTTTTTTTTTGCATATGAGCCACTGAGGACCACGTTTCGTTCAACTGGTTCCTCCCTTCTTCTCATCACTCTTCGTCTTCTCTCATATCTCCTTCATCCTTGATCGATGTCTCTCCTTCCTTTCGTCAGTCCAGATGACACTTGTCCTTTTCTTGGGTTTTCTGAAAACCTTGGGCATTTTTTAATTTCTTTTTGAGTGGCAAACATTCTTCAGTGTCTTCTTGTGTAATCTGGGGCTCTCCTATGTCTTTTTCTGTTACTTTGAACGACGTATTGGACATTTCTTAGCTATCTGTAATAGTTAAAAAGCTTCCCTGTTACTCTATCAGGATTCATTCTTTGAACATGTCCTTAGAAAGTAATTCTTCTTTTCTTATTTACGTCTGTGATTTTCTCAACACGTGTGTAAAGGTCATCACTGTGGCCTCTTCTATACTGTTCTCCATCTTTTACTGATCCCAAGATTTTTCTTAATATTTTCATTCTACGCCCTCCAGTTCTTCCATCATAATTTTCCTGTTCAGAGTCAGACACTGAGCTGCATAAAGTGCTTCCGAGCAAATTACTGTTGAATAATGCCTAAGTTTGACATTAATGTATATTGACTTCTTGTTATATGTGTCCTTTTGGTTAAATGGTAAGTAACTTTCATTTTGTTAACTCGTGATTTTTATGGATTCTTCCTCTGAGACATTTCTTAGTTTATTATTATCAGTTTATTCATAAATTTTGCAATAATTATTTGTCACCGTACTTTACTTCCATCGACGTTAGTCCCAATTTACAGAATATATTCGTTTTTAAATTACTATAAAACCATTGGTAGAAGAGACGTGGGTCGTCCGAGGATGAGATGGGTGCCGGAACAGGTTTAACCTAATCCTTAAAGAGGGGAAGAATAAAAAGAAGACAAATTTAAGATATCTAAATGTTGCTGTCTAAGTATGCTGACGACTTACTTGAAATTAAAAATCAGAAATTTGTCTTATAAAAACAAGTTTTTAAGCCTCGCCAGATTTACAAACAACAGAATATAAAAATATCTACCCTAAATACAAAGACAATGTCATTTATAGGCAAGGAACCAATAAGAACAAAACTAAAAATTAATTAACAAACTATAGAACAGTTGAGCCATTTTAACTATTTCGGTAATGATACTGATTATGATAAGAGTTGGAGCATGGGGCTGAGAGTAGGAGATGACAATCTGTTCACTCTATATTTTGCCGATGACCAGATTGTTGTAGCAGAGGATGACGAAGACCACGCGTATATGGTCAGAAAGTTAAAAGAGGAACATAACGCAGCTGGTTTGACGATGAACATGGCAAAATGTGAGTACCTGATAGTGGGCAATGAAGAAGTTAAGGACTTAAAATTGGATTTGGACAGGATAAGAGGTGTTGAAAAAAGTAAATACTTAGGCGTTATTTTCAACAAACAGGGAAGCAGCAAAGATGAAATTCAAGAATGTGTTAACAAGGGGCGAACCGTTATAAGAACGCTGAATTCGCTTCTATGGGAAAGAAGTATAACCAGAAATACAAAGAAACATATATATAATAGCATGGTGCAAAGTGTAATCCTTTATGGAGCAGACGTTTGGAACGTTTCAAACGTAAATAAGAAAAAACTGATGGCAGCGGAAATAGACTTCTTCAGGAGTTGTAGAAGATCAAAATTAGACAGGGTTAGAAGCCCTGATGACTATTAGAGCCGAGATGAATATTGACAGGACAATAATAGACGAAATAAAAAGGAGACAATTGACTTGGTTTGGGGATGTGAAGAGATTGGAAGATGACAGATGGCCCCGCAAAATACTGGAATGGATACCACCGGTGAGGAGGAAAAGAGGACGTCCACGGAGGAGTTGGCGAGATGACGTAACTGAAGCAATGGTTGCGAGAAATTTAGGAGAACTTACATGCTACGATAGGTTACAATGGAAGTTGGCGACGGAGAAACGGCGACAACTGTAAAGATCTTCTATATATATATTTCAATCACTTTCTGCTACAGTCCGTTTCTTGATGTATATAATACTTTAATATTTATAACTAAATTTACCTCAAGATATACTTTTTTCCTTAGAAACTTTTTGTCTCAAGGAAAAAAGTATATCTTGAGGTAAATTTAGTTATAAATATTAAAGTAATATATATACAGTATATATATATATTACATTTAATATTTATATTAAATTTACCTCAAGATGTTATTTTTCCTTATTTGGAACATGTTTCGGGTACCATCTTGTACCCATCCTCAGCCTTCCGGTTTTTTGGTCTGGTGAAGTACATATGTGTTGTTGGTTGACTATTATTATTGTGGCTTCCTGTTGGCTTCTGGTATTTCAAATTGGTTTTATTGTGTGTAATTGTGGTGTATGTGTTAGTTTTTTGTGTATTTTCAATGTTGAGTGCTTTGAATATTGTGTCATGTTTTGTATTGATTTGTATTTGTTCAGGTATTAGTTTGTTTTGTGTTTTATGTTTGTATTTTTGTAAATTTTCCCAAATGTTCATTATGGTGCCTTTGTGTGGTATATGTTTTATTAGTGTTACATTGGTTATGTCTGGGAATTCATGTCCTGTGTTTATTGCATGTGTGGCTAAATTGGATTTATATATTTCTGGTTTTTTGTGTGCGTTTAGGTGTTCAAAATAACGTTTCTTCAGCTGTTTTTTTGTTTGTCCTATGTAACATTTATTGCAATCTTGGCATTCAATTTTGTATATACCGTTAGTTGTTGTATTATCTTTGTTGTGTGAGCTATTTAGATTTTGTAATTTATATTTATTAGTTTTGTATGCTATTTTTATATCTGTGTTTTTAAATAGTTTTGTTAGTTTTGTCATTTACTATTTATGTATGTGCATGTGGCCCATTTTTTTTTTTGTTATTATTTATGTGTTTTTCAGTTTGATTAATTCTTAATTGTCCAGTTTTTATTTTATATTTGATTTTATTTTCTATTTTGTTCACAGTATTTTTATTGTATCCATTTTCATAACCAATTTGGTATATTATATTTCTTTCTTTGTCAGTTTCTTGTTTGTTTAGGGGAATTTTGTACATTCTGTTGAATAGCGAATAAAATGCTGCCATTTTATATTATGTCGAACAAAATTACCGTTTTAAAAATTTACTGCGCTCCCTATATTGTCCTCTTAGTGTCAATTATGGATGACGACCAAGGAACAAGAAAGTAAAATACAGGTCTCAAAAATACCATTCTTATGAGCAGTTGAATATTGTTTAGCCATGTTCGTATTGTTACGTCTGTCTACTGATCGTCTATAAACAATATTAACATTCAAACACTCGCTAATTAAATTCAATTAAATCGATTATTCGTTATTTTACCTTCAAATTGAAATAAATTTTATTATTCATTAGTTTCTGTATTAAACTCAAATGATTTCGATGGGATGTTAATTCATTTAAAAACCTCTGAAGATACTGATATGTTCAGTGAAACGAACGTTTAATAATATAATATAATATAATATAATATAATATAATATAATATAATATAATATAATATAATATAATATAATAATAATATAATATAACTACTTGGAGAAGAAATTCTATTACTTCCACTGTAATTGCCGTAACAACATAAAATACTACCAGAGAATCTCGTGGAAACGATTTAAATTCAAAGCGTATTCAGAATATCAAGTGAGCGCTTACAAAGCACGTTTCAGCGTGTGTCCGCTTGAGGCAAGTTTACCGAGGAATCAGTACACAAAGAAACGACGGCAGAGATCGGTGAAGATTACAGACGGTGTGCGGAAGATTAAACACGAGCTTAGCAGTCGCTTAACACAGAGGTTATATGTTACACTCTAGCTAAAGGGAATTTATGCATCTCATTAAGTAATGAACACATGCGGGAGCCCGAATCCGCGGCCGGGGCGTTGAATTTCTCTTTGTTCGCATATCTGTGAGCGTTTTAATACCCCATGTACTAAGGAGCTTTTGACCAAAATTGCTTGTTCCTTGCAATGTTAATATGAGTTGACCTAAATCTGAAACACGAATGTAAACAGAAATTTAGCCGGAAACTGGTTAGTATATAATTACTGATCCCTTCTATACAAATAACTAGAAAGTTCGTTGCAGTAATTGTTTTATAATCTTATATATGATATCGTATATAATTTCTTCTGCAAGTAGAGTTATTATATTTTTATCATTTCAATTCGATTCGTACTTCAGGCGAATTGAAATGATAAAAATATAATAAATAAAATTTTCTAATATAATAATATTCTAATAAAATTCAGTAATTACTTTATCAATTTAAATATCAAAAATTATAGCTTCCAAATTATAGCTTCTAAGTTACTGATCAAAATTATAATTAAACATTTTTAAGGATTACATTCATTATTATACAGAAAATATTTATATTTGTACAAATTATTAATTTATATTTGAATTGAAATGTCTCTCTTTTTACTTCGTTAATTATTGTCTTTGAGTGAGTCACGGTTTGCAAGTACATGGTTGTTTGTCAACTATTTTTGTGGTAAACCGGCAGCGTGTCCTCTCCGGTCCTAGGTCCTTGATACTGGATGGTCCTTTGTCGTCCTGGAGTCCTCGTCTCTCGTCCGTCGGATTCTCGTACGCTGGATTACTGCATGTACTTGGCTGCTCCCTCGTCTCCCGTCATGGCCTCAGGTTGCAAGTGCTCACACGAACTGATGAGTAGTCGTAAAGTCCTTGACTGCTGCTGTGGATGAGATATAAATGTTGTTGTTTCTAAGCAGAGTCTCTGCTTGTCACAGCAGTCGATCAAGAAAGAGTTGTACTCGTGAAGCAGAGCCTCCGGCCGCTACGATGGTTGATTGAGGAAGAGAATGATGTTAGCGCGTCTCCTGTATTTATACTCAGGGCGCTAAAACCATGTTTCCACAATATTCTCCATGTCAGAGACTGTCGTGGCATCACTTCTCACACACGATTCTTCTCACACTTAATTCGCCTGTCTTCGCGAATATGGCCATTCAGGACATTGTCCACTTTTCCAATCCATGTGTTTTTGCGTAGCCTCGTACACATTCATCCTAAAATCAGTGCCGTCTTTTCCCTTTCTGCCTTCCAGGTGGTATATATTGCAACAGTACACAGGATATGAAGTTCATTTAAGTGGAATACTAATGCTATATAACAGTTTCTGATGGCCACAGACATGTTTTAAATTGATTTTGTTCTTCCTTTGTAAAGTAGTCATACGTTTTGAACCAAGCTATGTTTAAAAAAGTATGTTATGTCAAAATGTTCACAATGTTATTTTATTTTATGTCATGTAAAATATTTGTGTGCAAGCGCGCGTGTGATTTACATTTTATTTAATAACTTCGAGGAAAATTAACATTTCGTTCTGAAATTTGGAAACATTATTCTCATGGTTATAAGCTACAATTTCCATATACTCAATTCTCCTCAACTATACATTTTATATAGTTTTTTTTTCTAATAAAATCCGTTGTCTTTTATTCTCGTTATCTCCTAGAAAGTAATAAAATTTGTAGATAAAATCTAGACAGGCCTTTGCAGAATCGGACAGAGTTTCAGCCTGACTTCAGTCTATCCGTGTTCTCATCTGTGACGTTGCTAGATTTTCCTCCAATCGGAGGGTCTAAAATTTATTTGAGACGGACGCTTTCAGCGGACGGACCGCTCAGTTTCCTTCCAAAGACTCGTTATAGAAAGACGTACTCGCTGGCACGAGTTTTTCGTGACAAGACAGGTCGTTTTCCTTTAAACTTAGAAGTTGGTTTACGGTTCGAGGTCTTCGTAACCACTAACACTTACAGAACTCAATTATAAATACATCATTCTAGTGCTTTCCCGCGTACAGTGGAAACTGTCTGCTAGGGGCAAAATATCTGTCGAGATATTTTGATAGTAACGCGAGAACAATTCAAGAAACCGTAGTTTGTGTAAGATCAATACACGATCTATTTTACCCAGTTTTAATCCCTGAGATTGAATAAATTAAAATCATAAACAATAACAGTTCATGTCGCAGTGTGCGTGTGTGCAAAGACGTGAATTTTCAACTTAAATTGTCAGCGTTAGTGATCTTCGAACGGTCGACGTGCAGGGTTGCAGCGGTCCAGTCGAACTACATGCCGGACGTCGAGAGGCTTCGCAAACAGTGGAATTCAACGCAACAAGTAACACAGTTGTAAAACAAGCACATAGGCTCAATTTTGAAAGACAAATTTTTTATAAACAATTTAATATTATAAAGTAATAAAACAATAGTAAATCTTAATCTTTTAATTAATAAATTTTCCTACCTTCAGATATAGACTCTGTTGTAATAATTTCAATATAAGTAACCTATCTATGCAGTTTTAATTTGTATCGTTGCAATATATATAAATCGGTTCATAAAGTTATCCTACAGCTTTCGATCCCTAGGCTTCATTGGTTTCGATCTAACCTTCGCTCTATAGTTTTCGATCTATAAAAAGATGGGAAGCATTTGTTACGGACGGCCCCATCAACAGAACTCTACCCCGAGCAACTAGTGTTGCTCTTTTTAGAACTACAACCGGTCATGACTACCTGGCCTCCCACCTGCACCGCATCGGCGTTTTGTCGTCTCCTGAATGTGTTCTCTGTGGATACGCTTCCATGAATCCG
The DNA here is from genome assembly GCA_034769895.1 of Magicicada septendecula. NCBI lineage: Eukaryota > Metazoa > Arthropoda > Insecta > Hemiptera > Cicadidae > Magicicada > Magicicada septendecula. The sequence goes on along the minus strand of CM068367.1, from coordinate 1,418,290,851 downwards.
GATCACCTAATTACATGTCCAGCCTTGCTCTCAGACACGCAAGTCCAAGACGAAGATGATACGCCAAGGCTCTCACGTCTCTACTGGTCGGCGCACCGCCTAATGGCCCAACAGCCAAGGGTGGGCGTTGGCTAGTAAGTAAGTAAGGTTTCGATCTAACCAAGATTCTTCTTCCAATTTCCGATCTCTCATTGCCCGATTGATGCCTTCTCTCCAACTCAACCAAGATCTTCCTCTTCGCCTACGACCGGATGGTGTCCATCTCAAAATCTGCTTGGGGAGTCGATTATCCGGCATTCTTTCCACATGCCCAAACCATCTCAGCTGTTTTGTTTTTATGTCGTCGACAATAGAGTACTGTACCCCCACTATCTCCCGGATTCTGACGTTTCTTAATTTTTCCAGTTTTGACCTCCCTGCCGCTCTTCGCCAATAATCCATTTCAGTAGCTTTCCAGGTGATGTCTACTGAAATATCACTTAGGTAACTGTTTCCCTCCCAAACCATTCTTGTCCCGTGACCAGACTACTGGAGGCCTTTTATTTCAGTACATACTACTATGGTCTCTTCTGCTTTCATCTTCCTTCTGGTATCCTCGTTACGGATTCTTCGAAGTATCGATATCCCTGAACTCTATCTCGATTAGTCTATGTCGATACCGTACATTTCCTATTCAAGGTGCAGCTCTCAAGCTTTATACCTGCGATTTGTAGCTTAGCACTTATATACGATTCTAGTTTAGTTTAGATTATGCCTTTATATCCGATTCGACCATTGATATCCCTTTGTATTTTTATAATCTACAGAAATGTGGTTACTCACCTTAGAAAATGTACCGTTTTTATTACAAAATGACTGTCCTGTTTGTTTCTTTTCCACGTTACCTATAGCTTCCTTTGTGTTTACTAAGGAATTCGTTCTTGCTTTAGAAAAAGCTATGAGATATTCTGGAATAGATTCCTCCGTAACTATATTCAACAAGCTTGTGAAGGCCTTAGGATACAATGACCTAGATATAATCGGGAGGTCCCTTCGAGCAATCATTGAAGCCTTTCTTGCTCTTGAAGTTCCCGCAAACGAAAGCAACCCAAAATACATTTTCACTGGACAGGAAACTAGAGAAAGAAAGCACGTCCAAATTGGCATCTGTCCCTTTAAAAAAGTCAACAACTTTGTTTAATTAGGATGCCAAGTTAACTCCGATGGAGAGACGACAGAAGAAATAAAGCGAAGAATCACCTCAGCTAATAGTTGTTTCTATGGTCTCAGACCCTTGTTTCAGAGAAAAACAACTGCTAGGACCATTAAGCTGCTTCTGTATAAAACACTGGTCCGCCCAGTTCTCACCTATGTTTCTGAGACCTAGACCATTTCTAGAAAGTCTGAGTCAAGCCTGTTGGTTCATGAACGCAAAATCTTACGCATTATTTTTGATCCAATATGTATGGGAGTTGAATGAAGGAAAAGGACCAACCAAGAACTGAACACTCTTCTGAACGAACCAGATATTGTGAAAGTTATAAAACTTGTTAGACTTGACATGTGATCAGAATGGGGGAGAATGGAATACCTAGAAAGGCACTCACAGAACAGACCTTTGGCACCAGGAGTGTTGGTAGATCCAAACTACGTTGGGAAGACGGTGTGAACTATGATGCGCGACATATCCTTGGGACCCGGAACTGGAGAGCAGCTGCACTAGACCGCGACAACTGGCGGAGGCTGTTAAAGGACGCCTTGACTCAGTAATAAGTTGTCGCGCCGCCCTAAGTAAGTAAGTAAGGAAGGAATTCTTAGGTATTCTTAGATACACCTTCATTTCATATCAAATTCGTAGATCTAAAATAAAATAATATACACATCAAGATTTTGTTTTACTGTTGCAAAATATAACACATAAAATTCTAATATACAGGCAGCTTGCTACTGGCAAGCAGGTATTCTTATACAGATTATTTCCTGGTGGTCAATACCATGAATAGCACGGTACCACAGAATAGCCGCAGTGAAATCTGTAGCTTTATTGTTCACAGTTGCATTTATGTTTCCGGTCCGTATAGTATTCATAAAGTAGGTCAGATTTCCGCTGGAAACTACCGGAAATTGCGGAGGTGAGCAATCAAAAGCTTTGCACTGTGTCACTTCTTTAGCTTTATAGTACTCTATTATCATATTCGCTGAACGGACTTCATTGCAAGGTTGCACACCCTCTCACTCTGTCTCTCTCCCACTCTGTCTGTCTGTCTGTCTCTGTCTCTAATTGTTTGTCTGTCTGTCTGTACGCCGCGTTTGAAGTCTCTCTCTCTCTCTCTCTCTCTCTCTCTCTCTCTCTCTCTCTCTCTCTCTCTCTCTCTCTCTCTCTCTCTCTCTCTCTCTCTCAATCTATCTATCTACCTATCTATCTATCTATCTATCTATCTGTCTATCTGTCTATGAATCTTATTTTCATGTATATACGTTGCATCTTTTTTTCTGAACTGGGAATAGTAATTTCGAGTTAGTATCCGCGTTTACTACCAGTCCGCGATAACAATATTTGTATTGTTGACGCAAGTCATTTGTAATTTCTTGCCGTGTATGACAGTACTGTGTTGTCAAACAATTATTTTGTTGTAACACTGAGCGAATGGTCGCTCGGCGCTTAGCAGAACATTTTACTAATACTTGAATTGAATAAATAAACACTTGGTGTAATCCTGAAGATATTTTTTTTTCTGACAATTGTTTCACCAGGTACGGCGGACACTGAGGTTGTCGCGCACACACCTCCCACTCCCCCTCTTGATCTGCATCTCTTATCTGCGTATCTATCTATCTTACTTTCCTGAGTATACTTTGCGTCTTCTCTCTGGCCTGGGAATAATAACTTTTCGATTAGTGCCCGCGTTCAATACTAGCCATAGAAAACAATACCTGGTTCCCTGGATTTGGTTGTCCATGACGTGTACGCTGTCATTAATAAACTATACAGAATACTACATAGACGTAGTAATCTTCTACATAACTATACAGAAGACAATTGCAATACCCCCATTGATTTTTGCGAGTGGTGCGTGGGTCATGACAAAAAAGGAATGCGCCAAGACTCAAAGTTCGGAAATGCAGTTTCTTGGAAATACTTTAAATCATACATTGCAAGACAGAATAAGGAATGAGGATATCAGAGCAAAACTCGAATTAAAGGTCATAAATGAAATTATTTCAATTTACAGAAGACAATGGTGGGATCATCTGCAAAGGATGACAGGGGACCGATTGCCGAAAGCGGCACTGAACTATAAAGCCATTCTTCGTATTGTTTAAATTAGCAGCCATCCTTACTTTTCTTTTATAGAATTGCTAAACTGCTATAATTGTTTTTATTATTTAGACAAAGCTTTTCGTCATTACTGACATCTTCAGGTCTTAAACAACATTAAGACCTGAAGATGTCAGTAATGACGAAAAGCTTTGTCTAAATAATAAAAACAATTATAGCAGTTTAGCAATTCTATAAAAGAAAAATATAAAGCCATTGGTAGATGAGATGTGGGCCGTCTGAGGATGAGCTGGGTGCCGCAACAGGCATATATAATCTAATCCTTGATGAGGAGAAGCAAAAGAAGAATACTACCAAATCGGAACACAAATTATTATTGGTAAACATTATAGATTTTTACCTTATGGGCTAAACTATGTTTTGCTCATTAGAGCGTTGTCAGAGGCTGCCGCTAGGAGCGCTGTCCGTCGTGGTTTTGGTGACGGCGCCGTCGTTGAAAAGATCGTTGTTGTGTGTGTGCTGTGTAAAATGTTCAAATAGTATGTGTGATTTAAATTGTATCTGTCCGTTTAGAATGTTGTTTCTATGCGATTTTGAGTGTTTGTATATTTCTAGTGGTTCAAGTGTGTTTAGTTCTAGATCTTTTGTGTGTACGCGTATGATTTCCATGATGCAGTTTATGTTTGTGCATGTGTGGTCTGTCTCAGTGAGATGGTTTGCAAAGATGGATTCGGTTGTGGAGTGTAGAGCATTTGTGTGTTCAATGTATCTCTGTTTGAAGCTACTTTCTGTCTGGCCTATGTAGAATTTGTTACATCTTGAGTAGTTTAATTTGTATACACAAGGTAGACCAAATTTGTTTTACGATATTAATTGAAGACTCCTTGGGAACTTGGTGAAACATATTAATACAAAGGTTTTGTAAAATATATAAAAAAAAGCTTGGTTAGTTTCACAAAGTAAGTTTCACACTTTGGTAAGAAATAAACAATGTGAAACTTACCAAGTGTTTTTATATATTTTACAAATTTGTTTTGTTGTCTGTGTGTGTTTTGACAGTGTGTGTTCAGTTTTGTTTGCAGTTCAGTATGCGCTTTTGTATCCTGCTTGTAAATTACACATTCTTTTTTAATTATCTTGTTGATTCATTCTCTTCGTTCACTTTTTTAAATATTATTATATATATATAACTTTCACATATGAACTTACTTTGGTTATCACTTTCCCATACGTTTCAATGTGATGTGCCTCTTCCTTAGTGGTATTTACTCCCACTGAGGAAGAGACACATCACCTTGAAACGTATGGGAAAGTGATAACCAAAGTAAGTTCATATGTGAAAGTTATATATATATATAATAATAATATTCTTTTTTAACATATTAAACACGCACATACACACACAACAACGATCTCTTTTGAACGACAGTGCCGTCACCAAAAGCAGGACGGACAGCGCTCCTAGCGGCAGCCTCTGACAAAGCTCTAATGAGCGAAACATAGTTTAGCCCATAAGGTAAAAATCTATAATGTTTACCAACAATAATTTGTGTTCCGAGTTGGTAGTATTCTATATAATTAAACAATATTTGTGTTGTTAACGCTAGTGCTTTGTCAAATACTGCTGTATATTTCTATATATGACAGTATTGTAATTGTCAAACAATTATCTTTTTCATAAATGTTTTCCCCGATTCTCACGGCACTGTTGCCAGCACTTATATGCTGTCTTTACCATGGTAGGGTTTTTTTATTTAATAATTACGTTTTGCTTTGTAGTAAGTTGTTTACTACGAGGTGTGTTCAAAAGATGACCGAACTTTTTGAATAACACATGAACCCGCACAAACTAAGCGCTGCAACTTTAGACTACTGTAGACTCATCTATCGACAGTTTTTGACGACAAACTGCCATTTATTCTGTTCCGCTATCAGCATTAGTCTTTGAGGTGTATCAGATTAAGTGCAGACGTGCGCTCGCTGGCCGGCGGATTAGTGACAATGTGATTGAGAAAGACTTCAAAGGACAACGTGTGCGTATAAAGGTTTGCGGCAAAACTAGGTTAAAAGTTTACCGGGATAATCTAGTTATTTAATTAAGCATACACGGTCGTCTGCGTAAACCAAACGATTAATTTAAGCATTTTTACATAGGGCAAAACCAATGGTGGTGCAGATCGAAGCGATGTTGAAGATCGTGAGAAGACGACTGGTGATGAGGTAATTGTAAGTGATCGTTTAATCACTCAGACTTTCTGAAAAAAGCCAAATCCATATAAGATCGTAAAATTAAATTTTTATAGAAAAACTTAAATGTATCGTATAACTGAAAAATTCGTACTGTCTTTGTTGACTGACGATGAGAAAGAGACCCGTTTTGAAATCCGTCAGCAACTGCGTATCAATAAAATGGTAATGACAATTTAGGAATGCATTGAAAATTGCTCTGTAAACAGTTTACAAAAGCAGCAAAATTTTGTACACACACGTTGTGTCGAGATCTTTATTCTCACTTCGTTATAAATCCGCCGGACGATGTGTGTTCGTGCCCACTCCAGCGTGTGCAACTCCAAGACTGATGATCATCATGGGACGAAGGTAACGACATTCCGGCGTCAAAATCTGTCGCTAACAATACTTAATTGTGCAGCTCGCTATATGCGCAAGTTGACGAGTTACAGTACGTAGCAGATCGGTTTTTCCTTTATCACACCTCGTAAATACATACGAAATTAGCAGCTTTTGTTTCTGTTTCTGATTGAGGCAAACTCATTTCTACATTAAGGGGAGTCGCTGCTGAAAATGGCCAAAAATTGATAAAAAATTCAAAATTTTTTTTGTGCCAAATTGTTCTATGATTAGTTACTGGTATATGAAAAAAACACTAAAACATTTTTTCCGAAATATTTTGTAGGCAAAAACAAATTGTTTGGGAAAACCTAGCACCTAAGCGATTTACGTTTCGTTTAGGTATTACAGTATAACAAAACACTATTACTTATACTGTATAATATAATTTTACACATATATATATTATATTAGTACTAATTTGGAAATAAATGTTGCAAGTATAAAACATCAGCTATTTTATTTATAAAGAAAAAATCAGACTTGTAAAACAGCTGATTGACGTATTGTTGATAACTTGCAATGTTTTGTTTCCTGCTGTGTTGAGCTTTGTGGATGTGATTTGGAACAGTTTTGTGGTTGAATTGTTATTATTTTCCAATAATAAATATGGGAAGGAAGAAGATAAGTTTACTGACCATTAGTAAAAGAAATCAACAATTGATCAACAATGTAAAAAAGTGAAATGTGAATTACAGAGACATGACCGATAAGAATATTGATGTTTCTATAAATTATTAAAAATGTAAAACTAAATATTTTATTGTTTATTGTATTATAATTTATTATTTTAACACCTATACAGTAATAAAAAAACATACAAAGCCTTTGTACACCATAAATATTTAATTTTCCAACAGAAAGGAATATTTTTAGAAAATCTGCATTTTCCGCAAATTAAATTTTTCATGTTTTTATACATACTTTTTGATATACCTAAAAAACTATCGTACTTACTGCTTTGACATTTTGCACAGGTTTCCGGGATATAATTACCTAAAAATCCCGTATTTTTATTAAATTTGGGATTATAGTTCCTTGTTAATAAATTTGTATTTATAAATGTAAAAATAAAAAAAAAAAGTTTACTATTTTCCTCACAAAAAAAAATTTTAATTACATCCTAATAAAAATACAGGTTTTTTAGATAATTTTATCCCCTTCAAAATGACACCTTCCAAAAGGTTGTAGGACTTCTAGTTTTTCTGGAATATCAATTTGAAATATTCCCAAAACGTTGTTAAGAAACGTTTAAAAATTAAATTTTTAATACTAAAATAATTTTTTTTTCCAGTTACAAAATTCTACCCTTTATTTAGTGCAACAATAAATAATAAAAAAATCTGAATAAATTAAAAAGTAACAAAATATAAATTTTTGCCATTTTCAGTAGCGACTCCCCTTAAACAAAACGTGTTAGTATGACAACACGTTTCATACTATATAGCATTAAAACGCCCGCACATAGGAACGCAGAGAAATACAACACCTGCTCGCCGCCAGACTCTCACGTCGGTCCGTTACTTAATTATATGCACAAATTCCCCCACTCATCTCATGAAACGGTAACCTCAGGCTCCTTGCTAAGCGACTGTTAAGCCCACGTTTAATCTCCTACACACCGTCTGTAATGTTTACCGACCCCTGTTCTTTTGTGTCCTTTGTATAATACATACGGATGATTGTGTAAACCTTCCTCTAGCAGGTACAACACTCAAGTGTGCTTTAAAACGTTGACAGATATTCAGGGTACAGTGTGAATATAAATAATTTCATCAAAGTATTTTCTTTTTTATCGCCAATTACGTAACGTAAAACAAGATATATGTGTAGAATTTAAGCCAGACCTTTAATAAAGTACGACGCAAATTATTTTTATTTTTTATTTACACTATTGTTGCATGAAACTTTAGAAATAACAAAGGGATTACATTCCCCAGGTCGAATGAACGGACTCTGTACCTTGTAATGAGGTGAATCAGTTCCAAATACTATTCTTTAATAACAGGTTCATTAAAATATTTTACTTACTAAACGGGTAATTGTTCCACTTTTTATTCTGTATCATCGTTTCTTCTCTGTATGTTCTGTCATTCACATTATCCTTTCCTTTTCCTGTGTTTTTATTTATTTTTTCTAAGCCTACTGCTTGTTTTATTTTACTGTTCGCTATTTTAGTATCAAAAAATGTTTTAATATTATTTGGGGAATGATACTGGCTATAATAGGAATATGAAAGATAGAGAAGGTAATTAACACAGTTAAGATAAGGAAGCTGCAGTATCTGGGGCACCTCATGAGAAATGAACAGAGATTTTACTTATTGCAGTCCATACTACAGGGAAAAGTACTTGGAAAGAGAGAAGATGGGGGACCGAGAATCTCACGGCTGAGAAATTTAGGATCTGATTTGGCAGGTGTGAATACAACTGACTTATTCCGTGCAGCAGTGCAGACAGTTAAAATAGTCTGTATGATATCCAACATCCGAAACGGATAGGAACTATCAGAAGAAGGTATTAGTAATTATGATATCCATGTTAAGTTAGATAAGTTACAGACGATTTTTGGGACAGTCAACCCTATTTTTAGGAACAAGGTACGTCGAGGTACAAAACTAAAATTTTACAACGTTTTGTGGCAGTCCCTGTACTGTTGTATGGGTGTCAAGTATGAACAACAACTCAAAAACAAGACAGTAAAATACAGGCCTCGGAAATGGCATTCTTAAGGGGGGTTAAAGGTTAATACGCTTCACGTGAGCGTATAAAAAATGAGGCCGTAAGAGAAAAGTTACAAGTTTTTAACTTGAATGGAAATTTAAAAGATTACAAACAACGGTGGAAAGAACACTTAGAAAAAATGTCAGATTCCAGTCTGACCAAACACGTCTGGAGAAATCTAGATACTTGGAATCTGGCACCTGTTCTATTGGCGTGTCCTGTATGACAGTCTTTGTTCTAATATGATTTGCCCCAGAAAAAGCCGTAACTTTTGTTCTGGATAAGGAAATGGTTTGATTGTAATCTGTTAAAATGTTAGTAAGATAGAAGAACGAGCTTAGTGTTTATCACATGTATGAAAATCTGTTTTATAACTGTTATTTTACTAAAACATAGTAGAATACCTAGTCGAAGTTGTTGTAAATTTCTTAAATTAGAAACGTTGTATAATTTTTCATATTTAATAAACAATTTTGTAGGTAGAAAATTGATAAGGAACATTAAAAATAAACCCTTTAAAATGAAGATAAAAAGGAAGAAAAGTATAATTGATCCTAAATTTGGAATCCACTCTTTACTTTTAATAATCGTCGTCAAAGTTTAGAATTGCTGCTTTAATGGCAGGTATAAAAAATGACCTTCAGGTTTTAATTTTTCGACCAAATACAAAACAATGTACAAGTATGATTTATACACGGTGTCCTTGTAGTGGTTTGCGGAATAAAACCAGAACACCACATCGGTAACTATCACAGTCTGCGACGTTATTGTTCCATTGACAATAGACACAACAATGTATTCATATGTGCTTCCGGTTTGTATAAATGGGTCACGTCGGTCGTCGAGACGTGTAACCGGAAACATGTGAGCAATGCACACTGGTGACGTCTGCGCCAGTGATGTGTATATACATTTCTATACATAGTCCATGTTCTAATGTTATGTGTAAAACTGTTATTTATCATGACATTACATTAATTATTTTTAAAACATTGTTTATGCCGTTGACATTTGTCCCAGGTTACTATAATATTGTAATGGCGGTCTCACGGATCGTCGTATTGTACAGCGGAAACAAAACACAGACACCAATGAAATCACCATTTACCAGCTTTAATTGGTCACAAATAACAATTTAAAAACAACAAGGAATTCTCACACAATAATTCAAGTTAAATTTGTCCACATATTGAGGAGTAATAATTGTCAACTGCTGAATTGACTTCCGCTACAGTTATAAACACAATTATAATTAATTATTATGGTTGAGAATAATTTGAACCATAAATAGAAATGAAAATAAATTCAAGTACTCAATTAACAGGAAACCTTCTGAAACTAATTTAATAATTCCCAATAAGTCTAATCACCGTCCACAACATAAAATAGCAGCATTCAATTCATTAATATACCGTATCTATAGAATCCCATTAAATGAACAAGAAAGAAACAATGAAAGAAATATTATCAAATAAATAGCAATAGACTACGAATATAAAATAAAAAGCACAATAAATTAGTAAATGAAATAAAAGATGAACTCACTAAACAAACACAATAGAAACCTTCATGTAAAAACCTTCTACTAATGATAATATAAATTATATCAATTTATTATGGAAACATAACTCGTAAACTATTTGATGATACAAACTTATAAATATATTATAACACAGATAATATTGTTGTAATAAAATAAAACCTAAAACTAAATCTAACATTTGCAATAAAAATGGAGTTTACAAAATAGAATGTCCAGATTGCAATAAATTTTACGTAGCCACAACGAAGAAAATACCGTCCGAAAGATTCACTCTACATTGCAATGTTTCTAAATACATAAATTCTAAATCTTAAATTTTTAATCCATATTCTCAACGTTAAAAATTGTTGTCAAAGTCTAGAATTTCTGCTTCAACGGCAGGTATGCAAATGACCTTCATAGTTTAATATTTTGACTAAATACAAAACAATTTACAAGTATGATTTATTCACGGTGTCCTTGAAGTGGTTTGCGGAATAAAACCAGAACACCACATCGGTAACTATCACAGTCTGCGGCGTTATTGTTCCCTTCACAACAGACTCAACAATGTATTCATATGTGCTTCCGGTTTGTATAACATCCGCAAAATGGGTCACGTCGGTCGCCGAGAAGTGTAACCGGAAACATGTGAGCAATGCACAGCGTTGACGTCACCGCCAGTGTTGTGTGTATCCATTTCTCTACTTAGTCCATGTGCGGCTGTTATTTCTCATGAAGACGTTCGAAGATGGTTTTGAAACATTGTTTACTACCTAGGACATTTGTTTACTTCTTCACATTGATCACCATAAAAATAAGAACACGGGAGACAAAATGTGGGGAGGTCAAATTTTAAAAAATTGGAAAAAGCCATGTGAGGTATAAAATTAAAGGATATTTTAACCACAATATGAATGTAGTGTTCATTTTTAAAAATTACAAAGGTTTTGGAAGTCAGCATCAAAAAAGTAGGTGAACATTTTAATAAATTAGCAAAAACACCAATTCATTTGTGGTATCAAATTAAAGTAATTTAAACCAACATCTCAGTGTAGTGTTAGGTTTTGAAAACTCCAACATTTTTGAGACACCAATACCAACGAAAACATCATTAATTACAAAGAAAATATAAAAATCCAGAAGTGTTAGAATAAAAGAAATACATGTTTTGAGGGTGGTACAATCAGAATCAGCCCTTATCGGGAACACGATTTTTGTCGCTATCACCATTCTTCCATTTCGTACGGAACATGGAAGTAAAAACAAGTTGTAATATTTTGAATGAACACTATTGTTGTCAAACAGAAATGTTTTAAAATTATTACACTAATTTAAAATATTGTACATTTAATCCAATACAATAATTATATACTATCTTTGCTACTGGTCAGAAAGGATGTAAGGCCCAAATCTAGAACACGACAATACTGCCACACTAAAATCTGCGGCGTATTGTCACCATACAGCGGAGAGAGGTACATGTATTTATATTTCCCGCTCGTCGTACAATGCTCACAAAGTAGGTCAGGTTAGCATCGTTATCAACTGCCGGAAACTGGTAGCGACCACTGAAACGCGCGGTTAGTACTGTCATTTCTTTGAACCTATAGTACTGATTACTCTGAACTCGGTATACTTCTAAACGCTCACGGAAGGGGCAAGGGGGAAGGGGGATGCACAACGCACAGACACACACACAAACATATTATTATAAGAATTCTCTGAAACCAGTCTCTGCTGGTTTTGACATGATAATGTCTTTTAGCTTGACATTGTTTGAAACTTTATGTAACTAGTAATGCTATATGACCATCATCATTACGTCGTATAGCATTCGATTCCCCACTTCGATTCCCCACAGTCTAGAAATTTGATATGTAAACGCATTAAGACAGAAATAATCGCTGCTGACATTGAGTTTAGCAAACGTTTTAGTGATAACAAATTTGGTTTTACATGCTCTTTTGTCTGTACTGCATCGTTTGAAACTTTCTGTAACATGTAACGCTGTATGACGTCATCATCGCATAACGTCATTAGGATTGTTGTAAATAAAGGTTTGTTTTGATACGTCGCAATATGTAAATAAAGGTTTGTTTTGTGTTGTGGTGAAATACAGTGCTGCTGATATAATATAGTAGCCAAACGTGGCGACTGACTAAAACAGCGTTCGACAATGGATAGGAGCGACGAGAAGGCTCAGATCAAGAAACGACAAAATGCCGAGCGAGTAAGAAAGTGTCGGGAACGAAAGAAGCTCGAGAAGGAACAGCAACGAGCGGCTGCTGTCGGCGGTGAAGCTTCGGTACCAGCGGCCACATCGCAACAAAAACGAAAGGAAGATGACTTGATTGCGCGAAGAATTGAACGAGTACTTAATAAATACACCGTTCGCGTCGACGATGACTGAGCAGGATAAAATCGATACATTCTACTACATGAAACTGGCAGAGAAGCGAAGGACAACCAACGAACGAGGAAAACGTTGTAGATTGAATAAGAAAATTGAGATGGCAACTAAACGAGCGAACGAAGCAGATGCATTCGAACAGGCAATCGCTGCGGTATCGCCAAAAAGCTTGAAAACTGAAGAGATAGCAGCAGAAGCGGAATTCTCGAAACGATTCGACGACAACGAGTTCGGTTACGCCTGCTCCGTCTGTGATCGCTTATGGTTCGAGAGAGATTTGCGACCACCGCCGCAAAAGAAACAATCAGTCAGGTAGTAACCATAATAATGTTGCGTTTAGCTGGCGGCTGAAAGACATTATCGTGCTCTTAAGCTTTTACCATTTGGTAAACGGTACTGTATATTTTTATGCCATAAACGCGAAAATAGAGTATATTGACTTAATAAAGTTGTGTTAGTCGTTATAACCTCAAACAGAAATAATAATCGGAGACATTTCCGATCTGATGATGAACTGTGAAGCTTGAAAGCGCCAATCGTAATTTATATTTCTACAGTGGCGTGCAACAACGTTATATCTGTCTGTATTTGATTGTTTCATGAAATTTGGCTAAACACTTTACGTTCAAAACGATTATTTGTAAAACATTTGTAAATACTGAACTAACTGTGTAAGAAGCCATGTGACCAACGTCTTAATCACAAACATTCAAACTACCTAAAAAATACATCATCTTCATTGTTCCATCATTATTACAATCGATTCTAATAGTGATATAGCCGATGTAGTCGGCTATACCCATTTTACAGAATGGGTAAAACATATTACAAAAAAATAACGTTTATATTTCGTGGAAAATAAGAAACTAGAATCGACAGAGCTGTCCCGATCATACCACAAGGAAATATATTGCGACAGTACAAATAAGTGATGTACTGAGCATGAAATATAAAAATTTAAATTTACTTAATAAACTGTAAATAATTAATAATATATTAGAAATAAGCATGTTATGGATTGCAAGCTTGACTCAGACAAAAATATGAACAGGTGTTTCGACCTGAATCAACGTGCACACACACACAAATGTAACTGAAAGTGTGTACACCAGTATTTTGCTAGTGTGTGTGAACGCAGGTCTCTGCAGGCAAGTTTGCCACCCCAGTATGAATAATTGCACAATGACTGTTTTTCCGTAATTATTCATAAACTAGAATTAAGAATTAAAATCCAAAAGCACCATAAAATGTAAATAAATTTAATAAATACTGTGTGCGAAAACCACGCGAAAGTGACACGCCGTACAAGTGCAATAGTGAAATAACTGTGTACAAATCAAAAGGGTTAAGTTGCAATGTCCAAAATTACAATGAACATGTGTTGTAAAATTAGTTATAAGTATAAAAAAATACTTACAGGACTCTGCAATTCGCAGAAATATAAAAAATAGTGAATTTAACAAAGAGTGGGGGAACTGACGCCAAAGACAGTTTCTAACATGTCGATTTTGTATCACTGAAGGGTGTCGACCAAGACATGGGTATAAATAGGACACGCAAGCTTCAGTGGTTCTCTTTCTTGAATCATCCACGATGCAGCGGGAGCTTATGCCCGTCAGCACGGCATACTTAATAATATTTTTATAAACAGTTTAAATTGCCAGTTATGCACAAATACGTAACCAAGCTATAAGACAAACATTGTAATTAATAACAGCACTAGAGAAGAAGTTCCATAGCGATACGACGCTGGACAAGAGAAGAAGTTCCATAGCGATACGACGCTGGACAAGAGAAGAAGTTCTATAGCGATACGACGCTGGACAAGAGAAGAAGTTCCATAGCGATACGACGCTGGACAAGAGAAGAAGTTCCATAGCGATACGACGCTGGACAAGAGAAGCAGTTCCATAGCGATACGACGCTGGACAAGAGGAGAGGACGAGAGAGTGAGAGACAGCCGACGCTGGACAAGAGGAGAAGAGAGACAGCCGACGCTGGAGGCGAGACGAAGATGAACACCGATGGAACAAAAATGATCGAGTATGATTGACGACAATAAGGTGATAGACAACTTATTCATATCTTAATCATACACAGTATACAAAGACAGTTAAAGACATTAATATTTTATTTAAAAATAAGAGTAAGATTTCTTGTATAGTAGAGTTAAAAATCATAGATGTTTTAGAAATACGATTAACGTAACAAGAGCTCAAATTAATATGATATAAAATAATTACAAAGAATATAAATAAAAACAATTAGTATTTGAGAAAACAGTACTGAGAAGTAATAACTATTAATCTTTTGAGTACGTACCATATATAGGAAAAAGATTTAAAAATTGATTTTGAAACATATTAATAGAATGAGTAGTCGAAAAATGAGATTTTTCTTTTATATACTATTTAGTAGCATAGAATGTTTAGTTAGTAAGGATGTATATATCTTAAGCCTGACGGCATTATAACAAATAATAACTAATGTTTTTTAAATCGAAGCCAGTGCCATGTGCACATATTTTTTTTATAGTATCAAATAAATTTTAATTACTGTTTCAAGTTCCGTAGAGTTCTTATTGCAGATACACCTAACCCCCTATTTAAATGTTATATGTTTAAAGAATTTGTCAATCTTGAACGTGAGACCGTTCACACCTATTTATGTGACGTAACGTTGTTTAAATTTGGTGCTCCAAGATCGAAGGACTCCACAAATTTAAATTAAATTAAATTTGCCAAATTGTCACGTTATATAAATTTGTCGCCCTGGACGTGAGGCATGAGATGCCTAAATTTACGTACAAAAATTTGTACACATACCATATAATATTATGCAACTTTTGCAAGGTTGTAATGTTGCATAAAATGTCGCCCTGCACGTGGGGCCCAACATGCCTAAATTTATGTACAAAAAAAAATTTGTGACATAAATTGTAGATCATGAATGTATGACCCGATACCCATCATTTGACTATTAAAATTGTTTTATGTAGCTAAATGCTTGCTCTAAAATATATAAAGAGTGTTAAATGAAAAATGTATAATACGTAATTATTATTTGTAGTAAACAGTAACTGAATGTAATGTTAATTGTTGTGTAATCACACAGCTGGCGCCCACCACAAATAATATTGTTGTCTATGTAACAGGTGTAACTGTAATGAGTATTAATAATAACTATTAATAAAAATACAGAAATAAATAAATAAGTAGGGAACGGTTATTAATAATAATTTTTAAAGAATTACTATTAAATAAATATTTTAATAATAATTATTCACCATGGCAATATCGGGAAGTTTGAGGATGGGAGAAGCACTTGAAGCCATGATGCAAGCCGTATTTGGTGGAGTTGAGAACAAACAAACAGAAAAAGTAAAAGAAAATAATATTAGAACTCAAATAGAAGAGTTAACAGAATTGTTTACAGGACTGACCGAAAAATTAAGAGAAGAAAGGATAGCAAAAGAGAAAATTAGAGACACAAATACGCACATAGCGTCTGTAGAAGGTGAACAAACCATAGTAGTTAAAAATACATGTGTAATTACTAATGATAATTATAAAAAAGTAATTAACATTAAGGAGGAGAAGCAAATAAAGGTTAATAAAACATACCTTATTAGTAGCGATATTCCAAGTGTGAGGCACACACACAATAGTAAATCACACAAGATGACACATTTGAAACACATAAGACACCACACTTACGGCGATAAATATCACTGTAGGCTTAACAAGAAACGTAGTAAGTTATCTAGACGAAACACTACGCAAAATTGTGGTAAGTATGATGTTAGATATACGCACGATAATTATAATAATGATAATTATAACTGTAAGTATGAAAACTACAGAGGTTATCGTAAACGACGTATGAAAAAACCGTCGACAACTGGTCAGGTAAGTTCACTCAACCAAACTAAGGACGAGAGAAGTGAGAAAGAGCGAAGCATTTGTAACGAGAGAAAGAGGGTAGATTTTGTGTGGCCGAGAGGCAAGATGAAAACATTGCTCAATGAACAGGTGACTTCTACGATAAACACAAACGTTCACAAGGTGAGTACGCACACAAACAAGGGATTAATACAATGGAACGCAGACGTTGTTTATACGAGGGTGAGAATAATAGTAAACGCGGCGACTACGCTACAAAGGAACAATATACGTCCGGTAGACTATGGACAATGCAATTGTCATAAAGAGGGGTGTAAGTTCTAACTACACACTGAACTCAAGGCAAATGAAAATAAATAATTATTTTAAATGAGAAAAATAATATAACTATTAATTATTAATAATAAGAAATAATATAATAATAATATAAGAGGGTTAATTAAGAAATGTATTAGTGATGGTAAGGAATGCTATTGTAGAGAAATATTTAAGAAAGTAATGGTAAAAGATGTTATTGATATGTTATAAATATGAAGAAATGATTAAGATGAGCAATAATTGCCATAATTATTAGAACGGCTGATCAAGCGAACACTTATCGAAGATACAAGGACACAGAAGAAAGCGAGAGTGAAAAGTCATAAGGGCAGAGACTACTTAGGATGAAGGACTTCGAGAAAAATATCGTTGTTTTCCAAGACAGTTCCTCTGTAACCGACCATGCGACACACTACGAGCTAAAAGAGTATTCTGTTATGGAAGTGTATTTCAAGAAAGTGGTAGCGATCAGAAAGGTAATGTTAAAGAAATGTAATAAAAGGTAATGAATGTTAATGTATTGTATAAGTAATGTATTAGATAAAGTAATGTCATGTTAAGAAAAGAGCTAAGGAAGATTAGAAGCGAAGGTAAGAATATATGAGTAAGTTAATGTAAAATTAAGGACCGAATTTACACACATATGTAGGAATGCAGAGTATACAGAAGGAAAACAAAGGAGAGCTAATTGCAGTGGATTTTCTGGGACCATTACCACGATCAAGTCGAGGTGTGAAGCACATATTGGTATGTATCGATGTGTTTTCCAAGGCAGTCCGACTGTACCCAATTATGCGACCCACAACCAAAGTTGTTCTAAAGATACTACTGCAAAAATATATTCCGTTATATGGAAAAATGAAGAAGATACTCAGTGATCAAGGTGTGCAATTCCAAAGTGAAAAATGGGAGAGGACGTTAAGGGAAAATGGAATACAACCAGTACTCACATCCATAAGACATCCTCAAGGAAACCTTGCTGAGAGAGTTAACAAAGAATTAGGTAAATATTTACGAATATATTGCCATAATCAACACAATAAATGGGCAGAATATTTACCATTTATTGAAAAAGCCATTAACGAAAATTATAGTGAAGCAACAGGATACACTCCAATGGAATTAGAAGAAGATAAGAAGCCAACCAGATTTTGGACTAAATATCTAAACAAACCTAATAACCAAAATGTACCTGTACCAATAAGTGTGAAAATTGAATACGCAAAGCAACGAATAAGAGAGAGAGGTAACAAGAGAATAGAGAGATTTAATCTAACTCACAAGTTACAACAATTCAACGTGGGAGAAAGTATACTACTCAAAGCAAATCCAGTGGGAAAAAGGAGTGATAATACGGCGAAGAAATTCTTCAGACTTTATAATGGACCGTATACGTTAAGACAGCGAGTGGGACAGAACACTTTCATTGTATATGATGAGATAAAGAAGAAAGAAATTGGTAAATTCCACGCAACGTCATTTAAGAAGTTCTACACATAAATCAGAGGTCATTGAAACCAGTCAAATCAGCTGTTTGTAAAGCCACCCTAATTCAAGGTCGCGAGCAGTGAGCGTACGAAAGAGGGGAGGTAAGACATTTGTATAAACTCCTATTAAGGGTGAAATGACGAATATTATTTTTTATTATTTGTTATATTTTTTTTGAAAATAATAATAATAAATAAATAGATTAAAAAAAAAATTTATAATAAATAAATTTATTAAATTTTTTTTTGTTACCAAGCAGAGGAATAATGCGACAGTACAAATAAGTGATGTACTGAGCATGAAATATAAAAATTTTAATTTACTTAATAAACTGTAAATAATTAATAATATATTAGAAATAAGCATGTTATGGATTGCAAGCTTGACTCAGACAAAAATATGAACAGGTGTTTCGACCTGAATCAACGTGCACACACACACAAATGTAACTGAAAGTGTGTACACCAGTATTTTGCTAGTGTGTGTGAACGCAGGTCTCTGCAGGCAAGTTTGCCACCCCAGTATGAATAATTGCACAATGACTGTTTTTCCGTAATTATTCATAAACTAGAATTAAGAATTAAAATCCAAAAGCACCATAAAATGTAAATAAATTTAATAAATACTGTGTGCGAAAACCACGCGAAAGTGACACGCCGTACAAGTGCAATAGTGAAATAACTGTGTACAAATCAAAAGGGTTAAGTTGCAATGTCCAAAATTACAATGAACATGTGTTGTAAAATTAGTTATAAGTATAAAAAAATACTTACAGGACTCTGCAATTCGCAGAAATATAAAAAATAGTGAATTTGACAAAGAGTGGGGGAACTGACGCCAAAGACAGTTTCTAACATGTCGATTTTGTATCACTGAAGGGTGTCGACCAAGACATGGGTATAAATAGGACACGCAAGCTTCAGTGGTTCTCTTTCTTGAATCATCCACGATGCAGCGGGAGCTTATGCCCGTCAGCACGGCATATTTATTAATATTTTTATAAACAGTTTAAATTGCCAGTTATGTACAAATACGTAACCAAGCTATAAGACAAACATTGTAATTAATAACAGCACTACTGAAGAAGTTCCATAGCGATACGACGCTGGACAAGAGAAGAAGTTCCATAGGGATACGACGCTGGACAAGAGAAGAAGTTCCATAGCGATACGACGCTGGACAAGAGAAGAAGTTCCATAGCGATACGACGCTGGACAAGAGAAGCAGTTCCATAGCGATACGACGCTGGACAAGAGGAGAGGACGAGAGAGTGAGAGACAGCCGACGCTGGACAAGAGGAGAAGAGAGACAGCCGACGCTGGACAAGAGGAGAAGAGAGACAGCCGACGCTGGAGGCGAGACGAAGATGAACACCGATGGAACAAAAATGATCGAGTATGATTGACGACAATAAGGTGATAGACAACTTATTCATATCTTAATCATACACAGTATACAAAGACAGTTAAAGACATTAATATTTTATTTAAAAATAAGAGTAAGATTTCTTGTATAGTAGAGTTAAAAATCATAGATGTTTTAGAAATACGATTAACGTAACAAGAGCTCAAATTAATATGATATAAAATAATTACAAAGAATATAAATAAAAACAATTAGTTTTTGAGAAAACAGTACTGAGAAGTAATAACTATTAATCTTTTGAGTACGTACCATATATAGGAAAAAGATTTAAAAATTGTTTTTGAAACATATTAATAGACTGAGTAGTCTAAAAATGAGATTTTTCTTTTATATACTATTTAGTAGCATAGAATGTTTAGTTAGTAAGGATGTATATATCTTAAGCCTGACGGCATTATAACAAATAATAACTAATGTTTTTTAAATCGAAGTCAGTGCCATGTGCACATATTTTTTTTATAGTATCAAATAAATTTTAATTACTGTTTCAAGTTCCGTAGAGTTCTTATTGCAGATACACCTGACCCCCTATTTAAATGTTATATGTTTAAAGAATTTGTCAATCTTGAACGTGAGACCGTTCACACCTATTTATGTGACGTAACGTTGTTTAAATTTGGTGCTCCAAGATCGAAGGACTCCACAAATTTAAATTAAATTAAATTTGCCAAATTGTCACGTTATATAAATTTGTCGCCCTGGACGTGAGGCATGAGATGCCTAAATTTACGTACAAAAATTTGTACACATACCATATAATATTATGCAACTTTTGCAAGGTTGTAATATTGCAATATATTTTTTTTGTGAAGCTGATTTGCTGTTTTACGTGCTATTAGAATAAAAATTTCAATAAGGAAAATTGCGTTTATTTACTTTCTAGTGTCCGATTTCATTCCGCTATACAGAAGATTACAATGTACGTAATAAAGCCGGCCAGTAAAAATAACCAAATGTTTTTTACCAATCATTGAAATTCTACTTGCAGACTATCAATCTGAATACCTAAGCAGGAAAATAGCTTACAGAAATACTTAGTAATTTCTGACTGCTGGCGTAACACCAAGAATAGTTATTACATTCCCCCACCTTATGAAATCTTATAACTAGAAAACGTTAACATTCTGAATGATTACTGTATTGCACTACTTTAAAATGTTGTACATTTAATTTAATACAATTATTGCATAAGATTTTTGCTACTGGTCAGAAAGGATGAAAGACGCAAATCTAGAACACGACAATACTGGCACACTAAAATCTGCCACACAAGGCCTATTGTCCCCATACGGTGGAGAGAGGTACATGTATTTATATTTCCGGCTCGCCGTACAATGTTCCCAAAGTAGGTCAGATTAGCGTCGTTGTCAACTGCCGGAAACTGCGGTAGCGACCATTGAAACGCTCGGTTAGGACTCTGTCATTTCTTTGAACCTATAGTACTGATTACTCTGAACTCGGTATACTTCTAAGCGCTCACGGAAGGGGCAATGGCGCGCGTACAACCCCCCCCACCTTCCCCCCACACACACCTTACTCAGTGTTACACACATTATTATACGAATTCACTGCAACCAACCTCAACACGTTTCCAGGACATAAAATCCCAAATACAGTGCTTATCACAGTTTGGCACCGCGATTTTAATGTTCGAAATAAATATTGTAAGCCAGTCCATACACACTGTAATTAATTTCGTCTGTTTCGTTAATCTTGACAATCTCTTGACGTTAAAAATAATTGTTTAAAAATTATTAGTAAAAACTGAACTAATTATTATAACCTATAAGGAGCCACGTGTGAAGCTTCTGAATAACGAAACTTAAAACTATCAAAGAAACAATTTGGCTATTTCACAATTTGCCCATCGTCCTTATAATCAAAAATCAATTTTACTTCCACGTTCCATAAGGAAATGGAAATATGGTGATGGCGAAAAAATCGTGTTAGAGATAAGGGCTGATTCTGATTGTACTACACTCAAAACATAAGGAAAAGTCATTTTGCGAAAAATGTTTGTGTGTGTGTGAATTTTTTTTATGGCGAACGATAAATGCCGCAAACTCAAACAGAATCAAATGATTTTTTGCATATGTGCCCGAGTTGTAGAAGAGTCAAGGCCTATTTATTTTGGTGAAGATCGGTTAAGGGGAAGGAGTAGTTTGTCTGCATCGTTTCACGTTTTAAGGAGAGCAAATTTCTTAATTTTGATAAATAAAGTATCGTGAAAAGAAGCTCAATAATCCATTGTAGGAAGGTACATGAAATATCTATAAATGAAAAGGGTAGTAGAAGGGGGAGGGGTAATTTTCTATAAATGAAAATGATAGTTGAAGGGGAGGGGATAATTTTTTATATGTACTACGTTATCGGCAACAAAGAAATAGTTTGTTGTTAAAAATTCCTTCTCGAGGTGTTTGGCCGTAGTACAATGTTTTCTGAAATTCAGACGTTTCGGTAGTGCCATCGACTGCCATCATCAGTGAAAATCGAGTGCGCTAACGTGAGGTGGTATACGTTAGTGACCATAGTACTGTGGTTAAGGCTGAACCAAGAAGTAGAAAGAAGTAGTTTCTATGGAAATATTACGTTTCGAAAATGATTTTAAATATAAATCTTAGAACATGGAAGTCATGTATGGTTCTCCATACCGATATTTCACTGAAGTAGCAGTCGTATTAAATTTTAGTATTCTTGCTCTATGTCTCTCTCTCTCACCCTCTCTGTCTGTCTGTCTGTGTCTCTCTCTCTTTCTCTCAAGAAATACACAAACACGCCCCCGCGCGCACAATATGTTACGACGATTGTAATTTTATAACAACGGAATAAACAATTGAACAACAAAGAAATCGTTACTCACGTGTGTAATAAGTGTTTTAAATAAAAGAATGTATGTGGCGTGTGTAGCAGTGTAATGTCATGTTGGACAATGTAGTAAAACTAAGAATTTGATCAGTCAAACGGAATAAAATTAAAATTTTTATACGTCTTTCAATTGATGTCTCCAATACCTTTATCTGCAATACTTTTAGTCTTCGATTAGTATGTTACTGTATTATTTCATCCATCCTGTTGTGTTTCATCCATACGTTCTGTTATCTATCTGACGACGTACGTCCGTTTCAGCGAATTGCAATGCTCTCTTTCATCCTTTCTTTCTATCTCTTTAATGTTATTCCGTGCATTAAAAGTAGAGGCGTTCCTTATTTTTTGCACCAGTGAGCGTAGTAAAAAGTATTAACCGTAAGCAGATTATGTAGATAACAGAGGAGCATCGTAAAATTCTAAAATCCGCTGTTATTACACGATTTACGAAATCAAACTTATCAGATGAAAAAAGCCCTTCAACTGTTTAAACTTCGAAAGTTTTCAAACTATTGTAAATGCGATATTCACTTCAGTCTCAAATATTTGTTTGAAACAAAAGTCTGTACGTAAACAGATTTAGCCAGGCGCTCACAAAGTTTTGCAAAGTAATAGCGACGCAAACACAGACATACAATAGTAGCATATTTGTGTGTGTGTTTGTACGTGGCCAGATCAGCTGCGCGCGCCCCCTCCCATACATTCACAGTATCCTCTGTCATCTGTTAGAAAATTACTGGAATATTAGTGAGATTACTTAAGAGAAATACGATGTTCATTCAGTAAACTAGTACATTACGCACACACCTAAGTTTCCTTGTCGTGTCGTGAAATAGAGAGTGAATTTTAGTCCCACGAAGATAAAGCTTCGATGGACTCTGACATTAATAGTGCAGGTGATTTATTCACGTCCGGAAATCAGTTTTATAGGTTTGATACTTGATTTCAATAAATCAGCGCTTAGTGTAGTACTAGAGATAATTTTATTTTAATGACAATCGTTTCACCAATTACAGCAGCTTCAGAGGTTAGATTTGAAATGTGTGTTAGGCGGGGGAGGGTTGGGGTGGAGGTAGTATATAACCAAGGTTGCATTGGAGTATCCCAGGTAAGAGGTTGGACAATGGTGTGTGTTGTACTGTTGGTAACAAAAAGTTCCATTACTGGCTAATTACGAATCGTATACAATACACTTTTGTGTGGAGAAAATTGGAACTCAACTACTTGTCACTTAAACTAATGTCAGTCTAAATATATATGAAATATGTATAGGACAAAGGTGATTATAAATAGCCCTACCATACAGTAAGCTTTAGCGTCTGATTGACAGTAAAACAATATTAAATTCCCAGTACAATGTAAACCTATGTAAATCTTAAGTAATATATACCTGCGTGTGAAGTCCATTACCTAAAACGCTGACTAAGCGCCCGACGTTGAATTGATCTGTACCCCTGGGAATATGAGACGTGCAGGTCTATTCCCTACGTGGGGTTTGGGGTTCGAAATAACCACTACATAGGACTTAACAGACTATAACATTCTAACAGGTATACCCCTTAAGGGCCCTTCAGCAATGTCACAAAACCGAAACCACAAACCACATCGAGTCCCACCAAAACCAAACATGGTCGAAGGCTCCGGATCAATTCAGGCCCACCTACTACTACTTACGACCGGAGCCGGTGACGAGAGTAACCGCCCCCTGGTCCCTACGATCTCCTGAGGGGTGAGTTTAGACGTTCCGTTTCTAAGAACAGGATGCCTCCCACCGAGACAAAGGGTCGACCCTTCAAATATAATGTGTGTCAGCACACTCACTTCCAAACTCAGGTGTCGATGGTTTAGCCTCTTGCTAGACGTTTCCCCCAGTTATGCTTCAGGAGTAACATAACTGCCATTACTTAACAACGTGTAAAATGTTATGTTGATGTGTACTGAACTATAAGCAGCCTATTATGAATACTATAGAAGCTTCTACACGAATTTAGTAACGTCAGATTTACATATTAAAATTGTTATACGGCAGGGCTTTGTTAGCATTAATTTATAAAAAGAAGCGTTATATGCATTCAGTAAAAACAAAATATGTTACAATTTTAAAAATATCAACGTTAAGATGAGTGAAGTGTACAACAGTGAAAGTTGGACGGAAAAAGGAGAAAGGTTGGACACCCACAGAAGAACAATGAAACTGTTGAAGAAAGTCTTAAATTCTCTTCCAGTATTTTCACTTGTTAACTGATTTCATTGTACAGATAAAATGACTCTTTATAGAAACTTTATATTATGTTGCTTGGCTTTTATGTTTGTTGAGGTTAGCTGGTACCGAAATTTTGGTGGTACACAAGAATACTGGAATAATATAAACAACCTAATTTTAACTTATTTGTGAAAGATTCACTATTGTGTTTAGTGTAGTTTTAGTCATAAAACGCTTTCATATTTCAAAACAAAAAAAACAAATTTTAGATTAATAGGAGTCACCAAGTTTCAATTGTTGTAACAGAGTACTCCAATTGTAGTACATCGATAGCATTCATTGCATGGGTCTACAGCTTTTATTCTTATTGGTCAGTACCGTGACAAAGTGAAACCAGAACACAACAATAGCTACAACAGTGCGGCTTTATTTTCCCAGACTGCGGTCACACACATACACCTATGTATATACGCTTCCGGTTCGTATAACAATCACAAAATAGGTCACAGTTACCGGAAACTACCGAAGCGAGCAGTCGCAGTTCGGACTATCGCCACTTCTTCCCCAATATCTATTATTATATTGTTATACACAAATAGAGACATGGAAAAGTGTTCTCGAATTACACTTTGTAATTTATCTTCAACATTGGAACATAATTTGTAATACTTTACGTGGAGAGACAATAAACAGAGGAAATAACACACGCGCGCGCCCGCACAGGCACACACATACGCAAATCAGTGGGAGTACAGCACGCTCAGTCTATCTCTTCCTACCTTTTCCTCTCCTTCTTCAGATACTCATACTGGAGTACCTGTAATCTTTCGCCGCTACTTTTGCTACGAAGAGTAAGCGATGAGGAGACTTAACTTGTAATCAAATCAGGAACTTTGACAATTTTCCATGTCATACGCAAGCAGTGTATAAAGCTGGTGAATGAAACGTCACAAAAGTCGTTGGTCCCAAGTCCAGGTACTGAGTTCATCAGAACGACGCTTCTTTCATGATACACCATGACACATTTTATGCACAAAACACAGATTAAAACAGCAAGTACCAAATAGAACGAGTAAAAGACTATTGACATAATGCCATAGAGTGTAACATTTATCATTAACTATTTTATGACAAAATGCAAAAATTGCAATTTCAAAAATATGTTAAAAATATGTTTTCAGGCGACGAATAAACGTTAAAATATCTATGATTTTTAAATGTATTTATCTTTCCTATACTGCTCTTTGCTTATCTAAAGTTGTACCGTTTGATTTACATAGAAAAACTTTTTTTTAGGAAAAATTGTTAAAAATTAATCAGTTTTTATGATTTTCGGGGGGGGGGATACGCAACCGAAAGATATTAAACGATATTATATTTCTTTTTTTGTTTCAGTTATCTGTCATAAAGGCAAGTTTTCCGGGGTATAACGAATCAAAAAAAATATATATATATACATTTACGGCCCACCCTAATACATACATACATGTTCACTCCGTTTATGACTCCATACAACGTTATTTGATACTAAACACCACCAATTTTCTAGCAACAGTGAAAACTCATTTTTACCATAATAAAAACATCATCATCATCTTTAAGGATTAATCCAAGGATGGTTTGTTTGTACCGGTCTCAAACAGCCAAAGTCTAGAGCTGGTCACTTAAGCGCTTCCTCGGACGTCACATACCACTCCGTCCCCTCGGGTTAGTTCCATAGTTGTTTGGGGATGCGGCAGTCATTCATTCGGCAAAGATGTTCCCACCAATTCAGCCAATACTGAGCAAACCTGTCGACTATACTCATAGCATTCAGTTCTTCGCCGTATATCTGTGTTTCTTCTATGATCACATGGAGAGTATACCCTGCCTTTAGTATTCAACTACTTTTCAGAAAATGTATAAATTTAAGTATACCAAAGATTTATTATAATATAATATTTATAAAGCTGTAAGTTATTAACGTAATTGTAAATTTCTTCAAACAGGCATCGAATAAGTACACCGGCGTAAGCATTTTTTCATTCAGCGGGGATCTTTTTTTCCAAAGCGATGACCTATACTTTTTTTTTTGCTTAACCGTTTTTTGAAAGTCCAAATAAAATTTTAAGATCACAATCCGAGAAAGTGTTGAGGGAACGTTTCGAGATATCAAGGATGTAAGCAGAGCGTAGCGGAGCATTAACAGAAAAGACGAGAGTTGTGTTGTGTGGTGCCCAGCCACACTCCGTATTTGATAATAGTATAGTGCAGCAGTGTTCTCCTTTGTACCGCTCGTCATATTGGCCAGCGGGGAGTAATTATAGTGTAACACATAATGACGGACTGTTGTTTCATACGTAACGGAATTGTGTGGAATAGCAGCACTGCTGTTGTCTCTGCACAGCACCAGTGACTATACAGGTCGTGTGCCGCTATGTATACGAGGTTTGATAAAAAAAGTTCGTGCAGCAAGTTTTGTATTTCGCGCGCTATCAATGAACAATTAAAAAATTGTTTTTCTGTGACGTTTGTACTCATATTAACGACAATCGCCTAAAATTGTACACTATTGGACGAATAGTTTAGATTTGAGAACTAATTGACTAAGTTATATTTTGGAGTATCTTTTCGACATCCTGCAATGCAAGATTGAAAAATATGGAAAATTACCTCATCCAGATTTGACACGTTTGACGTCCCTTACACAATATGAAACAACACTTTTTCTAACACTACTTTATAAAAATATTCAAGGATACCAATAATTTATGAGGTTGTTCCTATAAATAACATTTAATATTTTGATGTGTTACTTTCTCTATCTCTCTCTAGCCGTCTGCTCCCCTCTCTCTGTGTGACCACACACATACACACACATACACACACACACACGCACACACGCACGCACGCACGCACGCACGTTAAAATACATACTGTTAATGCTAAGGAAACAGAGAAGGTTCGTGGCTTACGTGACACATTGCACGCGTTCTGTGAGCAGCATGATTACGCAACACTTTCGTCTGTTCTCGATGCACCTTCAAAGAGACGGTTGTGTTACAATGCAGACATCTATAACATAGTGGAACTGTAAATGGTAACGCCATACCTGTTCTTGCCGTCTATAAGTATACTAATCCACATCACTGGCCTGACAATCGAGTACTGCGATCTAAAGCGCTAAGAGATATAGTTGAGAATATGCAATCCTTTGTGCGTTTTCGGAGTTATTGTGACTTTTGAATCGGTGCGTGTGTTTTACAGTGGTATAGTGTAAAGTGATAACCACGGACATTTGATAACTGTAAGGACATTTGATATTTAATGTAAAAAATATATAATTTATTAATATAACCAATTCCATTAATTTAAAATATATATAAACACAAGGCCACATAACGAGAGAAAACAGTGTAATGTCGTTGAGAGTGCTTCTGCATGTGTAAACATATGATACTATGTATCGTCAAGAGTGGTAGTCCTCCAGAAATGCTTTAAAAATTTAACGATAAAAACATAGATTAACTGTTAAGGCCTCAAAAGTCTATTTGTTCTTTGTCACAAATACTCTTCAAAATTTATCAAAACTAATAATTCTACAAAACATATTCAAAATGCTTTTAAATTACACCAAGGCGTAGATTTATTTGTTAGTTCGATGAGTTGTATCAGGCGCTGCATTCCAATTCTTGTGTGTAATTAGATACAAAAAATAGTTATTTGAACTTGAGATAAGTGTAATCCATATTACCCTTTATAATATTTCCGTTCATATTTCAATAGTCGTAACGGCTCGGATGAATATTAAAATAGCGGAGTAAATTACTGAAAGCCAGAAAAATCAGTATTCCAAATTTATCTTTATATCTGTTTGAGAAAAAGGTACCCCTATTACAATATGTCTAGCTATTAATTTTCGAAAACTCACGATCACAACAAATAACGAAAGTCACGCAGTTGGAATAAAATTACAATTATCCGCAGGACAAATACTAAAGTAGGCACAATTAGAAGAAACTGAACACACACGAAACACGACCACCGTCTTTATATTATGTCTATTTGATCCACTTGTCGAAACAACATAACTTTTTACATTGAAATTATATTTTTTTTAATTTCGTGAATATATTTAATATAAAGGTTATATATTAATATTATTCATTCTTTTATATAAGAAATAGTCATCATTATTCTCAAAATTATTGTATACCGCATTGTTAAACCGTAGTCAGATGCAGAAAGTTCTCGAAATTGTCGGCAGCGTTTCTTATCCCACCGTCGGGATCTTCTTCAGGCCGCAAAAATAAAAACGACAGTCTTAGGAAATCAGTTACGGCAGATCTTAGGCTGAACGATAGCTGACACTTTTTCAGGTAAAAGCAACCTAACAACATTTCGGAAAAAAAAAATCGACGCTTATCGTTCGACCTGAGATCTGTCGTAACTAATTTCTTAACACTCTGTCGCTTTTGTCAACCTGAAGAACAACCCCCAGTGTGGGATACGAAACTTTGCCGACGATGTCAAGAGTATGCAGCAACCGACCACGGCCTGATAGGCCGGTATTATAGGCGTATTAGGGCTGCCGCCGCCTCTCGCATCGTAGCTTCCACTGGCGCCGGTCTAAACAGTCCTGTTCTGTAAGTCCTCTTGCATTCGTTGCACTTTCCAAGTCCATTTTCCATGTATGTTTAGGTCTTCCTTTTTTTCTTCTAGCCGGTGGAGTCCATTCCCATACCTTCCTTGGCCATCTCTCATCCGACATTCTTTTTAGGTGTCCAAACCAATTCAGTCTTCTTCCTTCTATTGTTTCTATAATGTCAAGGTCGATTAACATAGCTTGTCTTATCTCTACACAATAATTCCGGTATTCCGGTATATGGTCAGAAAGTTAAAAGAGGAATATGACGCAGCTGGTTTGGCGATGAACATGGCAAAATGTGAGTACCTGATAGTGGGCAACGAAGAAGTTAAGGACTTAAAATTGGATGAGGACAAGATAAGAGGTGTTGAAAAAAGTAAATATTTAGACGTATTTTCAACAAACAGGGAAGCAGCAAAGATGAAATTCAAGAACGTGTTAACAAGGGGCCAACCGTTATAAGAACGCTGAATTCTCTTCTATGGGAAAAAAGTATAACCAGAAATACAAAGAAACATAGGTTATATATAATAGCATGGTGCGAAGTGTAATCCTTTATGGAGCAGAAGTTTGGAACGTTTCAAACGTAAATAAGAACAAACTGATGGCAGCGGAAATGGACTTCTTCAGGAGGAGTTGTAGAAGAACAAAGTTAGACACGGTTAGAAATGAGACTATTAGAGCCGAGATGAATATTGACAGGACAATAGTAGACGAAATAGAAAGGAGACAATTGACTTGGTTTGGGCATGTGAAGAGATTGGAAGATGACAGATGGCCCCGAAAAATATTGGAATGGATACCACCGGTGAGGAGGAAAAGAGAACGTCCACGGAGGAGTTGGCGAGATGACGTAGCGGAAGAATGGTTGCAAGCAATTTAGAAGAACTTACATGCTACGATAGCTTACAATGGAAGTTGGGGACGGAGAAACGGCGACAGCTGTGAAGATCCGTTGTGTATATATATATATATATATATATATATATATATATATATATATATATTTTCCGGCCTATTCCGGTATTTAATAATTTTGAAAATATTAATGAATATTTCTTAGATAAAAGAGTAATATTAATATATAAACTTTATCTTAAAAATATTCACGACATTAAAAGAAAGTTATAAATTCCATGTAAAAAGGTATGTTGTTGTCATAAAGGAATGATACAGACATTATGTAATGACGGTGATCGTGTTTTTGTGTGTATGTGAATTCACAGAGGGAGAGGGAGACAGACGGCTCGAGGGAGATAGAGAAATTAACACATCTAAAGTTGTAAATGTGTTTCAAAGGGAGCGGCCTCATAGATCTCTGGTACCCGTAAAGTAGCGGCAGATCCAGTGTTGTTTGTCGTTGTCTCAGGTTACGTAAGGGATGCCCATCGATGTATACTATATGGATCGCGTGCTGACAGGCAAAGTGAACGGCAGAAAACGTCCCGAAGCACGTACAGCTTCGGGAATATAAGACGTTCGGCGCTAAGTTAACACGTGTAAGTAATTTGTGCTTATGAAGACGTATATTTTATTGGATGAGTCACACTATAAATATACTTTGACTTACAAGTTTTCTCAAGATCAGTTAGAACACTTGTTTTCTTGTAGTAGACTATATCTAGTGGAGGACATGATAACAATCCTAATGTTAAACATTTTCAGTGGGCGTTGAGAAAACTTATGTTCAGGAACAGTGTCCAAGTCTCTAACAAAATTAATTGTTTAGATTTTTATTTCATTAACCAAACATCAATAATGGGTCTTCTAGAAGTAGAGAAAGATTTCAATGAAACGGATATTAAAGAAATTAAAAACTTTACGGGAATTATGAATATGCTTAAAGACGTTAGGTCATACTATAAGGATAACATTCTATATTATCGGTGTGGTTTTATTGTAAAAAAAAAAAAATTATTTCGAAGTTAAGATGTGAAGAGTGAATTCATTACTGACAACAGATGACAATAACTTGAGCGTTTAAACTCATTTTACTGACTTTTTGTCAAGCGGAAAATTAATTAGAGCGTCATCAGACTTTTTAAAGGTTGTAAAATATATGTATAATTTATTGATTATATCTGACACTAAACTTAATACCAAAAAAGTGATTATATCAGCTTGCAAAAACTTTGCCGGCACAGTGTTTAGCAAACATGTTTCAAACAATGATTTTTCTGAAGACAGCGATGAAGTGAAACTTACCAAATTAATAGAGACATTATTTTATAAAATAATTGGTACGATATTGTTAAGGAAAGAACCGCTGCAGCTACCTTCTCTAAGCTTGGTGTCCGCCAAAAGTTAAATAAATTTGTATTATTTAGTAATGTTTAATTTAAACAATTTTTATACAGTTAATACGTAGCTAATTAATAAAAATTTAATGTAAATTAACATTGCTTATTGAACACTTTAACGACCATGGCGAGCGTATACGCCAGCTTCTTTTACGCAATAAACATTTTCAACTTTACGGTTCACGTCTTTTATTCTTCGTTTCCCTTATTCTTATCTTTATTCGTCTGGCTTCAACATTAAATGTTCATAGATAAGAACGCAACGGAACTTGTTATGAACGCAACAGAACTTAGCAATAAACTGAAATCCTGTGTCAGAATACTGAAACCTTACAGTGAAACAAATGTGTTTATTTTGAAAAAGAACTTATTAAAAACCTCCCACTTTGGAGTCATTAATTTTTAAAATGACACAGCTATATACCATTTAACGCAAAATATGCTCCGCTAAAGCAACGAAAGCTATAACAAAGCAGAAAAGTCAGACTTTGTACAGGTACAGTATACAGCATATGCAGTGTTCTTGCCCCCCCCCCTGGTGCAGCGGTTGGACCGAATTCAGTGAATGCAGCACGCGATCCATATAGTATACATCGATGGTAATGCCAAATATGTCAAAAGCATGAGGCTATTCTTAAGAAATTAAGAGGTTCGGGTAAAACTTACATCAGTTAAGTTCAGGTACCTCGGTAATATGATAGATAATGAAGCGTCCAAAAACACGACAATACCTGACTCGATACAAATATGAAATAGAGCATATTATGCCAATGGCATACTATTGAGAAGCAAACTCATTAGTCGTAACACAAAAATAAGATTACTCTTATCGGGCCGGCTGTTACTTATAGACGCGAGCCATGGACATTGTCATAAAAATAACAAATAACGCTAATAAAGTTTGAAGTAAAGATCGTATGACGAGTTTATGGCCCGGTTAAAGTAGATGACGAATGGAGAAAGAGAAATAACCAGGAAACTGATGAGCTATTGAATCGTGAGGACATTTTAAGATTCATATAGGATCAATGAATACAATGGTTAGGCCCATTGTACAAACAACAGCCCGGTATTTAATAATTTTGATAATACTGACATCGTCCGTCTAAGTTTAAGACAACAATTCATTATTATTGTTCTTACCATATACTGTTTGCAGTAAATAGTCACTATATTAAGGTTTTGCCTCCTAACATCATATGTATACATATATATGTATATATATATATATATATATATATATATAAAACTCAAAGTCTGAAGATCTGTTTCTTTCTACTGAATACAAATTCACACCGTTACACCGATTGCCACCACATTTTGCACAGGTAACCTTTTGACACAAGACAAAAAAACACTGTCTAACTTGGAATTTGACATTCTGCCCCTATTGCACAATTTAGGCCTCTTTGAATTAAGCCCTTTTTTGACGCGTATAAAGATGTCACCAACACCATGGAGACCAGCAATAATTACCAAAGTGACACGAAAATAAACAAATGCTCTTTTGCGTCATCGGAACCATACCTCTATCCATTCCTGCAGTACATTTTCGATGTTTTATATAACATGCTATTACATCGATTTATTACGATGTAAAAAAGAAGAAGTGCACTAATTTTAAATTGTCCTCTTGCTTAATGCAAAGCGAAAATACGCGTTGTTTTTGTTTGCGAGGTTAGGTGACAACGGTTTTTGGTTTCTGTTATTGCTGAAATAAAAAAAGCATGGATGAGGAAAATATAACGTCTAATGTGTACATACACAGTAACACTTAAAATAAAGGACCTGACGTTTTTGAGTTAATGGGCACTTGTCTAAATGCAAGAATAGAAGACTGGAAGGGAACATGTTTCTATTGCTGTGGAAAACTTCCGCAAATATTGCACGTTGAATGCAATATAATCTTATGTCGTTCTAACATTAGGTCACTACCATGAAAATCGGAAACCAGAACAGAATCACCATTACAGACTGTGACTTCATTGTTACCAAACGGCGGAAACTTACACATATATATGTATGTATACTTCCGGTTTCTGTGACATTCATAAAGTAGGTCAGTAGAACTATAGGAAACTACCGTAGTGAGCAATGAATAGTAGCGGTGGACGGCGCGGGTAGAAATGTCGACATTTCTTAGGCTGCATATATTGTCGTATTTTTTATACAAGTATATACCGCTATACACACGCAAGCGCGCACATATGTTGCGCACATCACTATTTATCGTGACGAGTGGATAAATTCACTAGTTTGTTATTCAGGTGCCGGGATAAAACCATACGACAAATAGAAAAATCGGTTTGGAGAACCATGCACGACTACCATGTTCTAATTAATTATAAAATTACTTTTAATATGCACACTCAGAACGAAACTATATGTATCAGCTTGTTGGTAAAAACTCTGAGAAAGATAATCAAAATACGAATTGTACACAGTTGTTAATATTTGAAAAATAAAGAATAAATTTGATTAAATTATCTTTTATTTAAACAACGCGAAAGAAAGCCAATACTGCACAGCGTTTGTAATCTGTGAATTTCTGAAAACTAAAAATTACGTATTTTTTTTACGTATATCCGTGGTTACGATATTTTGTTTACATGGAACGATATCAATTGTTAATATTTTATTGAAATTTTTTACGTTTTTGGTCGAATAAATTAATAAAGTCAATACAAACAATTGCCCCCTCCTCCTTTAACAACACTTTTTATTTATAGATATTTAATCTACGATTTTACAGTGGATTATTATGATACTGCTTTTCAGGATACATTATTTATCAAAATTGAGTACTTTACTCCTGTTAAAACGTAAAACGTTGCCTCCCCCCCAATTAAACGACGTTTCCCCTTAACCGATCGTCACAAAAATCAATAGATCCTGAATCCTCTATTTGTCGGGCCATAGCAAAACATTTTGCAAAAAAATTTGATTCTGTTGGATTTTGCAGTAGTTATCGTTCGCCTACACGCACGCACGCACGCACGCACGCACGCACGCACGCACGCACACACACACACACACACACACACACACACAAACTTTTCGGAAAATGACTTTCCTTCATGTTCTGAAGGTAGTACAATCAGAATCTGCCCTTATCTCGAACACGATTTTGTTTCGCAATCAACATACTTCCATTTCCTTACGGAACATGAAAGCAGTATGTAAATGAACAAATTAAATTTATAAAAATACAGAAATTTTTATAATTTTAGAATTAAATTTAACCTTTATTAATATCCACTAAACATGGGTAATCAGTAGTAATACTAAATGAAAAGAAGTGACAATGTTATTTTAATAACAAGTTTAATTTAACTGTAATACGATAATTTTTCCTATAATTTCGATAACACGAAACAGATAGTTGCATCCTTGACATGTTGGTACTTTAATAAATACTTTAATGTAAATGTATTTTATTTTGATGTACAACGGATAAACTATTCCGAATGTCACTTGACCGACAAGGCTATCAGTCTGTTACCTAACATTGGTTATTAAAACGTTTCTTAAGAGTGGTGCTACTACTATTGCTAATACGTGAAAGGATCATGAAATTCGAATCCACCGTCTCGTCAAGAGCTGGTGACTCGCAAGGCAAATTTTAAAAACTTTGATCTCGAATGGGCATACCAAGATTTGTACCTCCAAGAGCGGCACGAACGACGAAAGTCAAATGCATGACTGAGGGTTTTAGAAAATAAGATACAACATTAGTTCTAGGGATCACGTTACTTCAAGTAAGCTGACGTACAACTTGACGTTTATTTTACGCGTTTACAACACTTGAAGGTGATGCATACGGAAGCTTTCAATTAGAAGGAGTAACAATTGGTCGATATTACCATGATTTACAATTATATTGTAAAACTGTGAGGTCTGACGAATCTGTGGTCTGAGGACGTCTGTCTGAGGTCTGGACGCAGAGTGTGCGACAATGGAGACAAATTTGTTCTTTTAAAGACGGAAACGCCTCTGAACATAAGAAACTATCAATAATAGATTTATATTTGGAAACTGAAAGGTTATATATATATATATATATATATATAACAAAAGACAAATGTATTATATAGTATTTATATTATATATTATATATTAGGTTGTGGGTCCTACAAAGGCAGCGAGTGGAACAAATGAAAGGAATTGAATTTATGGAAGAAGAAATATGTTTCTGGTGTTAGAAAGAAAGAACTAAAATAATGCAAAACCTCGCAGACAAAGTTTGCTTACTTGCTGTGATTATCCAACACATACAAAGTAGCGTTACTAAGCATCTGGTAGGAAACTGTACAAAGTAAATGGCAACGACAACAATGTATTACGTACACCACTAACCACGGTGTGTGGAATGGGAAGAGCATTCACCCGGAACCAACTGCTACGACTAACACCCCCTGAAGAATACAATTTCTAAGTGTGTGCGGCGCATTGTAACTTTAGAGAGCGCCTCAAGACATGATTTCAATCTGTTCTATTAAACCAAAACAAATTAACGAGTGTTGTGTAAACACTGGAACCAGGAAACCGCAGAGACTTAGAATTTGAATCGTTTTCGTACTGAACGTGTTTAGTGTGAGCAGAGGAGTGCAACGAACAGAGAGGAATCAGAAGAGGAAAATGGTTACAGAGAGTGACAGAGACAGTGAGAGAATGGGAAAAGTGTGCTTTACTGTGTGGACGATCACTGCAACTAATTCAGATGTTTAGGAAATTAACCTCTTTTTGAACAAGATACCAAGAACCATTGTCGATGCTCCTTGGTACGTTCTCAACCTGTTGTTAGGCGTCACATTTCAATGGCCTCTATCAGGAAAACAATCAAGAGATTTAGTGCATAATATACTGCATTAACTACACTCATTTTTGTATACAAACAACAGATTTTGTGGTTTTCATGAATCTCACAAGACACTTCACGTCCGATGCAAGAACAATGAACATACATACGTACAATAAATACATACACCTACAAACATTCAGTTAACCTTTACATGGGAGTTGCTCCCACCTGTAAGAGAGGTTCTCGTTTCTAATTTTTGTGCAGTTAAGGAAATTATTATTATGTTTTTGAAGTCTTCTTCCGATATGGACCGCGTTAAAAATGTCTTATATGACAACGTTTCACTGATATTACATTGAGTATCCTCAGGTCTCAGTGATCCTGGGTCACTTAGACCTGAGGATACTCAATGTAATATGAGAGAAACGTTGTCATACAAAACATTTTTGACGCGGGTGCCATACCGGAAGAAGACTTCAACAACATAACGGACACCGGCCGCGGAAGCCTACGTGACAACAAGGAAATTATTGCTTCCAAGTGCGCGAAATTATTGAAACAAACCAACATGTGCGCTCAACATCAGAAGGAATTTTATTATTTTATGTAAGCGTTGGGTTCACAGCAGTACTTTTGGACAACAAATGCTATTTTATTTTATATTTCATTACTATTGACATACATTGTATAGGATATAATGTGCTAATATGCTGTATAACATGAATGTATAGTTCCTTTTTTATGCTTTAGTAAAAACCATAACAATCCATAGTCCTTTAACTTTATCAATCTAGGTGTATTGATACATACTTGAAGTTGAACATTTGAAAGTTACAGACTTACATTGCACTGCCCATTAAAGTATACAGTCACATTTAAGAACATGCATACAGAATGCATAAATGTCAAGACTTGTGTAAACACATTATTAACCATGTATTGGTTGATACGAGTTGTTAATGTAAGTTACTGGACCCCCCGCAGCTGAATATTTTTCTTAAATTACAATTTTTCCTATTTCTATCTTCTGATGACCACACAAATATATCTAAGGAATTTGATGTACACTACGTTTCAATTTAGAAGTTGCTAAAAAGCCCCTGGACATCACACGCCTACAATATATCACAGCTACCTTACAAATTATATTCAATTAGAGACCTACTAACTCAATATACACTGATGTTGCCCTAAACTTCTTTGGTAATATTTATTTTAATTAACAGCCCTATCACAACTAAGGAAATAGTATAGGTAGGTACGCTTGACATGAATATTATGTAAATGTTCTTTATAGAATTAATAGAATTTGTAGAATTAATTAATACATAGAAACTTATTATTTAATAGAATTAATTATAGAATGTTTTTTTCTACAGTATTCGATTATTACAATTCGATTAATATAGTAAATTGGATTAATACAATCAATTGATATAGTATTTGATTTATAGAATTAATTAAATTATAGAATAAGTTCCGTTGTTAACAAACGTAGTAGCTTATAAAAGAAACATATATGTGCAGGAAAAAACGAAAGGTAGGTGCAAAATATACAACTAGTTTCGTAACCTATTTGACACAAATGTGTAGGCCTAGTCACAAAAAGAAAATACACGCACAAAAAGATAATATTTAGTGTATTAAAAAAATTGGGGTCAACGCAATTGTTACTCAAAATTCCGATTAGAATTACTTGTCTAAACCTTCATACATATGACTACAATGTAACAGTTAAAACTGGTTTACGCAGGCTATGTTGTGAGCTTAATCATATTATCATAGTATTACTATATTAACTCTGAAGGATGTTCCATACCTGCATTAGAAGCCTTCTTATACTACACGAACATGCCAATAGTGCTTATCACACGTAATTGTACGCACAAAAGACAGACACAAAGTTAAATTAAATACTTTTGATAACTTCATCACGGTTCTTCGTCGAACAAAGAAATTTCAACAAAAGAAAAAGTGATGCCAACTTCATACAACGAATTGAATTTATAATTACATCAACCAAAGTATAAAACTAAAACAGCATATAATTCTTGTAATTATTTTAGTACATAACACACACACACACACACACACACACACACACACACACACACACACACACACACACACACACACACCTAGTAAATAGAAAATAC
The DNA here is from genome assembly GCA_034769895.1 of Magicicada septendecula. NCBI lineage: Eukaryota > Metazoa > Arthropoda > Insecta > Hemiptera > Cicadidae > Magicicada > Magicicada septendecula. The sequence goes on along the minus strand of CM068367.1, from coordinate 1,418,252,221 downwards.
TTTATATACAATAACGTAAAAAATTAAACATAATTTAAGCGGTTCCAAACAGAGACGGACCCATGACGCTGAAACATAAACAAATTAGGTTTCAAATTACAACATAAAATTAATAATAAAAGTAGTTAGGCATGTTCAACGTATAAATCATATTGTTATAAATCCAGTTTTTATAGCGCGCCATAAAGGCGTAAAATGCACATAAATGTGTACTTTGTGCATTATTTCCATGCAAAAAATCTAATAACCTATTTCATAATTATTATATCAACCACTAACGTATATTAATGTCTTAACAAACTAACAAAAAGCCGAAGCAAACATGAACGTATCAATTGTTGTATCACTGCTGCAACGTTTATAGTATGTGATGTACTAATTATATGAAATAATTAAGTCACAAAAAAATACCATAATAATAGCTACAAAATTTTAATAGTAGTTATTATAGTCAAAACAACAAAAATATGTTTATAATTTTTAAAATAGTATCGTATTTGTTATTAGTTTACTCTCCCAATGTACGAGAATTTTTTCAATAGAAACGAGTTTAGAGGCTGTAAAGAATTTTTATTCAACGATTTTAAAAAAAGGTCTCCATTAACGTTAAGACATGAGTCCCACTGTTCTACTAATCTGTAGATTCCCTGTTGGATAAAGTCTTGCGGCCGTTTGCCGGACCATTCGCTAACAGCAAACTGTACCTCAGCGTCCGATTTGAACCGCCGTCTTTTTAGTGATTTCTTTCATGGGCCAAAAACGTGATAATCCCACGGGGACAAGTCGGGGCTGTAAGGTGGATGTTGAAAGATTTCCCACTTTATACGACCAAGCAGATCTTGAATCGTCTGAGCTACATGTGGTCGAGCATTATCATGCAGAAGAATGACACCATTTGTGAGCTTCCCGGGACCGTTATTCTTGATGCTGACCCTGAGCGTTTTAAGCTGTCTGCATATCGCTCAGCGTTAACGTTGACACCAGCTTCTTTAAAACATGATAATCACAAAATACGGTCACCATTATTTTCGTGCCGAAGGTTGGGACCGACATTTTTTCGCCTTCGGAGTTTGTGCATGCTTCCACTGCATACTCTAATGTTTGGCTTCTGGTTCGTAGTGATAACACCAAGACTCATCCCCGGCAACAATTTAGTGTAGACAGGCATTACCTTGTTGTTGATAGCGCATCAAATGCTGTAATGATATGGCTGAACGCAAATATTTCTGCTCATCAGTAAGCAGTCGTGGAATCCACTGAGCAGCAACTTTGTGATAGCCAAGACAATGAATGATGGAACGAACAGTTCCCACGCTGATGCTCAACATTTGAGAAAGTTCTTTAACTCTGATGCGCCTATTTTCGCGTAAAGCCGTTTCCAGCTGTTTCACATTTTCATCTGAAACACCTGCAGGTCCGGGACGGGACAAATTTTTAGTGGATTCTCTTCCTTGTCGAAATTTATTGCACCATCCAACCACTGCCGTATGAGAATACCTATAGCCACTATATACAGCTTTCATTCTTGTATAAATTTCCATTGGTTGACGCCCGTCAGCGGCCAAAAACTGAATAATGCCACGCAGATTATCTTTGAACGGATTTTCTATCATAGATGCCACTTTTCAACCCAGTCACAACGCTTATAAAAGAGCAAACTGCAAATATTTTTTACAGACGCGTCACTAGTACTTAAACATACAATATAAACAAATGAAGTCTGTTGCCGTGGCAGCGAAGTCACAACTCCGCAGATCAAACCTATTTCTATTGAACAATCCTCGTAGTTTACTGTAACAATGTATAATTCTAAAAATACAAAAATTATTTTTTAATATGAAAACATTTTTCATGGTTGAATACAAGTTACCTTATACAAAACAACACAATGTAATGTCGCTTTCCTTACCATCTTTGAATGCCTTGGTAATTATTTATTGTAATTAATTGTTTGTATTACATTAAGATGTACATAGATATCTGACAAAAAACAAAATATATGGCTTTTAAAGGAACATGGTTAGTTAGATCTAAAATTGTTTTGGATAGTAAAATTATAAAACAAGTTTAGGAATTTAACTATTTAGACTGTAGGCTCTCATATAAAAACAAAAAGATATTAATGGGAAAATTAATGAATTTAACCAAATAACAGAAACTCTCTGACGTGGACTAAAATACAAGACAAGGGTCCATAATAAAATTATACAGATCCATGGCAGTCCCTAACCTTACTTATGATCAAAAACGTGAACAATGTCTGCTAGACAAATATCAAGAATTTAGGCTACGGGAATGAAATTTTTGCTTTCCATAGCTGGGAACACAAAACTAGATATGAAAAGAAACAATCAGATAAGAGAGGAAGTGAAAGTTGAAGAAGTAAACGGAATCATCAGTAAGTTAGAGAAAGCTGGAAAGCAGAACGGGCAGTGACAGATTCCACAAGGTAGTCTTACTGTATCAGCCGAAAGGGAAGAGAAGCCTAGGAAGACCCAAGAAGAGATGGTCCAACCATTTTGCAGCTGGAACAGACCAAACAGTCTAAGTTGTGAAGAAGAAGAAGAAGAAGAAGAAGAAGAAGAAGAAGAAGAAGAAGAAGAAGAAGAAGAAGAAGAAGAAGAAGAAGAAGAAGAAGAAGAAGAAGAAGAAGAAGAAGAAGAAGAAGAAGAAGAAGAAGAAGATTTCAAATGTAATTTTTTTTTAATGTGTTAAATCTTTAAAATTTCATTTTTATGTCTAATTATGGCTTATCAGATTTTTGAAGAGTTTGTATAATAATTATCTACACACGCTTAAACAGATTATTTACAGGGGTATCTAACTAGTTATTTTAAAAGCCAGTTAAAAACTTTAGTTAAGTTGTGGGTACTGCAGTTAAGTTAAGTAACAAGGTAAAATACAATTTTTTTAACCACTTATATAAATTCTTTCTTCAAACCGAAGGTAAAAAAGTTTGCTAGAAACTACCCTTCAGGCGGCAAAGTCAGACAGTGACGTGCAACGTGACGATCGCAGACACGACAACGAAATTGTTTACATTATAATACGCAGAGCCGTGCCTGCGGGAAAACTCGTAGCCCACGTCATACAGCTTATAACGACTTACAAGTTGCGTTTCTCGCAACCGTTCTGTTTTCGCTTGCCCTACCCTTTAACATCTGTCTCAATACTTATTATATCATTTCTTTGTCTTCCTGTATCCGTCCATATGTATCATCATCATCATCTGTCTGTCTGTCCAGGATTAGGCAGGTTGCCTGTTTCGGCTTCACCATCTCCGTCTCGGTCTGTCAATATTTCTTCTTCCGGTTGGCTTATAATTCAGGATTTTTCTTGGAATATTTTCTGGAGACATGCGCATAGCATGCTCTTTCCATCTTTTTTATAGTCTTTTGGTAGTTTTGTTACTGGTTGTACTATTAATTCCTGTCTTATATCTTCGTTGTTTATGTGATCTAATCTTACACAACCTTTCACAGATCTAAGATATTTCATTCAGACCTTTTCATCTATCTATAATCTTTCTTTCTTGGTGCACATGATTCGGACCCGTATAATAGCATGGTGACTGCCATCGCCTTATAGAACTTTATTTGTGTTTCTTTCGTGGTCTTTCCTTTGAGTGTTCTCCGTAATGTCCCACATATTCCTTGGAAGTTGTTTGTTTTATTAAGAATATCTTTGTCTTCTTCATATGTAATATCACATCCTAGGTAATTGAAATGTGATACTTGTTCCAAAATTTGTGCCGGCTAATCTGTATACCTAGAGGACCACTCATATCATATAACATATGTATATAACTCATTATTATTAAATTACATACTGATATTCTAGATAGAGGCCAAAAAGTTGGAGGATCTTTGCTTACAAATTATATGTGCAGGAGTATGCATGTGGTCTAAAAATAACATGTAAACTGTATATTTATGTATATATGTATGCGTATACATGTATATGTATATTTGTATTGAGTCGGAGGCAAAGTGTATAAAAATATTCTACGAATAAATTGATTAGGCCTAAATTTCTAAATTGAGGTAATAATTTCAAAGTAAAAACGGTCTTGCGTTGATAAAATCCTATTCGCTGTTAAATTATTTTCACATCTAAAAATCCTTTTTTTTCCTTCTATCACTCATCTGTCTGTCTGTCTGTCCGTCTTTTCGTCGCCCTTCTGTCTGTATGCCTGCCTGTCTGCCTGTCTGTCTGTCTGTATGTCTGTATCTCTCTCTCTCCCTCTCTCTCTCTCTCTCTCTCGCTCTCTCTCTCACTCGTTATCTTCATAGTGTAAAATAATATTTATCTTGTTACAACAAAACTGTAGCTGCTTAGCTTGGACACACAATACGTTCACAGATCTGTACTATTTAACGTACGCACACTAGAAGTAGATACATGTTACAAAGAGAAAGTTAAAAATCTAAATCTTCCTCTATGAGCTTATTATAATTATTCACAAAATATTGAATCTACTTGTTGGGCTCCGCTATTCGCAGTACTGTCTATAAGCGCCTTTGAGCCTTTCAGCTCACTCTAAAATCGAATACCAAATCATAATGAATCAAGAAAATACTATATTTAGATTTATGTTAAATCGTTAATTTAAATAAGTTTGTCGGCTCCTGCCGTACATCAAGGAAGTTGTCAACGCATGACGTCAGCGGGATCTACAAGCCGACTAGGAAGATCCAGCAGTGACTCAGGCCGGTAAAGGACGCAAGGGATCCGCTGTCGTCGTGTGAGGTCTGGTGTGCGCCGTGCCCGTGTGGCCAAGTCTATATCAGTACCACGAAGCGTAGCGTCCGGACTGGCGATGGTGAACACATCCGCTGCTCTCGTCTGCGCCAGCCGGATAAGTCCGCAGTAGCCGAGCATGCTCTCTACAACGCTGACCATCGGGTGTCGTTTGAGGCGACCGAGGGTCCAGTCTTCTGTCCGCAGCCATTATCCTCGCCTTCACAGATATTCGGTGGTGATATATATATATATATATATATATATATATCGGCATTCCGGTCAGTCAATGAATGGGCGACGCGACGCTCTGATCTGTGCGGTTGTGCGTCGCAGAGACGAACCGCTCTCGTGAACTGAGTTCCCAGCTACCTTATGGAGCTCCTGCTTCGTGGCTCTCCCCAAGTAGGGCGTGTGCTCTGTAGCAGGCCGTTTCTCGGCTGTTCTGCTAGCCTACACTAGCGCAGTATACAATGAGGGCTTTTCCACGAATCACCTGGACGTATACGGGTACCTGCCCACCCAACCACAAGAGGATTGTCTTGAACTTCGCCGCACGTGCACAAAATTTGCGTGCAAGCCGCCTGAAAGTTTCGTCTAAGGAGCGGACGCCAAGTCCTCTCCTTAGAAAGCGTGATGAAAAGCGACAGGGGACTGTGGTCGCTAGCCGAAGACGCATGTCGAGGACGCTCTGCAAAGGCGAAAAACTGTCATTAAAAGTAATATGGTATGGTGTTCTCAACTATCGTATTGGAAGGCGGTCAAGGCAAGGCGCTGTGATTGGTCGGAAACTGGGACCCGAAAAGGTGGCTTCCTGCCTACCATAAATCTGCCAGAATGAGGTTTCGATGTGGGAGGATCAGGGTTTGCTCTATCTTTTTCTACATTAACTCCGCGGGGGCCGGAGGACACGCAAGTAGGGTACTGCTTTCGCCTCGGTCGGCATCGGGATGGATCCGGGTCGAACTGAGGCTCATCTTCTACGTATTGGATTGGACTCGATGTTGGTTGTGGTTTCGGTTGTAGGGCCTCGACCCTTTTTCCGCCTTTTCGGTGGGGTTGTATTCTCCTTCTGCTGTTAAACCTAGGTATTAGATATTCCGGTGCCCGTTGAGGGTTGGAGCTGCACGTCACAAACCAAAAAGGTGTTGATTTTGGGTTTGACCATCGTCAGGCGCCTGGTCAGCGTTCAGAACAATATGCCTCCAACTCAACGGAGAGCCGGGGATGGTATAAGCAGAGGCTTGGAACATCTTCGTTATCCTTTCAGTTTCTGGCCGGGACTTGGCAGCCGACATTATATAGATAACCTTGTGTTACCGACTGCCTGTTCCTCTTAACCGGTAAAAGTATTCGGGTATTGTTCGGCTAAGATCTGCCCTACTTCTTTGTTTTACATTCTGTCGCCTGAAGAAGATCCCCGAGGGTGGAACTGAAACGCGGACAACGATGTTGCAAATGAATAGCAACCGATCACGGCCTAAAAGCCCGGTTTGTTCTTTTCAATTTAATAACGTCGACACCGGCCGTGTAAGCTTACGTCATTATCATCTTCTTCTTAACGGTTTTAGGCTTTAGCGTCCACAGTCCACGTTTTCTTAGGTCTACCAACTTTTCTTCTGCCTCTAGGGTTGTCTTTCTCCATCTTCGGTATTTTTCTTTCTTCTATTCTAATGATGTGTTGAATCCGTTTTCTTCGGTATTCTTTAATCCTATTATTAACTGTAAAAATATCTATATCAATTCTTATCTCTTCATTTCTTATATTATCTCGTCTATTACACCTTTCAACTGATCTAAGGATACATACATAGCAATAAAAAACGGTTATAACCCCAATTTAATAAACATACTACACAAACGCATCAAAAACAAAAACAACAAAACACTAAATACCATCAACACACAACACAATAAATACATCACACTCACATACCACAACTCATACACACACAAAATCGCCAATACATTCAGAAAACACAAATACAAAATAGCATTCAGAACAACCAATACCATCAAAAAACACATCAGTAATACAAACACAGACATAGACAAATATAACAAAACAGGTGTTTACAAATTAAATTGTAATGACTGCAATAGTTTCTACATAGGCCAGACGGGAAGATCTTTTTCATCCCGTTATTCTGAACACTTAAAAGCTTTAACCAACAACAATATACACTCCGCATTTGCCACACACATACACACAGAAAACCACAGTTACACCAACATAGACACTAATCTTGAAATTTTACATTACATACCCAAAGGTCAAAAACTCAACACAACTGAACAATACGAAATATATAAACACCACACAACACAACCAAACAACATACTCAACGATCAATTACAATATAAATCACATACACTTTTTGACACAATTATACAGAAAACAAACAATAAGTTGAATCCCCGCGCCAATCCCCTTCCACCACACACCACCCGCACTTCACCTTCCACACAACCGTTACAAAATGCTGGCAGTCTGTTACCAAAGCTGAAGAAGGCGGATACTAAGCCGAAACGCGTCCAATAAAATCAGTAAGTTTTCACATGAAAAAGTTCATTTTTAGTTAAGAGTTAAGTGATCTAAGAAATTTCGTTTCCGCTGTTTGTATCCTCTGTTCATCTTTTTCCTTATGATCAAAGTTTCAGGCGTAAGACAAGGTTGTTGTCTGTCACCATTTTTTTTTAACCTTTGTCTAGATGATGTCCTCAAAAAAATGGAAAGAACAATTGAAAACCATTCTCGTCGCGGATGACCAAGTTATATTCGCCATTTCAGAAGACGATCTCCAGCGAGCAATATATATCTTACATAAAGTAGGAAAAGAATATAACTGTAACATATCTGAATCAAAGACAAAAGTAATGGCCTTTATAGGATATGAACCATTTTGCACCAAAATATGCATAGACAACACATGAATAGAAAAATGATACGTTATAAATCATTAATTTTTTGACAAACTGATTTTTAAAAAATTATACTTTAATCTACAACTACTGTAGCCATATACCTAAATCGCACGAAATGATGAAGTCGATCAAAGCCATGGTATGAAAGTTGTTGTCATTTTTGTAAACAATGCCAGTGGGAAATGTATCTCCGTGTGTATCTAGAGCGCTGCAGGCAACACGGTACAGTTAATAATGATTACGTCTCTCTCTCTCTCTCTCTCTCTCTCTCTCTCTAACCGTGCTTCGTGTCTCTCTAATCGTGCCCCCCCCCCACTCGCTCACTCCCGCGAGCAACTAATTTCCTACGCCGTTCTTCTGTCTCCATTATTCTCTTATCATCACTACTGAAATTTCTCTATTTCCATTTTGCGATTTTCCTTTCCATGCGTACTTTCGATAAGCTGACATGTATATATTCAAACACATTTTGCTACAGACTGTTTCTTGATGTATATAATATATTTAGCATTTATAATGAATTTACCACAAGATGTTTTCTCCTTATTTGGAACATGTTTCGGGAAGCATTGTGTTCCCATCCTCAGCCTTCCTCATTTTGAGCCTAGTGAAGTACTTGTGTGTTGGTTGGTTGTCAGTGTGGTTTCCTGTTGCGCTCTGGTACTTTAAATTGGTATTATTGTTGTGATTGTGGTGTATGTATTAGTATTGTGTGTATTTTCGATGTTGAGTGCCTTGAAAATTGTGTCATGTTTTGTATTGATTTGTATTTGTTCAGGTATTAGGTTGTTTTGCGTTGTATGTTTGTATATTCGTAAATTTTCCCAAATGTTCATATGTTCATTATGGTGCCTTTGTGTGGTATATGTTTTACTTCTCAAGTACTTCACTAGACTCAAAACCAGGAAGGCTGAAGATGGGAACACAATGCTTCCCGAAACATGTTCCAAATAAGGAGAAAATTTCTTGAGGTAAGTTCATTATAAATATTAAATGTGTGAATGTGTACACACACACACACACACACGCACACACACACACACACACATATACATATTTACACTATATATATATATCCTTACCTCAAGATTTTTTCTTATTTAGGACATGTTTCACGAATCATATTGTTCCCATCCTCAACAATTGAATTTTCCACATTCATTCTGTCCTTATTGACTTCATTTCGAATTTTCTCACGTCTGTATACTCATGCAGAACGTCTCCAAAAGTCCATCTTTGCTGTCATTAATTTTGTTCTTCTGTGTTTATTAGTAATCCAAACTTCTGAGCCGTAAGTCATGATATATCTAACAATGGATTTAAATATTTTGGTTTTAGTTTCTGCTGTGATTTGCTTACCCCACAGGATTCCATTTAATGTAGATATAACCATCTTTCCTAAATTAATTTTGAAAAAGTCCGGACAATAATTTGAATAATTATGAAAGCCACCCGTGAAAGCATAAGAAAAGGTTACAAAACCTTGATAATTCCTGTACGACAAAATCTCGAAAAACAAAATCTCGAAAACAACAGAATAAAGAGTTAGTAATATAATAGATATACGAGAGAGAGAACGTAAGGGAAAGGGTAAGGGAAATTGAGTGCAATAGTTTGGTGGCGGGAGCAGAATGAGACGTTGGGGTTAGAGAGAGGTAATAATTATCATTAACTCTACTGTACGGTGTGGCATGGCGGCCTGCAGCGCTGGAGATACGCGGCTACATATATTTCCCAACGGCACTGTTTGCCGAAATGGAAACCACTTTAATATGATGGCTTCGCTCGTCTTCAGTCATGTCTCCGCGCTACTTGATACTGCGACAAAAATGTAAAACTATACGAAACACGACAATGGGAAATAGGACATAAGTTCCGATCCAAAAGTGCCAAGACAAAAGTTCCAAAAAGTTTAAGTTATAATTTCAAATAATTGTTTTTCATTACTATTTTGTTTCCAAGCAACAGAAGGTTAGTGTTATTATACATTTTTTCATAACCTACTTAAACTATAAAATTCAGAGCTTCAAAATTTATCGTAACTTCATTAAAAATTGAATTTTGATCCGATATGGCCGAACTCATTCAGAAGGGCAAGACAGTTTATTTACATTTCTGTGGTTTCCTGTATTACAAACATTCATCGAATAAGGAAACTGTCTATTGGCGTTGTAGAAGGAAAAATGAGTGCCCTGCTCGAGTTTCAACGGAAAGTAATGGACACGAAATTATTGTTCGTAAAGGTGGTGAAGCTATCGCACGTACGCATGCTCCGAATCGCGAAACTTTCGATATTTTCATTGATGAGGTTCCAGAGAATTTTCTTCCAGTAGCCGAATATTTCGAAGTGACATATGTACGTGGTAGACCAGCCAGAGGCAGAAGGAGAGCGATTCCTGTACGTTATGCCCCAGAACTGTGGAATCAATATGATGCTGTTCTTCAAAGCATGGGACGAACCAATAATTCATTTGAAGGGTGGTATAATCGCTTTCAGGTAGTGGTGGGACGGTGCCATCCAAGCTTATATAATTCTGAACGAGCTACAATATGAACAAGGTAACACAGAAAGCATGATAAGACAACTCAATCTAGGACAAAAAATAAAAAATCCAACGTCAGCTCGTCGACGAAATTTTGAAGAAAGAATTTTCAACATTGTTCAGCGACATCAAGAATACGTTGAAAATGATACAATCATAGATTACCTGAAAGCTATAGGCTATTATTTACATTTTTAAATTTATTTGAAAATTTTGTACTTTTGAAATTTTATACTAATGGAACTTTGTGCAAATGGAAAAATAAAAATTGGAACTTTCGAATTGGAACTTTTGTCACCCAAACACGACAATGTCATATACGCTTAATTCATCTTATTTTTAGACGCTGTTCTTAATTTCTATACAGTACAGACCTGCATGTTTTCGGTACGACTACTGTAAGCATCGCAAGTATTTTAAGTGAAAGCTAAGCGCCGCCTTAGTTATGTTGAATAGTAAAAAAATATTATACGTTATATTTACTGAGGACAATTGATTAGTTTCTTTTAGTTAAATCAGATAACGACTAACAGCGGAGATCGTTTTAGCTCACTACCAAATTTATCCGCGTTATGTTTTTACCCACGCGATGGAACAGCATGTTCCCAGGAGATGAAACATTTGAACATAAATGCAAATTTGATTGCAGCCACCAGAAGATACTATCAAAAAAATATCACCACGGTCAAACTGGGAAACAAACTCACTCTCCCATTCGAAACTACAAAAGGCGTAAGACACGGATGCTGCTCGTCCCCTACCCTCTTTAAAATATACTTAGACAGATCTCTAGTAAGATGGACAAAGAAGTGTAAAAGCATGGGGCTGAGAGTAGGAGATGACAATCTGTTCACTCTATATTTTGTCGATGACCAGATTGTGGTAGCAGAGGATGACGAAGACCTCGAGTATATGGTCAGAAAGTTAAAAGAGGAATATGACGCAGCTGGTTTGACGATGAACATGGCAAAATGTGAGTACCTGATAGTGGGCAACGAAGAAGTTAAGGACTTAAAATCGGATGTGGACAGGATAAGAGGTGTTGAAAAAAAGTAAATACTTAGGCGTTATTTTGAACAAACAGGGAAGCAGCAAAGATGAAATTCAAGAACGTGTTAACAAGGGGCGAACCGTTATAAGAACGCTGAATTCTCTTCTATGGGAAAGAAGTATAACAAGAAATACAAAGAAACATATATATATATAATAGCATGGTGCAAAGTGTAATTATTTATGGAGCAGAAGTTTGGAAGTTTTCAAACGTAAATAAGAAAAACTGATGGCAGCGGAAATGGACTTCTTCAGGAGGAGTTGTAGAAGATCAAAATTAGACAGGGTTAGAAGCCCTGATGACTATTAGAGCCGAGATGAATATTGACAGGATAGCAATAGATGAAATAGAAAGAAGACAATTGACTTGGTTTGGGCATGTGAAGAGAATAGAAGATGACAGATGGCCCCGCAAAATACTGGAATGGATACCACCGGTGAGGAGAAAAAGAGGACGTCCACGGAGGAGTTGGCGAGATGATGTAGCGGAAGCAATGGTTGGGAGAAATTTAGAAGAACTTACATGCTACGATAGGTTACAATGGAAGTTAGGGACGGAGAAACGGCGACAGCTGTAAAGATCCGTTTTATATATATATTCTAACTCTTTTTGCTTCAGTCCGTTTCTTGATTCATATAATATATTTATTATTTATATTGAAATTACCTCAAGATATTTTATTTTCCTTACTAGGCTTATCCATATGCCATTTGGATCAAATAATTTTATAATATTTTGTATTTTAGTGTCTATGTTTTGTACGAATATTTCTGCTATTATGCTAGATAATGGAGATCCCATTGCTAAACCTTCTTGCTGTTGATAAATTTTGCTATTAAATTCAAAGTAATTTTGTTTTAATATTAGTTGGAGGCTGTTTTTTATTTCAGTTATATAATTTGTGTCTTCATTTTGTTCTTCAAGTTTGTTTATTATTATGTCTATTGTTTCATCTACTGGAATGTTGGTGTACATGTTTGTGATATCATATGATGTGAAAAATGTGTTTTAATTTATATTTATTATTGTTAGTTTGTCTATTAATTCATATGTGTTTTTTACGTTATGATGATTATTTGTTATATGGTTACTTTTTAGTTTTTGTGCTATTATTTTTGCAAATTTGTATGTAGGTGCTTTCTTGAAGTTGATTAATGGACGTATTGGGTTGTTTAATTTGTGTATTTTTATTAGGCTATTCATTTCAGGTGGTTATGGATTATTATTTATATATATGTCAGTGTTTTGTTGCTGAAAATGTTTTTAGTTGTTTTTAATAGTTTTATCGTTTACTTAAGATATTTTTCTGTTGGGTCTTTATTAAGTTGTAAGCATTTGTTATTGTTGATATATATATATATATATTACATTTAATATTTATAATTAAATTTACCTCAAGCTGTTATTTTCTATTTGGAACATGTTTCGAGAGTTCCTGTTCTCTCATCTTCAGCCTTCGCGATCTTGTTTCTGGTGAAGTATTTGTGTGTTGGCTTCTGGAAGCAATTAAGGTTGTTTGTTGGTCTTTGGTATTTTAAAGTTGTATTATTGTGTGTGATTGTGGTATATGATTTGTATTTTGTGTATTTTCGATGTTGAGTGCTTTGAATATTGTGCCATGTTTTGTATTTGTTCTGGTATTGTATATGTATATATACATATATACTGGGCGACTTGTTCGGCATACCACCTATTACGAACATTTTTGCTACTGAAGATGGCCACCGGTGGTGTGGCCGAAACGTCTAGCTGCAGAACATCAAGCACTCGACCACGGCCTTTCAGCCCGGAAGTTTTAAGTAATTATAGTGAAACCGGCCGTGGAAGCCTACGTATTAAATAAAAAGCTATTATTCAACGCTTTTCTTCTCTTTAACCCAACAAACGGGTCTAACAAGTTCCATAACCTATAAATTGTTAGCCATCATACCCGTTTCCTCTGCTCCTTATTCTGTATCCTCAATTCTACCTCTTTTATTTCTTCTTTAAATCTGGGACTCACACCCTACATATCTAATTTTATTTTCCCCCATCCTACTAATATGTCCCAACAATCTCCAATGTTCTTCAGGGACTTTTTCAATTACTGAGTCTATAATAAGCTGGCCTCCAATTAGGGGCGTAAACAAGATTTTATTTTTGAGACATGAAGATTAGGTAAACATTTGATAATTGTATTCTGTCGATAAAAATATAATTTTAGTGTAACAATTATATTATAATATAATTATATTACATACTTATATTATATAAGTATAATATAATTTCTTAATAACTATAATTGAAAAATATATACTTATATTTCTAAAATCTAAGCTTATTTCTACGAATAAAAACAATTCTGGCAGTACCCATGCTTTTCTCAAAAAACTACATTCCTCGTCTGAAAATGATAGTAAATTCGTCCCACTCCCCAATATACGGGCCTATACCAAGTGCCGTAAAACCACTGTCTAGATCAGTAGGCTACATTTTTGGATGGTTCTCTCTTAATTTCAGAACTTAAAATTTTGGAGAGGGCTCTGCCCCCATATCCCCTTGTCTGCAATCCTAATTCTAATGATTTAAATCATTATATGATCACTTCCTATCTTCTTCATACAATTGTTACTTTCATTAATACAATTGTAGTAAATGAAAGTGTGTGGATCGAGTAGAACATTGGATACCAACCACTGCCGGTCCCAAGCCCGAATAAAGGAGGATGGTACGTGGACAAGGTTACCAGGCACCTATCTACTGCAAAAATACTGATGGCTCAAAGAAGCAACGGATAACGTCGGAATATTACGGAGGGTACTAGGAAAGACAAGGTACGATAGGTTGTCAAACAATAGTACGAGAGAAACGTGAAATGTAACCGATATTAAGTCTTGGCTTGCAGAAAGAAGAAGAAACACATATCAAGAATGGATGACACAAGCGTAGTGAAAAAGGCAAGAGATAGCCAACCAAACACGAAGAGGAGCATTGGTCTGCCAAGGAAGAGGTGGAGTGACAGCATGTAAGACCGTTGTTATAGAACAGGACAGAGGAAGTTAAAGAAGAAGAAAAAGATCAATACAATGTTCCTCAAAATTAATGTACTCTCCATCTTTCAGCTTATACGTTATATGCAATATCCCATTGTGTGTGTGTGTGTGTGTGTGTGTGTGTGTGTGTGTGTGTGTGTGTGTGTGTGTGTGTAAATATTCCAATGAATATGTGTGTGTATGAGTCTAAATGAACAATAGCGAAACTGAAATAAACCAGAAACCTAAAACAAAAGTAAAAGAGAATTACACATTTAAATATCTTTTAATCTTCTTTTCCATTTCGTGTCCAGTAATCTCTCTTGCCACACATATTTTATTTGCAATGCAACGCTAAGCCTCCTTAATAACTTTAGTTTGCAAATCGAATGCTTTTAGCCATTTTCGAAATCTGATGTTGTTTTCCAACACTTTAATAATAATTAACGTGAATTGCCAACTTCCAACGGTGAATGTAAATACACGTTGCTGCATAATATAAATTGTATATCTTTTTACGTATGCTAAAAGGATCTGTTCCGTATTCGTTTCACTAACAATTCAAGCTAAACTCAACTGTTTGGCTAAATATAAGTCGAAGTTTTCTAATATGCATGAGATTTTATATTAAATTGTACATAAAACCGATATTGAATGTACTAAATCCTTTTATACTGTTCACTGTTCCGTACAGTAAGTTTTTAAAGATTAACCAACTTTTCCCTTGTCGGAGACAAAACATTTTGCCTATTGTACAATACGTCGCAATTCAGATACTTAATCTGTTTCATCTGTGCTGGACTGTAGGGTGAAAACGTTATGTGTTGTAAATCGTAAAACACAGGTTACAGATGAAAGCAGGATTATTCATATATTACGATTAATCTAATAGATGGTAAATAATTATACTTATTTTTACTACATATTGTTACTTTAATTTATAGAGAGAGAGAGAGAGACAGTGAGAGAGAGAGGGGGAGAGAGAAATAGTGATGGTGAGGGTGAGGAGAGGGAGATACATACAGGCACACAAGTAGAGCGTAAGAGAGAGAGAGAGACAGAGAGAGAGGCACTAAGAGTGAGATAGAAATCCAAAGAGAGAGAGAATAGATATACACTGAATACGGAAGGCACGATATAGAAGCGATTAACGTAACGTTTAAACCGTACAAAACGCTTGGTACACGTACCAGGTCACACCTCAAACTGATAAGACTGAAATTTTGTGTAAGTATAGTAAAGGACTGCCATAAAACTTGTTGGGCTTTCATAAGGCCAAATTTATTTACTCGTAGAGCAAGGTTAAAATTCTTAACACATACTCAGATCTCTGATAAAATTAAATCATTGGTAGTCGTACAATAAATAAATATTCATGAAGGACACAGTTAATCAGGAAAAAACAAAATTTATTTAAAACGCCTGGCAGAAAAAGAACACGGTAATGAAAACACAAACTCATCTTGTGTTTTTACTAAACGCGGTAGTGGATTTTTTAAATTAAATTTTGATGAAGTTATACAAAAAAAACGTATGTTAAAGTTCTGCAAAGTTATGGCTGAGCCCCATGCTATATATGGAATGAAATCTGGACCCTAAATACAAGATCTTGTAGTAGAGTCCAGTTGGCTAACACCAGGTTTCTAAGGTTACTTCTGGGCGTAACATGGAAGGCTAGACTAGACAGAAAAATATATACCATGAATTAAGTTGGATTGAAATTCAGAAATTAGATTGAGTATTGGTGAAGTCGTGGGCCCAACAAAATCAGACAGAATCGCAAACGTGCCGAACGCGAAGCTAAAGAGAAGATTAAAGCCGCAAAAAACATATCGTACATATTGTTAACAAGACGGGATGATGTGATAGACGATATGTTATAGATATATATTGGAAAGGAAGAAAATAGTATTTAAAATAACATAAAATATCCTATAAAATTGCTACTCACTTCGGCAGCGTACAAGTTATTCTTACGTTATGAATACATACAATATAATACGTATGCCCTATGTCACGATTCATTATATAATATATAATCTTACACGTTCAACATTAATAAAATAATTTTGCCTCTAATTTATATGACAACTTAGAGTCCATTAGATCCCAGATTGTTTGTTTTTTCCTCGGGTTCGTCTCTTCATCTAACGTTCATTACCATTAAAACAATATTGTTTATTTCTTTTAAGTAACTGTTTGGTGTGTTTTGTTTGTTGAATAAGTATATAATAAATGTAAACTATCAATTTACTGCCCTATAATAATTCGTTTAGAATTGTAAATAATTTACTTTGTAACTTAAGTTATCAGAATTACAAAACTTTTTTTGTTTTGAAATTGGTATCACTGACTTCTTTGTTCCGTGTTCTTTCGTGCGACGCAATACCGTGAGTATATTAATACAGAGGTTTAGTTTAAATTTTAATGCTCTGTTTGTGATTAGTTGCAATAAATACAATTAACCTGTTTATAGACTCCAATAATTCATGTTAAATTAATCGATGTAAACGTAGTAACAATTACACATCTTAAATCAGACACATATGTAAGCGAGAACTTTAACATCAAGGATACGATCCTACGTATTTAAGATTAAGCGTACTGTAACTGGTATACTCGTGAAGTAAAAATGAGTTAATCTTTGAAATTACAGACGGGAAATTATCTTTCTCCGTTTTGATTACCTGTGGCCTCAATTGACTGAATCTCAAATGAAATAACAAATATTACTTAATAGTTCAGTTTAGGTTACCTCAATTTTAGTGACCATAAACTTTTGTGTAACTGAAATTAAATATTTCAAATTATTCTACGGAAATAAGGCAAGTATTTGGAAATTTAAAAAATTTTTTAATAAACATATTTGCACAACAAATTTTTAAAGACTCTACTTCATATATATGTCTATAAACAATACACGTTAATGACGTCTGAGACATACTTTTTGGTAATAGTCGGCAGTAACAACCTGAACTCTGGCAGCCAGAAAACTTGCAAAAACCGTGTTTTTTGTGCTTCTACTTAAAATACAGCTCAAAAATAGTGCGGACGCAAAACATTCAAAAATATGTTTTTAATGAAAAATTTTCAAAAACCAATTATGGGTTTCAAAACATTTGTAAACGCTGTTTTTACTTCCATGTTCCTTAAGGAAATGGAAGTATGGTGATGGCAAAAAAAATCGTGTTCGAGATTATTGCAGATTCTGATTGTACTACACTTAAAACATGAAAAAAAATCATTTTTCGAAAAGTGTCTGTCTGTGTGTGTGTCTATCTGTCTATCTATGTGTCTATAAATTTTTTCCTAAGGCAAACGATAACAGCCGCAAATTCAAACAGAATCAAATAATTTTTTGCATACAGCCCTGATTTGTTGAGTACTCAAGACCTATTGTTTTGGTGAAGATCGGTTAATGCAAAGGGGTAGTTTACCAGCAACGGTTTTTTTTTTTTAAATCAAGGGTAATGTTTTCCTATGGCAAACGATAACAGCCGCAAATTTAAACAGAATCAACTACTCTTTTGCATACAGCCCTGAATTATAGAGTTCTCAAGCCCTACTGGTTTTGGTGAAGATCGGTTAAGGGAAAGGGGTAGTTTACCGGCAACATTTTTTATTTTAAGAAGGGTATTTTTTATGGCAAACGATAAAAGCCGCTAATGTAAACAGAATCAAATAATTTTTTGCATACAGCGCTCAATTGTAGAGTTCTCATTACCTGTTGTTTTTTGTTAAGATCGGTTATTGGAAAGGGGTAGTTTACCAGCAACGTTTTATGTTTTAAAAGGGTATTTTCTATGGCAAAAGATAAGAGCCGCAAATTCAAACAGAATCAAATAATTTTCTGCATACAGCCCTGATTTGTAGAGTACTCAAGACATATTGTTTCTGGTGAAGATCGGTTAAACGGAAAGGGGTAGTTTACCGGCAACGGTTTTTTTTAAACAAGGGTAATTTTTTCTATGGCAAACGATAACAGCCGCAAATTCAAACAGAATCACCTACTCTTTTGCATACTGCCCTGAATTCTAGAGTTCTCAAGGCCTGTTGATTTTGGTGAAGATCGGTTAAGGGAGAGGGGTAGTTTACCAGCAACGTTTTTCTTATCAAGGGTAATTTTTTTCTATGGCAAACGATAGCCGCAAATTCAAACAGAATATACTCTTTTGTATACAACCCTGAATTATAGAGTTCTCAAGACACATTGGTTTTGGTGAAGATCGGTTAAGGGAAAGGGGTAGTATACCGGCAACATTTAATATTCTAACAAGGGTATTTTTTTGGCAAACGATAACAGCCGCAAATTCAAACAGAATCAAATAATTTTTTGCATACAGCCCTGATTTGTAGAGTACTCAAGACCTATTGTTTTTGGTTAAGATCTGTTAACGGGAAAGGGGTAGTTTACCTGCAACGATTTTTTTTTTAAAAAAGGGTAATTTTTTTCTATGGGAAAGGATAACAGCCGGAAATTCAAACAGAATCACCTACTCTTTTGCATACAGCCCTGAATTGTAGAGTACTCAAGACCTATTGTTTTTGGTGAAGATCGGTTAACGGGAAAGGGGTAGTTTACCTGCAACATTTGTTTTTTTAAGGGTAATTTTTCCTATTGCAAACAATAACAGCCGTAAATTGAAACAGAATCAACTACTCTTTTGCACACCTTTTTGAGTTATACAGATCTCAAGGTCTGTTGATTTTGTTGAAGATCGGTTAAGGGAAAGGGGTAGTTTATCAGCAACGTTTTTTTATCAAGGGTAATATTTTTTTATGGCAAACGATAACAGCCGCAAATTCAAACAGAATAAAATAATGTTTTGCATACAGCCCTGAATTGTAGAGGACTGAAGGTCATTGATTTTGGTGAAGATCGGTTTAGAGAAAGGGGTAGTTTACCAGTAACTTTTTATGTTTTAACAAGGATAATTTTTTTATGACGAACGATAACTGCTGTAAATTCAAAGAAAATCAAATAATTGTTTTCATACGCTCCTAAATTGTAGAGATCTCAAAGCCTGTCGAGTTTGGTGAAGATCTGTAAAGGGAAAGGGTTAGTTTACCTGAAACATGTTATGTTGTAACAAGAGAAATGTTTTCATGACGAACGATAACTGCCGCAAATTGAAATAGAATCAAATAATTTTTTGCATGCATCTCTGCATTGTAGAGGACTGAAGGTCTATTGATTTTGGTGAAGATCGGTTTAGAGAAACGGGTAGTTTACCTGCAACGTTTTACGTTTTAACAAGAGTAAAGTACTTAATTTTGATAAATAAAGTATCTTGATAAGAAACTCATAATTATCCACTGTAGAAATTTAGATGAAATATCTATAAATGAAGAGGTTAGGTGAACGGGGGGGGGTAATTTTCCATAAATGAAAATTATAGTTGCAGGGGGAGGGGAGAATTTTGTATGTGTACTACGTTATCGGCAACAAAGAAGTAGTTCTTTGTTAAAATTCCTTCCCGGGCTGTTTAGCCGTAGTCCAATGTTTTCTGCAAAACCAGACTTTTCGGCAGTGCCATCGACTTCCATCTCAGTGAAAATCGAGTGCGAAAACGTGAGGTGGTATACGTTAGTGACCACAGTACTGTGGTTTAAGGCTGAAGCAATAAGTAGAAAGAAGTATTTTCTATGGCAATATTTCATTTCGAATATGATTTTAAATATAAATCTTAGAACATGGAAGTCATATATGGTTCTCCATACCGACATTTTCATTTTTTACGTAGAATCCACGTCTAAGTTAACTGGGTACGCAATAAATAAGTAGTTTTCTTGACGTAAATAAGGTAAAATTGACGTTGTTAGGCTAACATCCAAACTAACCTAACAACTAACATTTCTCGCTTTTTGTCAAATCCACGTAAAAAAAAACCAACTGGAAGCAGTCTTACCTATGACGCCCTTCCTGTGGCGGAACTCGTTTTCCACAAACACTTGGTTTTTGTGTAACTCACTAAAAAAAGCAACTAACTAAAAAGTAGGATTGTGTTTGAATGCTGTATCTTTATAAGTAATTTTTCCGTAGCCGTAACGTGCAAACAAAAAGTGCGAAATTTTCGTGTCTACACCTAGTTTTTACCAGCGAGTTTACGTAGAAACACAAAAAACGCGGTTTTTGTAAGTTTTATAGCTGCCAGAGTTAAGGCTGTCACTAAGAACTATTACAACTTTTTAAAATCATAACAGAATTTTGGAAAATGATATTCAGTGATCTCGCCTTATTATTATTTTCTATACATTTTCGATTATGAATATAGGCTTTTTCGTAATATTAGCTAAAAGCTGACAATTAGTCGTAGCAACTGTCAAAGCCTTTCTAGGTACACATATCTTTTCATTAAACTACCAGCTGTGAGAAAATATGGAATAAAACTTGTATTCTAACTACAGCAAGTTGAAATTAACGTATATCATTTTCTTGTACACGATAGTTTAACAAAGCCATTTAAAGAATAAGTGAATGTCAAAAAAATTAGTAAAAGGAGTGAATCAAAACTAAGATAGAACAATCAATTTATGATTGACGTTAGGATCGTGGAGTAGAATTATGTATTGAAATATCGGAGGAAATGTACGGTTATTACAGACAAAGCAGAAAGAAAAGCCAGTGTATAGGACATGGATAAAGTGTAAAACAACAATGAAGGAAAGGATGTAAATGAAAATAAAACCACAAATAGGAAGGTATGCCCGACGCTGCCAAAATGTTTCACAGAAGGTCTTTTCTTCTTCTACACTTCAGGGATTAAGCAATGTGCCTGTTCCAACTTCACATTATTAGATCCACTTCTTTCTTGGCATTCCTACATCCTTTCTTCCAGGAGGCTTGTACTTGTTTAAAATTATTGGTATTCTATCTTCATCTATACAATTAAATGCTGTCTCCATTTCCCCTGTTTTCTTCAATTTTCTCATTTAGGTTTTATATATAAAATTATTTTCGTATATCTTTATTTCTTATATAATCCCTTCTTGTGCATCCTTTAACCGTTTTTAAAAATCTCAAGTCTGCTGATTGTATGTTGCTTTCATGTCTTTGTTTTGTAATCCAGGATTTATTGCCATATAATAGCCTTGGAACAGCCATTCTTTTGTAAAATTTTAAATTTGTCTCACGTCCCGTTTTATTTTTCAGTGTTCTATTTATATTTCTACATATCTGTTGAAATCTATTAACTTTATTTTGTATATCTTTGTCACAGTCAAAACGTATATAACAACGTAAATACTTAAAGTTTGATATCTGTTCCATTACTGTATCCTCAATTATAACCTTTGAGTGTACTGGAAACTTTCCTTAGTGAGCTATAAGTTTTATTTTGTTGGTAGATATCTTTAGATTGTAGTATTGTCGTCCCAATTTATGTAGTCTGTACACAGAGCGTTGTAAGTCTGCCTTATTATTTTGTTGTATAATCACATCGTCTGAATACAGCAAAACACTTAACTGGTAATTCCTTTTCAGCTGTATGCCTTGATGGACTTCAGCCTTCCAGTTCTGTATGAGGTCCTCAACATAAATGTTGAAAAGCGTTCGGGACACACTACACCCTTTTCTAACACCTTGGTTTATGATTAGATCTTCCGTTTTTAAGGTGCCTGTGTTTATAACTATTTTATTCTCTTTATAAAGGGTTTTAATTGTCTCTGTAAAATGTACAGAGTATCATCTTTCTTATATTAATGTCCATTGTCAAGTGATAATGCGTTGTATTATAATATACTCACACTTGTTGTTTACTAATCGTACTTAGAATCTCAATCTTCTATTGTGGTGTATTCATTGTTCACAGCCTAAAGATACTATACATATGATTTGTAATAAAGTTTTAAACGTTCTTAATTTCTATCGACTTCTGTCATAGATCATCGTCAGGCTATTTACACTAAACACTCGCGGTCAGGATATTCTGAATATCGGTCTACGAATATCGTGAACGCGAGTGTATAGTATAAAAATCCTGCCGATGGTCTATGACCGAAATCGATAGAAATTAAGAATGTGAGTAATTTAAAACTTTACTATAAATCATATGTATGGTATATTTAGGCTAGGAACAATGAATACACTACAATAGAAGATTGTCCATAGTCTATTTCTAATGACCGAGTTGACAGCTTTTTCGAAGTCAACAAAGGCAATATATTTCACCAAATTTAAAGCCTAAAATAAAAATTAAATAAGTGGTCTGTTAATATTCTTTTGTATTGTTGGATTATAATGTAAATGTAGGTGGTAAATGTAAATGTAATGTATGTTAATGTATTGCAATGTAATGTAGGTTGTAAGTGTAATGTAAATGTTCCCTACGTAATGCATAAATTTATATAAAATCATGTTTGCAACCTTAAATTTAAATATTGCATTAGTGACCTACATTAAAATATAAATACGAGAGTTATTCAGAAAGTAAGTTCCGTTTTTTAAATATTGCCGCGGTATCGATGTTGTCACGTTGTTACCCATGCGGAGCTAGTTCGTTGGCAAGCCAACAACACTATTTATAAACAAATGTGCACTGAGTAAGTTTTTTTAGACGTCTTTGTAATGTCGAAGCAATTCTAGACGCCCGCCGCGTGTGAATGTAGGTATTTGATTCGGTTCTTGAATGCGAAAGGCATTAAAACGATTGAAATTCACCGTCAGATTTTCGATATTTATGGAGAAGAACCAGTGAGGGATTCAAAGGTACCAAGATAGATACGACTTTTTTTGCTTCGTCCGATCCAGAGTAAGCGACGTTGGATGCTTACCCGGGGACATTGCGATGAACCATGTCAATGGACACACACACATACACACTGCCGCTACAACGCAACATCTCCCGACGTTTAGCTGGAAACAATTTGATCATCCGCCTTACAACCCATACCTCACACCAAGCGAATTTTACCTTTTCAACCATGAGAAATCCTTACTTGGTGGCCAACGATGTAAAACAAGCTCGTAATACATGGTTCAAAACACAGGCGCGAAATTTCTACGACGAAGGTGTGCAATGCCTGGTGCCTCGCTAAGAAAAGTGTTTTAAATGACGGAAGCTATATAGAAAAGTAGCTTAAGGTGTTTTGAAACTTCAAGTAGCAATTAAAAGATTTTGAAAATATCATCTTAGTTTCCTTTAATCCCTTATCGGAGCTTACTTTCTGAACAGCCCTCGTATTTATTGGAGACTTATTAATTATGTTTAAAATATTTGAGATTTATTATAACATAAAGTTTTTATGTTTGCACCAGATATATCATTGCGTGAAGATCGAGTAAGAATAAGTAGGCAATTAACATTTTAATAACAAATAGTTGTAATATGGATGAGAGACAAAATGAGACATTTAATTAAGAAAGTTGTGTTAGTGGTTATAATCACAAACAGAATTAACACTGTTGCACACCACTATAGAAAAATTATTCCGATTAGTGCTTTCAGACTTCACAGCTCATCATCATATCGGAAATTTCTGTTTGAGACAAAATAAGGTGTAAGGTGAAAGCGGGAATTATAAAAGAAACGTTGAGACAGAGTTCAAGGGTAGACAGGACAGACGAATGAGAATGGGGGGTTCGCGCTCGTCTTGTAATCGTTACAAGGTGAATGACGTAAGCTTTGGTGACTTTGCCTCAAGCCACGGCCTGCTAAAATGTAAACAAATTCATCGTCGCGTCGCGGCGTCGAGTCTGTGATAATCATATTGCTGCATGTCATGGCAGTGTGTCTGATGTTCCGTTGTCGACGTCACCTCAAGTGAAATTCCTGGTAAACATCTTTGTGTTGTATCAAGTAAGCGTTTACGTATCACTCGACTCACATAACATTTGTTATTGGATTTTAAAAATAATTTTGATTACATAATAAATTTTAATTTTAAGTCGCTATGTCGGTGTTCGAATATACTGTGACCACACCATACGAGGTGTGTAATAAATTTGTGTATTATAAAAATACAATTTGGTATATATATATATATAATATTTATTTTTATAATGAATTTACAAAGAAAGGAATTTGAGGTAAATTCATTATAAAAAATTAAATATAATATATACATCAAGAAACGGACTGTATCAAAAAGTGTTAGGAATTTGAGGTAAATTCATTATAAAAATTAAATATAATATATACATCAAGAAACGGACTGCATCAAAAAGTATTTGAATATATATTGCAAAAAAACACAGGATGATGATCTAGAATAAGTATATCAGAGCATGGATGACAAACATTAGCATGTTTTAGATTGATTTATGCAATTTTTGTCAATTAGCTATAAGTTTTGTATTTAGTGATGGATAAGGACTTGTGTTATACCAAATTCTTTGTAAATTTTTGCTCTATAATGTCACGCGTTCGCGTGTGGTGAACCTTCGTTGTTATATCTTCCGCGTTTGTTATCCGTCGGCATGAGACTTTGATAGTGAATTATTTATGAAAATGGCTACATTTACTATATATTCTGTTGTTCTCAACTATTTTTTAATTGTGTTTTTTTAGTAATTGAAAACTGAACTTTTCACGCTTATCCAGTGAAGAGTAATAAAATTTGTCGATAAAATCTAAGCAGGCATTCCCAGATTCATACAAAGATTCTTGCAACGCGTCTATCTTTTGTCCAATCTACCACGTAGACAGTCGATTGACCAGTCAGAAGCCCCTAAATTCAGTCAGATCCGTCGGTTGTCAGGTGTACTTCGAGGCAGTTCATCGGAAGCCGTTGCATAGTGAACGTGTGTTCTTCGTCAAGAGTTTTTCTTGTTCGAACTGGTTTAATCTAGAGTAACTCTAAGTCTTGGGACTCTTTTCGAGTTTGTCGATTAGAACCAAGCGGGTGAACTACCAGTTATATTATATTAAGGTGAAGGTGACCGGTATGACCTTCGTCATGAATATTTGTTTCGTCACTCCCTAAACAGAGGACACCATTGTCTATCTTCACTGTCACCAGTGCCGGATTTACCACTAGGCCGACTAGGCCGAGGCCTAGGGCCACAACGGATTTTTTTTTAACAGCAGTATTTTTATAAAAGTAAGAGGGTCTTTGACTTATTTAAGTATGATTTTTTTGAAATTAAATGATCAATTTTTGATAATAATATAAATGGAAAACAATTCTTATTTAAATATTGGACGCTTATTTTTAAGACGTTGGCATCCTTGAAAACTAATCTGCGCATGCGAATTTTGAACGTTCTGAATAAGCTTAGTTAAGTAAATCTACTTAAAAAAAATAATAATTTACTCAATTCTTTTCATGGTTCTTAATATTTTGAAAACGTTTGCTAAATGAAAGCACGCTTTTTTATAATAGTCTACTGGGTTTTTGATGGTATTAATCTGACATCAAACTATTTCTGCAATACGTATACTTCTACAGTAGCCTATATATTATTACTTCAAAGTTACAGCGGGGGGGGCTCAGAAAACTTGGCCTGGGGCCTCAAAAATCTTAAATCCGGCACTAACTGTCACTCACAGAATTTATATAAATTTTACATTATGACTTGTTGGTTTATGTATACATTACAAGCGAGCACGAGCAAATATCTGTAATCTACAAGGCTTCAGCAGCCAACTGCCATGACTGTCATTCTATGTGAACTAAATGTTCTTACGATAGTAATAGTTCGTGGGAACTTTTCGCACAAAGACTACATGCCATGGAAACCAGAGTTAAAGGTAGTGAATATACCTGTCTGTGTATGACATCGGTGTCTGTGAGTAAAGGGAAAGGTGTGTGTGTGTGTGTGTGTGTGTGTGTGTGTGTGTGTGTGAGAGAGAGAGAGAGAGAGAGAGAGAGAGAGAGACATAGATATGAATAAAACAATACAAAAGCGCTTTATATACGTAAACGTGTAATTCATACATAGCAAATTAAAACGTGTAATTCCTACGGGTACAAACGCAGACCGTATACCGACTGATAAGATTCAAGTTTCGTGTGTGCACGAAGTTCAAACCGCCTCCAGTGGCGTCCTTCAACTAGTGTTTCGTTTCATAAAGGTCACGTGTGTGTTTAGGCGAAGAGCAAGGTCGAGATTAGAAATATAAATGAACTTGACTCTCTCCCTCAGAACACGTGTACGTAGATCTACAATAACAAATATTATAAATCGGAGAATTTTACACACACACACACACACACACACACACACACACACACACACACACACACACACACACACACACACACACACACACACACACACACACACACACACACACACACACACACACACACACACACACACACACACACACACACACACACACACACACACACACACACATGAAAAGAAGAAAAAGTTAATTGCTAGAAGGAAAATTTACCATAAACGCTGGAAAATAATAGAACACGAAGACGACAAAAATACCAAAACTCATGGTTACCATTAATAAGTTGCGGTACACATTATTAATAATTAAACGTTCACTTGAGCTTCACGCGTCGTCATCATCATCTTCACCGACTAAATCAAGGATGGTTTGTTCGGTATCAAAAGGCAAAGATTAGAGCTGGTCACTCCAGCGCTACCTCGGACGTCCCACACCTCTCCGTCCCCACGGCTTATAGTTCTATAGTTGTTTGGGGATGCTACTGTGTTTCTTCTATGATCATGGAGAGCATACCCTGCCACGTGCCTGAGAAATCTCTTTTCAGTCGCTTGGATGCGACTTTCGTTAAAGTCCAATTCTCAGACCCAGTACTTAAAGAAGTACGGGAAGGGCCATCACCTTGTAGAATTTTACGCGTGTTCCTTTACTAGCTGACTTAAGGGTTCGCCTAATGGTCCCGCACGTAAGGTTAAACTTATGCAACTTATTCACAACGTCGTTGCTTGTATTATAAGAGACATTGTAGCCCAAGTATTCAAAATTGCTGACTTGTTTCAGGACAGTACCATCTATAAAGCCATCACCTTGGGCTTAAGCGTGAATATCTGCAATCCGTAGTCTTTACAGATTCGATTTAACAAAAATGTATACCCATCTCCAATGTTTTGTTACAAGCTTCACACGATTTGGTAATTAAACGTTGTAACAAATTAAACGATTTTATTCGATCACGGAAATCTGTGGACGACTTAAAGGAGTAAATACACATTAAAATATTTGTACAGAACAAGTAGAAAGACAACAAAATGGACTGAGAAAACAGAAAAAACTGAAGATTGAGTAAATGTTAAGATTTGTGTAGGACGTTAACGCGAGCCAATCGTAACAAGTTCCAGAATGTACGCTGTAAACTTCGTATTACTATATTTCCCACAGGCCCCGTTTAGCAAAATGAAATCGAATTTCGTATCGTCGTGTTTAACCAACATGATGGGCATTATCAACACACCTGGCTACATAATAATAATATATTAAAAGCACTTAGATATTGTTACAGGAAGAACACTTGACGAAAGGTGTAAAAATGAACTTACGTGAAATAAGTCTACACAAATACAGATTTGAGGAGAGATGGAAATCGAAGAAGTATAAGTAAAGGAAGAGAATAAAAAATAAATAAATATACGAAATTCAAGTCAACAAAGATCGCTTACGAGTTGATAAGTAGGCGCTAACATAGAAGAATATATACGTTCGCAGTGAATTAAGACATTTGGTATAATGTGCTGAAGCATGGCCGGCTCTAGTAGAAGGCCGGAATACTAAACGTGGCAACGTTGCGTGTGAGGCCTATATGCATAGTATAATAAAATAGCGGAAATGAACATGTTATATTTTGATTTAATTTCATAGCATTACTAAAATCATGAGTAGGACTATTTATAGATAAATTTAAATTATAGGTCTGTTCGCACTTAGTACTATACGTTTAAATTATTATATATATATATATATATATATATTAAACTTCCACTATGAACACTTACTTTTTGGTTTTGTTACCCAGACGTTTCGACGTGGTATTCGTCTTCTTCAATGGGATTTAAATACTGAATATCTGTACAGTAACGGTTATGGGATGTCAAATCACGTTTAAATTGAAGAAATTAGTGAATTAGTGTTAGGCTTAATTAATTAATTTTGTCCGAATTATTGAATTCGTATCGCATGAATGAGTTACTTATTATATTACATAAGTATTTTACTCATAGTACATAATAAACTTTTAGTTTTTGAATAACGCATTAAAATGTGTGTGTGTGTTTGGGGGTGTGCTTGGGTTTGTGCTCGTTTTTACTTAGCCTACATACAAACAAATATATGCCTACTCATAATCATTTACAATTATTCGTGTTCATTATGAATATTGTAGCGTGACAGAAAATCCACTACTTATTAAGTCATATAAAATCATAAAGTTTAATTACACCACATATGTTAAAATAATATTCAATGAGATTTAAGGAAATCAAAGGAATGAACCACGATAAAATAAAAATCCTCATTACATTATATAAAAACCACTGTTTAAATATCAAAGAAAGTATTGAAAGCAACTCATATTATAAGATCAGTAATTTACCCAGGAAGCTAGGAGCAGTAAACAAATTAAATAACACCATATCAAGAAGAAAGAGAATCAGTTTACGAGTGGTGAATACCAAAAATACCCCAAAAACAAGAAGAAGGAAGAATAAAGTTTGTGATCAGGAAGAAAACAATACCCTGAAACCTTTAGAGAAGAACAAGGTCCGTATCAGTAAATAAATTAGATGCTCCAAACTAAACATCAGTCGAGATAACACAAAGTACCTTGGTTTACCCAAGAATGAAGAAGGAAGACAAGAAGACCAGAAGAATGAAGACTAGAAGAAGGACAAGAAGGAAGACAAGAAAGAAGATAAGAAGAAGGACAAGAAAGAAGATAAGAAGAAAGACAAGAAAGAAGACAGGAGGAGAGGAAGAAATAGTATGAAAGAAACACCGTTGTAAAACCTATTATTATTATTAACTACCATCAACCCCAAACCCACAAAAACGATTAAAAAGAAAGTATAACATACCAAAATCCTATAAGAATGTAATTATTTAGAAAACTAAAGTGCTGTATAGTATTATAAGAAGTGAACCGACTAAAGCTATTGTGTGATAAGAAAATAAACAAGTCTTAACAGTCCATGATTACTAAAGGTCTGGTCTGAGATAATAAGACTCAAAATATCAGAACCAACAGTGAAAGTGAATTTGTGTAAGTGCTTTTTGGAAATGCAATAAACTTAAAGTTAGTGATACTATGACTTATCAATATGCTATATAACAACTTTAATATCCAATAATAAACAGTATAATAAAATAATAAAATGGAAGATTTCCAGTATTTTATTATTTTAAGGTAACTCTTTATTTACAAGACATTTGTAAAAAATGCATAATAACTAGAGTATGGGTGGTCATGTTTACTGATGAAGGGGATCATAAATAATAATCTATTTAACTCCAGACTTGGTTCAAATCTTCCAGAAGTGCTCGATAGTTAATAAATATCTGCCTGATTATCAAAATTTTTACAAAACCTTTAAAACAGCTTTATTTCTTATTTACACACATTGATTAACATAAACAAAATTATTTTTATTATAGAAAAATTTTATTTTTTATAAAATTTTTCTCCACTATTTTATTTTTGTAAAGACCGGCATACAGGGTCGCGTTAAAAAGTGGCGTCCAACTTAAAGGGCTTGATAAGATAAGCCTGGCAGCGGTTATCCAGTCAGGAAGAAGGGCAACAACGATAAATCAAAATGGAAGAAATTACACAAGAAGGGATGGATAAGATAACGGAGATGTTTCAACAAATAATGGGAGAAATCAAATCCATAAATAAGAAACTGGATGATTGGGCCGAAGAAAGGAGAGAGGACAGATTAAAAAGAGAAGAATTAAGAAAGGAGAAGACCGAAGAAATAAAAAATGATAGCAAACCAGAACCAGAAGAAATACCAAACGAAAAAACCTTGGAACAAATAGTAGTATTACCTGAGAAGAAAACTAACGGGAACAAAGAAAATACTAAAGATATGGAAGTGGAACCAAGGGAAAGGAGGACAACGCTTCCAAGGAAATTAATGAAAACAAAGGAAGAAATGGAAATGATGAACCATGGTTTAATGGATGTCAACAATATTCTAATTACCGACCATGAAGAAATCAGGAATTCCAGAGATTATGGAAGGAGATTAAAAATAATCTCAAAAATAATGTACCACCAAACAGTAGTTTACCAATGGGGAAGGACCAGAGGTAAACGGAATACGACATGTGGACCAGATCAGTTTCAGTGTGGGACTGGACAGTGTATTCCAGGAAGATGGAAATATAACATCTTATCAGACCTGTGATGATGGAACAAGTGAATCACCAGAGTGTGTTCCATTAGTGCGCCATCCAGGACTATTCCAGTGTACAATTACACCAAAATGTATACCTTCAGGATGGATATGTGAGGGTGAACCAGCTTGGAGGGCTTCAGACAAGCAAATAATCTATATTTCAGATGGAGAT
The DNA here is from genome assembly GCA_034769895.1 of Magicicada septendecula. Lineage (NCBI taxonomy): Eukaryota > Metazoa > Arthropoda > Insecta > Hemiptera > Cicadidae > Magicicada > Magicicada septendecula. Next base: position 1,418,221,482 of record CM068367.1, on the reverse strand, counting down.
CATCACAGATATTTTTCAGATAATATATCATATGGACCAGAGACGTGTTGGTATATAAAACAGTATGATAAAGGAAACTATATAAGCTTTGTAGCCAACCAAGGAATAACGGCTAGAAGAATGAAATACAAGGCAAAGGCTAAAAATGTCACTGGTACCGGAACAAGTATGAAGACTATGGTCATCCGGACAATAAGAGCAACTGAAATGACAGACTATGGTTAAATCAAATACCACACACCTCCACAAAAGGGACTGATGTCTTGATAACCGACAACGGCAAAACTAATGTCAAAGAAGAAGAAAATAATTACCAATGAGGAGAATAATTAGAAGAGGGAACCAAGAAACTAAATGGGGATTTAAGAAAGAAAATTAAATAAGGAAATACACCTTACAAAAAGAAATATGAGCACTGTGCAACCTAATAAAAATAATCCACCTGGGTATAAAAGAAAAATAATAATAAGAAATACTTTTGAAATAAAGACCAGAAAGAGAGTCATACAATATTTATGAAACTAATATGATATGTTTACTACATAATATAGAAAACTATTACAATTATTTATGAAAAGTATCATGAGAAGAAAAAGAATTTGGACTTAACCAGCCAAATTCTAAAACACATGTAAGCCCACCTTACATAAAAATTATTGAAGAAAACTTTATGGCAAGAATATAAGAGAAGAATTTAAATCATCAAAATTCCAAAAACAATGTGAGACAATTACATACAATTTATTTGAAAGAAACTATTTGGAAGTAAGAATATAACAAAAAGGAATTTATAAATCATCCAAATTTTAAAACAATGTAAGACCATCTTACTAACCAGGAATTTGAAATAAACATTTTGGAAGAGAATATAAAACAGGAATTAGAATAAAATCATCAAAATTTTAAAACAATGTAAGACCATCTTACTAAACCGGAATTTGAAATAAACATTTTGGAAGAGAATATAAAACAGGAATTAGAATAAATCATCAAAATCTTAAAGCAAGGTAAGACCATCTTACTAAACCAGGAATTTGAAATAAACATTTTGGAAGAGAATATAAAACAGGAATTAGAATAAAATCATCAATATATATGATGATATATATATGACGGATATATGGTAAATATCTATTATATTAAAATCATCAAAATTTTAAAGGAAGGTAAGACCATATTACTAAACCGGAATTTGAAATAAACATTTTGGAAAAGAATATAAAAAGGAATTTAGAATGAGAAATCATCTAAATTTAAAAAGATTGTAAGTTCACCTTACTAACCAAGAATTTGAGAAAAAACATTTTGAAGAGATAAATATAAAACAGAATTTAGATTGAAATAATATAAGTTCTAAAAAGAAAAGTAAGCAAATATTACATACAGATTATTTGAGAAAACTTTATGGAATAATATAAGAAGAGTGAATTTTGAATTGTGTATAAATCAAGTTTCCAAACCAAGAATAAGTACAACTTACCAACCAATTATTAATAAAACACTTTGTTGAGATAAACAGAAGAGATTTAATGATTTAATACCATATTTATGGTAAGCATAAAGTATAATTACCATGTTAATAAAGGATAATAATGGGATGAATAAAGGAAACAGACATTAGAATTAAAACAAATAATTCTGGAAAATATGATCATGTCTAATTTCAATATAAAGAGTAAAAACCTTTCCATAAAATGATGCCAAATAAATAAAAAAAAAAAATTTTTTTTTAATACGATTTGAGTTAATACGATTTCAGTGATGGAATATAATAAAATACAAAAACTTAGGTGGAATTATGAGATAATGAAACTTTGAAGTGGTATGAGGAGAAAGTATGACCTCATTATGAAATTAATCAAAAACATTCATTCGAAAGTATAATAACCATGACAAGAATAATGTGAGAATAATATCAAAGATATATGTAATTAAACGAATTAATATAAAATGATTTATGAATTAAATGTCAATTATGATAATGACAGTTATAAAAAGTTCTAGAAAATAGAACAAGTGGAAATAATAAGAACAAAGAAACAGTCTAAAAATGTCATAAAGATATGCTACTATAAACAATGCAGATTATAATAAAAAAACCAGAAGGTAATAAAGAGTTTATAACAAAAGATTTATATGATAAGAAAAGTTGAAAAATGTAATAATAGAAGAGCTTCCTACCATAATATCAAATGAATGAAACATCCAGTTAACGAGTCAGAAGGACGACTGAGATAGGAATATTAAAATCTCTGAGAAATATAGTAAGTAATAAGTGAAGTATCCCGAAGATATTTTTTTTAAAATAGTAACAATTGTGTACTATTCTGAATAATTTTTTAATCTGTCTGTAGATAATTCCAGCAGTATTAATATGTTTTTTGAGCAGAGATGATTTGCCTCTGTACTCAAATATGTGTGAAGTATTGGACAGCAGAGGAAGTAGCGTACAGTGCCTCTCTGAACTGAACCAGCTCACAAAGTAGGGAACGATAGGGAGGAAATATCCCAAGGAGAAAATACTAAGAAGAAATATGAAAATGAAATAATAAATATGAAACTCAGATGACTATCAAGGAAGATCCAGTGAGAATGAGAAAGATATAAACTCAAATATAAATAAGAAAATTTTTAAAATGGAAGGAAGTCCAGAATAATGACAAGCCTAGAATAAATATCATAAGCAATTGTTTCAAACAAAGCAAGTATAGTCTGAAAAAATTACTTCTGTAGAAGGGCATTCTGTAGCGTGACAGAAAATCCACTACTTAGTAAGTCATATAAAATCATAAAGTTTAATTACACCACATATGTTAAAATAATATTGAATGAGATTTAAGGAAATCAAAGGAATGAACCACGATAAAATAAAAATCCTCATTACATTATATAAAAACCACTGTTTAAATATCAAAGAAAGTATTGAAAGCAACTCATATTATAAGATCAGTAATTTACCCAGGAAGCTAGGAGCAGTAAACAAATTAAATAACACCATATCAAGAAGAAAGAGAATCAGTTTACGAGTGGTGAATACCAAAAATACCCCAAAAACAAGAAGAAGGAAGAATAAAGTTTGTGATCAGGAAGAAAACAATACCCTGAAACCTTTAGAGAAGAACAAGGTCCGTATCAGTAAATAAATTAGATGCTCCAAACTAAACATCAGTCGAGATAACACAAAGTACCTTGGTTTACCCAAGAATGAAGAAGGAAGACAAGAAGACCAGAAGAATGAAGACTAGAAGAAGGACAAGAAGGAAGACAAGAAAGAAGATAAGAAGAAGGACAAGAAAGAAGATAAGAAGAAAGACAAGAAAGAAGACAGGAGGAGAGGAAGAAATAGTATGAAAGAAACACCGTTGTAAAACCTATTATTATTATTAACTACCATCAACCCCAAACCCACAAAAACGATTAAAAAGAAAGTATAACATACCAAAATCCTATAAGAATGTAATTATTTAGAAAACTAAAGTGCTGTATAGTATTATAAGAAGTGAACCGACTAAAGCTATTGTGTGATAAGAAAATAAACAAGTCTTAACAGTCCATGATTACTAAAGGTCTGGTCTGAGATAATAAGACTCAAAATATCAGAACCAACAGTGAAAGTGAATTTGTGTAAGTGCTTTTTGGAAATGCAATAAACTTAAAGTTAGTGATACTATGACTTATCAATATGCTATATAACAACTTTAATATCCAATAATAAACAGTATAATAAAATAATAAAATGGAAGATTTCCAGTATTTTATTATTTTAAGGTAACTCTTTATTTACAAGACATTTGTAAAAAATGCATAATAACTAGAGTATGGGTGGTCATGTTTACTGATGAAGGGGATCATAAATAATAATGGTTTAGACCAGAGAGGACTGGCATTAATTTAGTATTCATAGGTTTAAAATGTTTAAATAAACTGTTTGTTCACAGCCATAAAATCAATGTGTTTGTAAGAGTTATTAGAAAATAAGATTTATATTATGTGTTTAAAATGAATAATGTTTGCTAAATAACAGCATACATACCATTAATAATGTTTCAATAGGTATGCTATGTTAACTCAAAAAGAGTTAAAAGTATATGTTCAAACCATGTCAGCAATATGTTCAATTGTACAGATTGCTAAATAATGTTCATAATTATTTTGTATAACTGTAGTGTTAATTAAATACTACACCTCACAGTATGTTATAAACCATTTTATTTTCATGTAATAGTAACTATGTAAAGTCAGAGGAGTGGTAAGATTAAATTTATTTGAGAAAGACAGAAATGTAATATTCTAAACTCTAGGCCATTTGGTGAATTCACAGAAACAATATAAACCAGTATAATTCACTTATAAATCCTGTAAACTAGCAAGATTTAGATAAGGTAAATCAGTTAACCACTACTGGGAATGATCCTATGAGTTAAAATGATAATAAGGAAATATACCTTAAAATATTGTAAATTTTCAAAATATATAAATTAATTAATTTTAAAGAGCAATGTCAAATTCAGAGATTAACACAAAAAACCAGTTCAAAGGTTTAATTTATATGTATTTAAGGAAAGGAAGAGGAATATGACTAATTAAAATTTATTATAATAGTATTAATGATAATTAAAATGGAGGAAAATTTGTATAAAGACGGAAATCCAATTTTGAGCCTATATTTCCAAAAGGGAAAGAAATTTGTTAATTTCCACAAAATGTCTACAGATATGGACTATAATATATCAATTTAAAAGGAATGAGATGATTAAACCAATGATAAGGTTCATAATTCATGAAAGTGATGAATAAAATAAATAAATTCCATATATAATGTAATATTGTATCATGTGTATGGGTAATCGAAATATGTTAACAATACTTTTCCAAAGATTAACTGGGCCAGATTTTGACCAAGTTAATTAGTCTTTTCTTGAATATTAAGCTGAATAGTTGTGTGAAAAAACGTTCCTTAAACCCGAGTAGAAAATGGTACGACAAATTGCCATTAATGTTAGCGCATCGAGAGTTAGATGAATTGAACACTTTCTTAGCTAAATTTACCAAAACTTTAACGACAATAGTGAGAAATAACACCTAACTTCATGATACGAGTGATATAAAACAGTAAAACAATATATATTTGACACAATTCACGCTGCAACGCATAATCACTTTTACAGACAACCTAACCAACAGAAGTGAACACATACCAAATAACTTAATTAACACCAATATACACGGAACACTTCTTCAGAACACACCAAACTACCTAATAGACAGATTACACCAGCGCGGGAACATTTCAAACATTCATGAAGATAATTTTGTTGAGTTTTTAACAAGACGACTTTTGCAGTAACTACGCCAGAACTAGTAGCGGCCATCTTTGAATTAACAAATCTGCATTCCACCTCGAGTGACGTCATAGAAGCTACATCTGGTCTGACAAAACAATTTTCTTAAACATTATATATACGAATTATTTGAATACTGTTAAATAATAATTATTAAATTTATTTTAATTGTTAATGTTATACTTTCTCGTCACCCTTCTCTGACTATTAATTTAATCGCTCAAAGAACCTGTCCTTTATATAATACCTATAATAATTTTTATACTGTATGCACAATCGATAATTCCCTGAGACGGAGTCGATAATTGTTCTCAATCGATAAAAAATCGATTATTTATTAAATTGTTCAATAAATCCATATATTTCAATTGTTTTTTATCTGTTATTATTTCACAGGCTAATTTAAGATTATTTATTAAGGCTAAGGGACTTCAAGAAGAAGAAAATATTTTATTTGAGTGAGATATTGGACCAGCAAGAAAAATCATCGATCGATTGCTGACTGGAGTTAATCTATTTAACTCCAGACTTGGTTCAAATCTTCCAGAAGTGCTCGATAGTTAATAAATACCTGCCTGATTATCAAAATTTTTACAAAACCTTTAAAACAGCTTTATTTCTTATTTACACACATTGATTAACTTAAACAAAATTATTTTTATTATAGAAAAATTTTATTTTTTATAAAATTTTTCTCCACTATTTTATTTTTGTAAAGACCGGCATACAGGGTCGCGTTAAAATATGAATAATAAATAATGTTTTTTACAATAAAATATTCTTCATTTATATTTTGTTACATTATTTCAGCAGTTTTTTATACTGTCAGCTTTTGATATATGAAATCGTATGTATTTTTAGCAGATAAATCTAATTTTATAGCAGAAAATTACAGTCTTCTTAAGCCCAACATGGCTGAAATCCAGTTCCATTTGTGCACCGAATGTAATTAAAGCTGATATTTCATAATCAAATTCTTCATTTACTGAAACCAATTAACATTTTAGGGATATATTTCTGTTTTTAAACAATGTAAGTGATTTAATATTTTCATTAAAACTTTTATATCTATGCAACTTCTTACATATTCCAGAAATTTAATAGTTCAATGTTCAATTCGTCAGTAACAGGCTAGATGATAACTAAGAAGACAAGACCCATAAAACAATGAAGTTAATTTTTTTAATGACCCACAAAACTTTTAATTTTTTTTTTTTGCGGGGGAGGAAAAATGCATTAAGCACCATCAGGCGACACCCGACTGGTCTCCCGGTGTGTGGGACTCGCACCTACCAAAATTCCTCCACTTTACAGGCAGGGAACCCCTCCTGGAACAACTATTCGTATGGCTTCAGGGTGGCACCTCGTATTGCGCCTACTAGGCTCCTACAGCTTTGTCTATATCATCGACTTGTGAGAGGGTCCAGTTGAGGCTTCTTCTGCCGTAGGACCATCCTCACGAAGGTCACAACCATGTCCCAGTTCTCTTTGCTGTTGAGCATGACGCCTATGATGTTATCAGGCGTCATGGGGCCAATCTCCGATTCCAGTCCTCGTCTCTCCAGCACCCACCGTTGACACTCGAAGAAAGTGTGATGAGCGTCATCAGAGTCTGAGTCGCCGTACACGCACGACGGATCCTCCATCTTACCCATCCTTCGCAGATATGCACAGAAATAACCATGTCCTGTCAGGAATTGTGTAAGGTAATAATCTACCTCGCCGTGCGTTCTGTCCACCCATTCAGGGAGGTTCCCAATCAACCTCGCCGTCCACCTAGCTCGACTCTCCTGCTCCCATCGTAGTTGCCAGCTCTGCATGGAGTGTGTCCTGGCCACTGTTCTTGCTTCTACGATCCCCAAGTCTTCCTTGGTCTTGTAGACCCTCCTCCTCTCTTCAGCCATCAGATTTATTGGCATTACTCCAGCGACGATCAACACTGCTGGTCCCTACACCGTTCTGTAGGAGCTTGCAATTCGAAGTGCTCCTCTTCGTTGTACCGCGGCCATCTGCTTGCGATATTTTTCTTGCTTCAGTGCGTCGGCCCAGACCTCGCATCCGTAGAGGAGAATCTAGTTGGTCACCGACATCAGCAGTCGCCGTCTTCCCGCAGCTGGGCCTCCGACATTTGCCATTAGCCTGGTCAGCGCAGCAACGAAAAAGCTTTTAATGCCAACAACTCACTTTATCATATTACAGTTTAAATTATAAATACGTGAATCAGTAGAATGCGTGTGAGTCGGACATTTATTTGAATACAACAAAAGACGATGCCAACAATACATATATAATGCTAACATAATACTGATATGCAAAACAATATTAATATGTAGTGTCCAATAACAAGATGATACATAGACTATGTAAGGTACCTAAAGACGACAGTATAATAAAATACACAAAGTATATAATATATGTTCTTCTTTAAAGGTATTATATGTTACTAACGAATAAATATTTTTACAGGCGCAATGTACTATTTGTTCTTTTTGTTTGAATTTTATTTTATTTTGTCACAGTATCGTATGCACGTTAGAGTGTAGAATATTAGCTGAATGCATTGCTCAACGTAAAAATTCCAAACATTTGATAATTTAGCAGTACGTAGACAATTTAATGTTAAACATAAACACGCTTAAAATAACAACTTCTTTCCTTTATACTTTTCAGGAGTAAGTGAAACTCTTTATCGCTGTAACTAAGGACACTTAAAATTAATACTAAATTTGAAATTATTTTGTGTCATTTCACAAGTCTGAGAAGATGTTTTTTGTTATAAAATATTTGTAACACTTGTAGCATTGACGTTGCTACATTGTTGTTTCCTATTGCATATTTAGTTGTTATTTTTACAACACCAATGTTAAAATAAGTATAATTGAAGTCATTCAGCCTATTGCATGAATAGAAGCTTACAATTCACATAGTTACGATTTGTATAGTTAGCCCATATACAAATCATAAAATATTAATAATTGTTTTAACAATCAGGTTTGTTGCGAATTGCGTTTTAACGTGTCTAGTTTTTAACGCCATGGGTTCGGCTCCGTTTCTATGCTCAATAGTATAGTTTTTAAATTGGTTAGAATGCTTCATTTTACGTTAACTTAAACAATTTCATTCCACTGCTACAAACATTGTTCGTATAACTCATATTGTACTAAGTTGTTCAAAGTCATAATTTGTTTAATTTTTATACTTTATTGTATATAATTGCAAAAAGAATTTCGTTATTAAAATTGCTACCACTGCTCCTTTGTTTCTTGTTTGTTCGTGCGCCGCAGTACTATGCTGGAATTTTCCGAGATGTTTATGTTTTGGTTTTACGTCCTGTTCGACTTGTTAGTTGTGAGAAATATTAACGTGTTCTTAAAATGTGGTAAACAATAGTAGGCAAGAATGTTTATTAATCAAGGTACGTAGTGTTCACGCATAACATAATCGTTAAAAGGTTAATGCCTCAGACGTAAGCTTGTATTTTTTCATTAACGTTGTAATAATAGCGATCATGAGCAATTCATTTAACTGTCAAACTACCTACAACAAACGTAGCGTAAATAAGAAATTACAGACCACGACGTAATAAATATTAAAAATTGAAAAAATTAAGGATTCCCTTATTCACAATTTCTATAAAATACTGAGTAAAAGTTAATAAATAACATTAGGTAACTAAAGTTTAGTAATACAAAATTTCATGTAAGTAAAGTGCAAACTGAAAATAATTATAATAATAGCTTATTATCAAATGATAATGTGATGTATTTATATTTACACTTATTGTTAAATTAAAATTATTAAATTAAAACACTTGAATAGTGTTTTATAATATTGTGAACAAATGTGCTATATAACCTGAGGATAGTCTGTGACCCGAAATCGAACCCTTTAAGAATATAAATAATAACATTATATGGTACCTTTAGGCTATTAAAAAAAAATCCAGTTTTTGGTAAGCAATACACACAAACAATTTTAAAACTGCATGACATACATACTTTAATAGACTCATTAATTGGTCTTGAAGTTTTAAGACTTTTTTTAAGAATTGTAACAGAAATTTTAGATAATTTATTAGACCAAACTCACTAACTGTTTAATTTTTATTCAGAATTATCACTGTTCCACACCACTATAGAAACATTATTCCGAATAGCGCATTCAAGCTTTACAGCTCATCGTCAGACCGGAAATAACCTATTTTTTGTATCGGAAATAACTGTTTAATTTTTAGTAAGCATTAGTTTGCGTTTCTTTTAAAATACAGATTTCTTTTAAACGTTGCCGTAATAATTACTAATTAACTGTTAAATGTAACAGTTAACTGTGACTAACTAACTAACTGTTAACTGTTAACTGTTAGCTAACTCAACTTTTAACTAATTAACTATGTACTTATTAACTGTTTAATGGAACATTTCTAACCAACCATACCAACCGTGCCTAAATTTCAACGAATTCTGTACTTATTCTTTGTTTTTAAATTTTATGAAAAATCTATGTGAATGTTTCTGTTCTATGAAAATCAAATGTATAAAACTTATTTTGCTTTTCTGTGGTGCTTTAGAATATAAATACGTTCTGTGTGCTAATGTGAATCTACATTATTCTTTGTTAATTAAACAAATGTTTTAAGGTAATTTTGATGTAATTTAATATAATGTGCTAACTGTATGTGCCCGATATATACTATTGTTGACTTCTGGAACATGCAAATTAATACTAAGCATGGCAGTAAATTAAAAATTAAATAGTGTGGTTATGGAATTTGTTGTAGTCACAAGTCTATTATGTGTTGTTCATGTTTGCAGGGATGCCTATTTATCTAAGATTCAGAGTTCAGTATAATTAGACCTACTACTCAATTAACAAACGCCTATATTTTCTATATATGTCTATGAAACTTATAAAAGGCTTATTCTTCTTCTACTGGCTTTTTTTGTAGTACAGATTTTGGCCTCTACTACGATTATTCTCCACTCAAACTTCTCACTACATAATCTACTCCATCTTTTTATCACTGTGTTCGTCACATCCTTCACAACATCCTCGACCCATTTCGCCTTTGGCCTTCCTCTTGACTTTATACCTAAAGGTTTCCATTCTAAAATTTTGTTTCCGAATTCTGTTGTTTCACAGTACTGGTTTTACCACAGCTTGTCATTTACTAACTTTCAATAGTTTAACACTGAAGATTGCCTCCAATGGTAGGGTCGAAACGTCTGTTGTTGAAAACAGTATTAGACCACGACCTAGACACCGGTAGCAAAGAACAACAATATTGATAGACCTCCAGGCCGTAAGAGGTTGAGACATCAAATTATTTCTTACAATGTTTAGTTTAATATGCTAGTCCATTTAAAGATTGGGTGACAAAAGTTCCAATCCAAAAGTTCCAAGACAAAAGTTCCAATTTTTATTATTCCCTTTGCTCAATGTTCCATTAGTTTAAAGTTTCAAAACTACAAAATTTCCAAATAAATTTAAAAATGTAAATAATAGCCTATAGCGTTCAGGTAATCTATGATTGTATCATTTACAACGTATTCTTGATGTCGTTGAACAAAAAAGATTGACGGAACCTCGTAACTGCTGTACACATCGTGTATTAGTAGGAATATCTTTAATTCAAACGTTCACGCTGAATCTGTTTTTTAATATTTTCTTGGTCAGGAAGTTCTGCAAGGACACTATACGGTGCACCTTGTAATCGTCGTAGGATTCGTGAAGGAGGTTCCTCCGGATGTTCAGTAGCTTCCCTTTTCATAGCTGACAGTAATTGTAAAGCTTGTACTTCTTCCCGATTTGGAGTATGCGTATGTGCAGTAGCTTCACCACCTTCACGAACAATAATTTCAAGTCCATTACTTTCCGTTGAAACTCGAGCAGGGCACTCATTTTTTCTTCTACAACGCCAATAGACAGTTTCCTTATTCGATGAATGTTTGTAATACAGGAAACTAGAGAAATGTAAATAAACTGTCTTGCCCTTCTGAACGAGTTTGGCCATATCGGATCAAAATTTAATTTTTAATGAAGTTACGATAAATTTTGAAGCTCCGAATTTTGTAGTTTAAGTAGGTTATGAAAAAATTTATAACACTAACCTTCTGTTGCTCGGAAACAAAATAGTAATGCAAAAAATTTTCTGAAATTGTAACTTAAACTTTTTGGAAATTTGTCTTGGCACTTTTGGATCGGAACTTATGTCCTACTTCCCATTTAAATTCGTTTAAACTGTAGAATCAATGCGTGATATTTTCCTGTTCCTTTTAAATGTTTCTTGTAACTACTACAATCGATGTAGTTTTTGTGTCCTCAGTGTTCACTCGCTGTTAGTCATTGATGTTTACGTCAAAGTAAACCATGGAGTCGCGGTTACATTAAAGGTACGTAAAGAGCGACACAGCACGGTCTCCCGTAAGTACAGGGAGCCCTTCTCACAAGTTACGTCATGGACCATTGAAAACTTTAGTAGCTGCTTATAGTCGCTCTTATATTGAAGAAAACCTAAAGTTGTGTTGGATTTAACGTAATCGAATTAGAAAACAACGCAATTGGAGGCTAGCATTGAGGTAGATGAAATTGACTGTAACATTGTCTAGAGGCTCCTTCAATTTATGCCTGGCAAAAAAACAGCTTGCGACGTTTTCAACTGCGCATGCGTTGGATTCTAACCACACTAGTGGGAGTTTATACTTCAATTACATAGTCCTACTTGGAAAGTTAGTGCATTTCGTTCTGAATCTCGCATATTGTAGTGTATTTTTTATATTATTATTATTATTATTAATTGCTATTGAGTATAAAATAAAACACATGTAGTTGTAGTTGAAACTGAAATAGATGTAAAATAATAATGCCTGTCACGAACCCACGTACCACACACTTTTACAGCTCAAAAGCAGCTGACAAGAAATTGTTTTGTCGTAAGCCAATGCCTCAAGCCTCTCTCCAACGAAGCGACGCTTTACAACACTCTTCTCTTCTTCTTCTCCTCTTCAAGGATTAGGTTATATAAACCTGTTATATAAACCCATCTCATCCTCGGACGACCCTCGTCTCTTCAACCAATGGCTTTACAGTTCAGTGCCGCTTTCAGCAATCGATCCTCTGTCATCCGTTGCAGATGGTCCCACCCTTGTCATTTGTAAATTGCAATAATTTCATTTATGTCCTTTACTTCGAGTTCTGCTCTGATATCTTCATCCCTTATTCTATCTTGCAATGTATAATTTAAAGTATTTCGAAGAAACTCTATTTCAGCACTCTGAATCATGCCGCATTCCTTTTTTGTCATGACCCACGCCTCACTCGCATAAATCAACGTTTGTATTGCAATCGTCTTATAAATTTAATCCTTGTGCTGTGTCTTGTTTTATTTCTAAGATTTCTATGAATTGTTCCACAAATATTGCTAAAGTTATATTCATTTTCTCTTTTATATCATATTCAGATTCATAGCTTACTGCACAGCCGAGATGTTTAAAACGGCTCACTTGTTCTAAAGTGCTGTTGTTTATAACTATCTCGGTCCTCACTGGATATTTTTCTTTAAAAGCCATGGTTTTGGTCTTTCTTACTGAAACTCTCAGTGAGTACTCTCTTGGCACTTCTTGAAATTCAACATTTTGTTTCGTATTTAATATTATTATTATTATTACTACTAATATTATTATTAATAATTGCTATTGAATACTAAATGGAAACGAATGTAGATGTAGTTTAAACTGAAATAGATGTAAAATAATGTCTGTCACGAACCCACGAACCCCACACTTTCACAGCTCAAAAACAGCTGACGAGCCAATGTCTCAAGTCTCTCCACCGAAACGACGCTATCCAAAACGATGCGCCAAAACGGTTCTGTCGCAAAACAAAATGTAGCTTCAGTGTGCGACCGGTCTCAGTGAACGCCAGACACATACAAAGTAATCATGGTAATTGCAGTGACAGCAAGAGCACTAACCGAGGCGTGTGGCAGGGAAGTGCATTCACCCGGAAGCATTTAAGCTCCCTAAGCGCACACACCGTATCTGTGTGGTGCATTGAAACTTTACGGAGCGTCTGAAGTCGTAACTTAAATCTGTTCCGTTAAACTAACTACAAATTGAAGAGACTTGTGTAAATACTGAAACCAGGAAACCGCACGGACTGAGAATGAAGTAGTGTAGGAAGTCTGACCAAAACGTTCGTGCAATTTTTGGATTTTGTGCGCTATAAATGTCCGATTAAAGAATTGTTTTTATGTTACGTTTGTACCCATCAGTGATAGTTGTCTAAAATATTTACGCTTTTGGACAAATAGATTTGACTGCTAAATGAGTAAGTTATGTTTTCAAGTATTTTTTTTTTAATATTAAAATAAATTTCTCACTTTTTCCTTATTATTATTCTTCCGGCTGTACAATGTTTACACATTTTCCGGAAACGAAGATTACAAAAGTGATCGAATTCTCATTTACCTTTATTTAATCCATCCGGCACCAATCTATTTGGTTTTTTAACATATTCTTTTTTCTAATGAATGGGGAGTTGGCCCATTACATGAAACCCCAACCTGGAGGACCAGCAAATTTTTAATCAAGGTTTACTTCCTTTAGCCTTTGATAAACCAATATCCAAATAATGTCAGAGACAAAACATGACGTCCTCGACTCACTCCACCGCCTGCAGGCAGCTCGCTCGATCGCTTCCAGGAACTAAGGACGTCATGTTTTGTCTGCAACTATACAAGGCAGCAACTGCTAGTTATGGTACGCCCCGGGTATTTTATTTCACCCGATGGGAGACTAGCAACTCCACACGGGTCACTTTTTCCTTATTCATTAATATTTTAGTATTACCCTTGTTGAATAGGTTTCAAGACCGATTAAATTATATTTAAAAAATATCGTCATTATCGTCGTCTTCACTGCATGGAATAAGCAAGGTACTACTTATTCCGCCTCCATAGATCCTCCATCCATCTCTTCCTGGGTCTACCCACACACCTGTGTCCTGTAGGTTTGTATTACCAGGCTTGTTTGACCGGTCTGGAATCTGAAATTCTTTCCAAGTGTTCTTTCCACCGTTGTTGGTAAGCTTTTTTAGTTTTCATTCAAGTTAAAAACCTGTAACTCTTCTCTTATGGCCTCATTCTTTATACGGTCAAGTTTAGAACACCTTTTAATTCCACTTAAGTATGCCATTTCATAGGCCTGTATTTCACTGTATTGTTTCTTGGTCATTGTCCATAATTCACACTCATATGAGATTATAGGCGCTGCTATAACTTTGTAGAACTTTTAATTTTGTATCTCAACGTACCTTTTTAAAAATACGGTTGATTGTTCAACAAATCGTCTGGAACTTACCTAAATTAACATCAATATCATAAGTCCCATCCTAGCCAATATCATCTCCCAAATAATTAAAAAATGGCTCACCTGTTCTAAAATTCCACTACTAATCATTATTAATGTTCTTATTGGTTCCTTGACTCGGAACACCTTACCTTTTTTTTTTGTAGTAAAGGTTTTTATATTGTTAATATTGAAAATGTTTCCAAGGACGCGCCGCACATTTGAAAACGACCGCAGGTGCGTGATCGAAAATGGGAACCGGTGAGTTTCCATAGAAACTACTTCTTTGTTATTAAACTACAAATTTTATTATTGGTTAAATAAATTTATGCTACACTCACTTGTTTTACACACATCTAGTCACTGAGACACCGATTAGCGCTTTCGAACGTACCCGTTCATCATCAGATCGGACAGTTACGATCTGATGATGAACGGGTACGTTCGAAAGCGCTAATCGATGTCACACTGACTAGTGGTGTGTGCAAGTGAGTGTAGCATCTACTTCTTTGTTGTCAATAACGTAGTACACATATAAAACTTCGCTTATGAATGCGACTACATTTAACTTAGAATCTGTACATTGGTAAATGAAGAATGAATTCATTGATTGGTGAATGAAGAATGAATTCATTGATTGGTGAATGAAGAATGAATTCATTGATTGGTGAATAAAGAATGAATTCATTGATTGGTGAATGAACGTAAATATATATATATATATATATATATATATATATATATATATATTAGATTTATTGAAGCATTTCCAATGCCCTTCTCTGTGCATTGCATTTGTGCAATGCCTGTACATTCTTTTTTTTTTATCTGATGAAGCTTAAAAACAGATTTTTGAAAATCAGATTCTGTATGTTGAAGTATAATCAAGTCGTCAGAAAACAACAGCACATTGAAATATTTGTCTCGAGATTACTTAATACCAGATGTTTCCGCTTACTTATCAGATCATTTATTGTCATTTAAGAAAAGTGAAAGTTTATTTACATTTATAAATTTATCACCATCGTCACCACTTCAACGACTAGGCCTTAGACCTGTTCCGGAACCCATCTCCTCCTCGGTCTACCGACATCTCTCTTCCCAGTAGTGTGATATCCCAAGGCAGCCACAGGTAGACGGATAACAGGCACGCGACTCAAGTGTTCACACAATCTCCTTCTGTGGTCTTCAATTATCTGGTGCAATGACACAATGTTTAAATCGCGTCCAATATCCTCGATGCTTCTCCGATCCAAGAGAGAATAACCTAGCGTCCCTCTTAGAAATTTTATTTCGGCCGCCTGTAGTCCCTCTGCACGTCCCTTTTACCAAGCGTCCATGTCTCACTAGCATACAGGAATGTGGGAACAGCCACAGTTTTATAAAGTTTCATTTGGGTATCCTTCCGTGTTTTATTTTTACTTATGAATTTAGTTGGCTTATTTATTATATTCTTTCACTTCACCCACCTGAATTATTTATCGGGTTACAATCGTCTGGATACATACCAATGTGGACAACAGACCCGCATTTACGTTCAATATCGGTTATGTACAGTATGTATAATAAATACGACAATACAAGTTGCCAAAGGAACGACGATCGTTGTAACCGCGCCATCTACCGCTTTCGTTGCTTACTACAGTAGTGCTCCTGACCTACTTTATAAATGCCACAGAAACCGGAAGTAAACATACATATATGCGTACGTTTCCGCCGTATTAAGAACCTTAATATACAATACAAACTATTCATAGTAAACATTAATTGGTAACCTTAATTTACTTGTGACCTTTGTTCAATAAATTTTTGCGAGTGTCGGTCTTGAAGTAAAACACAAATATTATATTATTTGTGTCAACATTTCGAAAATATTTATTGTCATCATCAGGACCTGTTTATGGATACAAGAGAAAATATCATCTTCTGCTACATATAAGCATTTATTTGTAGACATGTCACAGAAACCGGAAGTATACATACATATATGTGTAGGTTTCCGCCGTTTGGGCGACAATGAAGTCGCAGGCTGTAATGGTTATTGT
This sequence comes from Magicicada septendecula, assembly GCA_034769895.1. Lineage (NCBI taxonomy): Eukaryota > Metazoa > Arthropoda > Insecta > Hemiptera > Cicadidae > Magicicada > Magicicada septendecula. Next base: position 1,418,204,751 of record CM068367.1, on the reverse strand, counting down.
GTCCTGGTTTTTCAATTTCACGGTACTGACCAGCTGTAAGAATGACCGGAGACTGTAGCATTGCATTTTTTTTTTGCAACATGTATGTTCAACATTTGAGGGATTTTTTTAACAGCAATGCAGACATGTATCCTTTTAATCTGCTTTTTATAATTTTGAGATGTAATATCTTCATATGAGTACAGTGCAAGTAGGTGTATTTTAACCTGACGCATGTTTCACGTAAATTGTTCATTATCTTCAGAAGTTTATTTAAATTGTAATTGAATGTTTCGTTTTCAATGTAGTTAAGGGATAATCGATTTTACTTCGATTTTATTTTTTATTGTTTCTAATGTTTATGCAGTCAGCTATTTATTATATATTAAATATTTATTTTATTATTCTAATAAATGGACGATTTAAAATAAATCGTCTTGTTTTGTTTTTATCTGAATTTATTCTTTAATTAGTAGATTATTATTATTGTGTTTGTAAATATTAAGATTTTCCCAGACATTCATTTTGTTGCCTTTTTTTCTAATTAATTTGACATTTTGAATATCTGGAAATTTATGTTTACTGTTTAAACAGTGTGTGGCTAAACTAGATTTGTAAATATTAGGTTTTAAAAACGCATTCCGACTTTGAATGAATTTCTCGGACAGTTTTTTTCTTCGTCTGGCCTACGTAAAATTCATTGCAATCTGAACATTCTATTTTGTGAACCCTAATTTTATTATGAATGTTAAAGTCAGTTTTAGGTCTTATTTTATTAAAAATAATATTTTCTGTTACAAGATATTTTTAAGTTTGCTTAGTTTACGAGTTATGTTTCCGTGATAAGTAAAGTTGACATATTTTATATTGTCATTAGTGGAACGATTTTTACACGAAGGTTTGTACACACACACACACACACACACACACACACACACACACACACACACACACACACACACACACACACACACACACACACACACACACACACATATTTCAATCACTTTCTGCTACAGTCCGTTTCTTGATGTATATAATACATTTAATATTTATACATAAATTTACCTCAAGATGTTATTTTCCTATTTGGAACATGTTTCGGGTACTATCTTGTACCCATCCTCAGCCTTCCGGTTTTTTTGTCTGGTGAAGTACATATGTGTTGTTGGTTGACTATTATTATTGTGGCTTCCTGTTGGCTTCTGGTATTTCAAGTTGGTTTTATTGTGTTTGATTGTGGTGTATGTGTTAGTTTTTTGTGTATTTTCAATGTTGAATGCTTTGAATATTGTGTCATGTTTTGTATTGATTTGTATTTGTTCAGGTATTAGTTTGTTTTCTGTTTTATGTTTGTATATTTGTAAATTTTCCCGTATGTTCATTATGGTGCCTTTGTGTGGTATATGTTTTATTAGTGTTACATTGGTTATGTCTGGGAATTCATGTCCTGTGTTTATTGCATGTGTGGCTAAATTGGATTTATATATTTCTGGTTTTTTGTATGCATTTAGGTGTTCAAAATAACGTTTTTTCAGCTGTCTTTTTGTTTGTCCTATATAACATTTATTGCAATCTTGGCATTCAATTTTGTATATACCGTTAGTTGTTGTATTATCTTTGTTGTGTGAGCTATTTAGATTTTGTAATTTATTTTTATTAGTTTTGTATGCTATTTTTATATCTGTGTTTTTAAATAGTTTTGTTAGTTTTGTCATTTTATTATTTATATAATATATATAAAATATATATATATAATATATATAAAATATATATATAATAATATATATAAATAATATATATATAATATATATACATATATATATATGCACGTTTACGCCGTTTGGGCGACAATGAAGTCCCAGTCGCTATAATGGTTATTGTGTCCTGGTTTGACATTTTCATGGTACTGACCACAGTAAGAATGACCTAACATTGTAGGATTGAATGTTTGTTGCAACATGATTTGTGCAACATTTGAAGAATTTTTTCACACCAATGCAGACATGTATCCTTTCAATCTTCTCTTTTATAATTCTAAGATGGTAGAAGGCAAAACCTTAATATACTAACTATTCATGGTAAACATTAATTATTAAATCAAATGTAATTTTCATCGTTGATCAATAAATTCTTACAATGGTAATTTTTTCAAGGATCGGTCATTAAGTGTAACACAAATTTTTTATTATTTGTGTCGACGTTTCGACAATATTTACTGTCGTCATCAGGATATATGTAGGGATACAAGAGAAAATATCATTTTTTATGCTACATACAGGCCTAAACATGTATTTGTAGACATGTACATGCATAATTGGTATCTGTACTGATTCTAATATATATTCAATGACTACTGCTTCAATAATTTTATTAAAAATACAATTAGAAACGATAGAAATTATTACAAATCGTGGCCGAACGACACTCGATAAGTTTTTCGGGTAAGAGCAACTAACAGTTGTGCCTCTTCTTTCTCTGTCCCTCGAACAAGCGTACCGCTTTCGAAACATCCTCCTCCCCGTAGAGGCGACCCAATGTATGTGTTAAGCTCAGACGGTCGGTGTCAATCTTTGTGTTGGTCTTACCCGAAGAAAGTTTCAACGAAGATCTGCCGTAACAGTTTTACAACACTCTGTCGCTTTCTGCGGTCTGAAGAAGATTCCTGATATATATATATATATATATATATATATATATATATATATAATAGGGTTGCTACAGCTAGTGCCGTCTCCCTTCCTTCAACCTGGCTTTCCAATTCTCCCGATGTTCCCATTGTCCTTCCTTAAGTCCTATATGTTGTATAGATTCATCCACTTCGTCCCTCCAAGATCTTCTCGGTCTTCTCCTTTTTCTCCTTCCTAATGGACTCCATTCCGTCACTTTGTTGATCCACCTATTTTGGGCTCTCCGGACATGACCGTACCACGCCAATCTTTTTTCTTCGATGTAGTCAATTACACTTCTTTCCGTTTCCATTCTTCTTCTGATCTCCTCGTTTGTTATTCGGTCTGCTCTCGTTATTCCACAGCACCTCCTCCAATATTCTATCTCCGTTGCAAGAATCTTTCTTTCATTCTTTTTGTTAATAACCCATACTTCCGCTGCGTACCTACATCATAGTGCTTTGGACTATGGTCTGATATATCACTTTTTGGTGCCTTTTCTAATATTTTTGTCCCATATAACACTGTGTAATTGTGTAATCCCTGTTGTAGTCTGCCCTAATCTACTTTTTGTTTCCTCTTCCGTTGTGCCTTGTTTACTCAGTGTGAATCATAGGTACTTGGATTTGTCTGTTCCTCTAATTTTAACATTTTCGTCTACTTCTAAATCTGTTGTTTCTTCATCTCTAATTGCCAAGTATTCAATCTTTTTTATACTTATTTCCAATCCCATCTTTGTGTAATCTTCATTCAGCTTTTTGACCATGTAGCTTAGATCTTCTTCATCCTGGGCTATAACTACCTGGTCTTCGGCGAAGCATAGTATGTACAGGTGTTCGTTTCGTATCGGTATTCCCATTCCATGGCATTTCTGTTTCCACGTGATTAATGCATATTCTAAAAATATATTTTAAACAGCGTGGGCGATGTTGGGCAGCCTTGCAATAACCTATTGGATGTTTTAAACCTACAGACAATTTTGTTACCTACTTTAATTTGTACGTTGTTGTTTTTATATAGATTTTTTACTGCTTGCGTCAGGACTTTCGGTATTTCCAATTGTGATAGAGCTTTAAACATTTCTTGTCTGGGTACTGTATCGTGTGCTTTTCTAATGTCAATAAACACTAGATGTACTTCCCTTTTCTTCGCCTTTTTCTTTTCTATGATCTGTTGGATTGTATATATCTGGTCTACGCATGATCTCCCGGCTGTAAAACCTGCTTGTTCTTCTCCAATCTTTCCATCAATATTTTCCTCGTTTTATTTCTTAGCACCCTACCATACACCCTTCCCATTGTTGCTATGATACTTATGCCTCTATAGTTTTCGCAATCTTTTCTATTGCCCTTTTTAAATATCGATGTAATTCGTGCCTCTTTCCAATCCGCCGGTAAACCTTCTCGAACATTCTTCCTATCATTCTCATTAGTTTCCTATCATATCATTTATTAGTTCCGCCACTAACCCTCCTGGGCCTGATGATTTGTTGTTTTTCATTGAGTTTACTGCGTTCCTTATTTCTGCTGCCGTTATAGTAATTCTATTGCCTGTTTCTGTCTCTATTTCTTGTTCATCGTTATTCAGGAATTCTTGTCTACACTCCGTAAGTAGATTTTTATAGTGTGTCAAACAAAACAAACAAAAGTTTCCAATTATTTTTATAATAATTTTACTTGCTCTCAATAAATACCAACCATTTTGAAGTTGTAGACAGTTTGCAGCTACTGTTTCGTCTTATGTTTTGAGACACTGATTCACTATCATTTTTATGTTTACTAGTTTTTGACACAGAACTTCGGGAAACACGACATGTTTAGCAATGATTGCTCGAGATAAAGAAGTGACTAATTTCACATAACATCATGATTTTATATGTTCCTCTCTTTCGTAGCGTTAATTCCATTATTGAAAACAATAAACCTTTGTCACCCAATCATCTGCTTATTCTAGTGTACACTGCTCTTGTCTTTTAAATTCTGCTCTTTATTTCTTGATAGTGGTGGGGCCTGCGATGGTGGGGTCAAAATCTCTGTCTTGAATAGAAGCAGTAGACCATGACCTAACAGCCTGTAAATAATAATTCCACAAAATGACATTAACTTGACAAGCAGCAGTCACCAAAAGTAAGAAGCAGAGGAGGAAATAGAACAATAAAGAGCAATGTCACCAACATGCGAAACAAATTTTACCTTTGTGTTTCCATTAGTCTGACCAAGGATGTAACTCATTGTTTAGTGGAAAACGTTAACTTACTCATAGTGTTGACTGCAAAATACTGTAAAGTAATAAAGTAAAATAAAATGATGTTAAAGAGTCTTTAGTAAAAATCACAGGACGCGTGAAAATTATTTAAGTATTGAATGAAAACGCACAAAGAAACCAAAACATTGAATGAGTATATTACATTTACATTAATGATCTGACACAAATTAAAACAATATCTATTAATGATCCGTACATGGAACGGCTGACAATCTATGTTATTAGGTCACAGACTTGAACCCAACTAACTTGCTTTGCCTAGTATTACTGTGTCATTAAGCAGAGCGCAGCACCGTACAGCCTACACGTAGTGTTAAAATAAAAGCTTTAGGAAAAAGCTTTTTAATAAGGAAAGTAAGGAAAAACTGGTGACATAAAAACAATATCCTTTTCCACAAACAGATAAACATAATCTTGGTAATCTTTGCTGGATTAAATGTTTAATTAATACATCTAAACTCGCAGATAATCCGCCAACGCTGAGAGAAACAAAGACATTTAATTTACTGCAAGCCTCTATGTTGAACGTTGTAGTCATAAAGAACGTTAAAAAGTCGGAAAGGTCTGCTTAAAATTGTCACTAAATAAAAATGTACCAAGCGCATGAAGTTTCTGACTGTGATTAAGGTAAACTCATCTCAGCGCAATCATCTCTATCTAAATAGAGTCGCGCAGAACAAACGATAATGGATTTCTAAAAAATATTAATGATAGATTGTGCTTTATATCGGATTAAGGAAATATAATACAAAGAAAGAAAACTAACCCATGTTATAGTAAGTTACTCATCATTGCAAGTGAGGAAGTATAATTGATGTCTTTTCGCATGAAACGCATAATAATTTTTTACCGTTTGGTTTTACGCTAATAACTAATTTCCACACGTGATTAAAGACATGTAATGTCGGGAGACATGACAATCGTTCCCCGGTGGTAAGCCGCCATACCACATGCCCGTTTACCTCCCACCAGAAAAAAAGAACCAGGGACGAGAACCGAGAAAAAGCCCAGCTCTCCGTCCGCCGAGCGGGGCTGAAGCCCTCTCCTCACGAGGATACTAACGAGCTTAGCCGTTATATTGTGGAAAGACACGAATATACGTACAAAAGACAACGTTGCCCAGCGGGAGCCTCGTGGAGGCGCCGTTTCGGTACCCAAGGAGAATGGAGCGATGGTGGCCGACCACCGCACTGGAGTGAGGTACAGGTTCCGGGTTGCACAGACCCGAAAAAACTCGGGTCGCGCTTCCCAACGCTGGACGCATGCTTTATTCCCATCATCAGCTAGGATACCACCGAAAATCGGATAACATCGCGCCCCGTAAAGGTAGATTGACACGATTAAACACATACTGACAGATAGACAGTCTGATTTGTTTGCGTTCTCCACGCCACAGACCCATGAATTCCAGGTTCTAACAGTGCAGGTCGGTCGTTCGCTCGGCACAAGGCCTTATGGTGTGGTCCACTGGTCCACGAATACACGATGTGCGTGTATATCATGGGGGCATCTCTGAGTGATTTGCTCCAGCCAATTGCCAGACTTGAGGCGCGCCTCCGTGGCCCCTGTAGGGTACTGCCCGCTGGAGTTTAGAGGCGCGCTGGTGTGGTCCATAGTCTCGACTGCCCTGAGGCGAGTCGTCTGTACCGATGTGTTGCCACTTCAGGGCGGGTGACTCCCACAATAAGGCGTTGCGTTCCTCGAGTTTCCCATGCTCTGAGTTTCAGCCCAGCCGGGACGGCAAAACAGGCGCTAAGCGATTAAAGACAGACGGACAGCGACTAGTCTCATTAAAAAACGTTTACATGAGAAAACGGCCTTGTCAAAACGTAGCGATTAACAAAATATTGTAGTTACAAGAGACGCTGTTAAAAAAAAAATCGCTTTTATAAATGTTGTCACATCGGCTTTAGTTCTTTTAGTCTGTTTATTGATACAGACACAAGGTGGGCCATTATTATCGTATAACATATATTACAAAAAATTACTGAAGCATAGAAAAGATAAATCCTTATGGATATTTACCTCATTACCTCATTACCTCATTACCACATCATTGAAAATGTGGAAAAAAATTAATACTTGAAGAAAGCTATTGTAAAAGCAGCGTTCAATGAAATCGACAGAACGTTTGTTTTTGGAAAATGAAATTGGGCAAGGGAAGATGTAAATTGGTGAAATAATTTTTAAAGGAATTTTATTTTTTCTATCAGGAATACGCATAAGAACAAAAAGGAACAAACATTTGATTTTGGTTGTGGAATGTAGGGTTGGAGGCGGATGAAACGAATAAACTTACTTGATAAAATAGGTAAGCAATTACGATATGCTTTGAAGAGTAACGTAGGGTAGGTTAAGTCTTTAGATCAGAGACATGAACAACAAAAAGAAAACTTCCACAAATACATAAACACAATACACCACAAACTAAAATTTACACTGGAAATTGAACAAAACAATAGTCTAAATTTTCTGGATCTAACAATTAACAAAACTAACAATACACACACGTATAAAATATACAGAAAACCAACCACAACTGACATGGTTATACACAACACATCAAACCAGCCAACACAACATAAACATGCGGCCTTCAACCATATGCTCCATAGACTAACTGAAATACTATTAAGTAAACAGAACTATAACGATGAACTCAACACAATCAAATATATAGCAATAAAAAACGGATACAACCCTAATTTAATAAACAAACTACACAAACACATCATAAACAAAAACAACAAGACACTAAATCCCAACAACACACAACAAACTAAATACATCACACTCACATACCATAACTCCAACACACACAAAATCACCAACACATTCAGGAAACACAAGTACAAAATAGGATACAGAACAAACAATACCATCAAAAAACACATCAATGATACAAACACAGACATAGACAAATACAACAAAACAGGTGTTTACAAATTAAATTGTAATGATTGCAATAGTTTCTATATAGGCCAGACGGGAAGATCTTTTTCATCTCGTTACTCTGAACACCTAAAAGCTTTATCCAACGACAATACACACTCCGCGTTTGCCACACACATACACGCAAAAAACCACAGCTACACCAACATAGATACTAATCTTGAGATATTACACTACTTACCCAAAGGTCGAAAACTTAACACAGCAGAACAATATGAAATATACAAACACTACACAACACAACCAAACAGCATACTTAACGACCAATTAAACTATAAATCACACACACTTTTTGAAACAATTATACATAAAACTAACAGTAATTTGTATCCCCGCGCCAATCCCCTTCCTCCACACACCACCCCCACTAAACCTTCCAAATAAAAACCGTTACGAGTTTCTGGCAGTCTGTTTCAAACTGCTGACGAAGGCGCACATCACGCCGAAACGCGTACGGGAAGAAAAAACAAGTAAGTTTCACAAGTGAGAGTTTCAATATTCTATATTAAATAAAGAAAGCTAGTAGAGATTACAATTTAGAGTCGGAGGTGGATGAAACGAATAAATGGAGTCGGTAATACACTGTTATGACGGTCTCAGAGATCGTCGTATTGTACAGTGGAAACAAACTACAGACACCAATGAAATCACTAATAACCAGATTTGCTTATTCACAAATGACAATTTTGAATCAACAGTATATTCTCATACAGTAATTTGAGTTAAATCAGGCCACACGAAATAATAATGGCAACTATTAGAATTCCGCACTAATTATAACACGTTAATCACTTTCCACTAATCTTCAACGACCACTCGATCCGCACTAAAGAAGTCGCTGCTAAATGTAACTAACTTCCAAGTCAGCCGCTCTTTCTTATATAGGTCCCGTAGCAGTTCCAGAGTAATTTTCCATCCTTTTGGTGGCGTGTCGGCATAATTTGTATAGTTATAGCAAGCGCTCTCAAACAGTCTGGGAGGTACCTTAGTGCGGCCTTGACTCAGACGCTGAACCTGCTCGGCTAACCGAGAAATAGGTGGTAGGACGCTCTCGACTCTTCGAGAGCGTTTCTTAATTGTCGTGACAATGTATAACCAAAACACTAGTAACGAATTGAAAAGATAAATGTGTATACGTTTTTATGAAGCATATTATCTATTTATTAGACCTGTGAAAAAAAATGTTAAGACTAGAAAATCTATTGTAAAAATTATGCTTATTGAACACAACTGACCGTTTTTGTAGCAGAATAGAATTGGACTATGGAAGATACAAATTGGTGGAATATTTTTTATGGGCATTTTATTTTTTGAATCAGAGATATGTATAACAACGAAAAGGAACGGAAACTAGATTTTGGTGGTGGAATGTAAATTTAGAGGCGAATGAAACGCCTATTACTTGTATAGCTAAATAAGCACTGTGATAAAGAGAGAGAGAGAGAGAGAGAGAGAGAGAGAGAGAGAGAGAGAGAGAGAGAGAGAGAGAGAGAGAGAGAGAGAGAGAGAGAGAGAGAGAGAGAGAGAGAGAGAGAGAGAGCTAAAGTGATATGGTAAAAACAATACAGGAGCGCTCTACATAAACGTTTAATTTGTACAAATCGTTTCCCACGAGAACAAACACAGATCTCTTACTAAATAAGATTCAAATTTCATGCTGGCAAGTTTAAACCGCCTGAAGGTGTGACCTTCAACTAGTGTATCGTTTGATAAATGTCATGTGTGTTTAGGCGTAGAACAGTGCTGAGATTAGTCGATTGAGTAAACTTAACTCCGTCTTTGGATTTACGTAGTCCGGTCAGAATAAAACATATACAGTGAACCAAAGTAGCAAATATTACAAACCTGATAATTTACTTGTATGTAATTGGGAAAGAGTTAGTTACAAAATATAAAATATTTAAAATTATTCCAATTAACGTCCGGGCTGTAAGGTCGTAGTATACTGTAATTAATATGCTGACAGATGTTATCATTAGATGTTTCAACCTCACACCTGGAGGCCATATTCAGTGAAACGGTGTTGAAAGAACTAAAAATGTGGTTTTACTGAGGCACAACTTGTCAGTCGTTTCAAAACCGCTTCACTGAAGATAAGGTCAATACGTGAGGCCGAAACATCTAATGATAACATATGTCAGCAGAATAATAATAGTAGACTTGGGGCCTTAAAGCCCCCAATTTTGACATTTTTACTTTTTTACATATTGTGGATATATGGATCATTCTGGTTAGTTTGGTGTTTGTTTTATTAAAATATTCGAATATTTACTATTTTAAATTAATTTTTAAAAATATTGGTGCATTCCTACTTTTAAGAATAACGTAGTGCAACATTTCACAAAATAGCACATATCTTAGGAAGTATTTGATCTAGAAGGCTGTGGTTTGACTTGTTTTGTACAGAATTTCTATTTCATATGTTGGCTACACTACACTAACCAAGATTGGGACAGCTGTTGTGGTAAATAATGTGTATGTTTGTCAACAAGAGTAACTTTTTCAAATTTTTTGTGTTGTTTTGATGTTGTTGTCCATCTATCCATCATCATCAGTCCATCTATATAATTTTCACAATGACTAAACCAAAGGGAATTTTTAAAAAAAGAAGGAACAAAGGTAATCAACATTACAGAACAAATATAGTGTTACAAAATGAGGTTAGTTTGAACAGTGAAAACAGTTGTAAATACTGAAAGTCTTACTACTCCTCCAATTGCTTCAAAAAAAACTACAGAAAATAGAAGAAAAATACTGTGAAACAGGTGAAAGTGAATTAGACATCAATATAATAATTAATTTTAAAATTTTGAATTCAGTTTTGTGTGATATAGTGTGTTGTAATATTTGTGGAGTGAAAATAATTTCTGAAGATGTGTCCCAACGGAATGGACTGGTGTGTAACCTGTCAATAAAATGTGTGAACTGTAAGAGCACAAAAACTTCCTGGACTTCAGAGAAAAGTGAAAAAACAATCTTTTTGACACAAATTTGAGATATTACTATGGACTTCGATGCATAGGAAAAGTCTACTCAGCTGGTAGGGTTCTTTGTGGAATGCTCAACTTTTCTAACCCACCAACGAACACCATTCGCTACACATCTTTAGTTGGAAGTAGTGTGAAAACCTTTGCTGAAAAATCAATGAAAACTGCTACAAGAGAAGCTGTAGTAGGGAATGAGGGAAACTCTGACAATGCCATATCCTTCGACGGATCCTGGCAAAAAAGAGGGTTCCAATCTAAGAATTTCTGTGCGTCAGCCATTAGTGTCGACAATGGTAAAGTTGTAGATGTAGAGGTTGTTGGTATGTCAACCTTGGAACTTGGTGTGCTAGATGCTGTTATTACATTCAATGATGGCTATTCTGGGAGACTACAGGTTTTGGAGGACCTCGGACTTCAAATAGGATTCAATACCATGAAAAGCGTGACGGCCTTGGACAAAGAGCGAATCAAGAAAGCAGAGATAGCAGTGTCAAATATGACTAAAGAAGCAAGATCTAAAAGGAGGAGGGCAGCATTGGGTGACCAAGATAGAGAGAAAGATGAAGACTACCAACCAGGAGGGTTTTAAAGTATTTCTTCTGCAGTAGGTGTTTTTATAGAAATTTTGTACTTTAAACGCGATTTACTCAAAACTACATTTTTCAACATAAATGACCCGTTTTCTCAGGAACTACTGAGTATATCTCCATGAAATTTTTACCACATACTTCACACAGTGTAGTAATGTCGTGGATCCTCTTGTGCTGAATTTACTTAAATAGTTTATTAAAAAAAAAGTGCTAAAAATTTATGAAAAAATAGAGGTGTGTAAAAAAAATCATTACTTTTTTCCTAATCAATATTTTAAAGCGATTGAGGATCAGTGAGTCCACAAGGAATCAATAAATATTGTGTAAAAAAAATTATGTTTCTATACCTAACAGTTTCTGAGAAAACGGGGCATGTATATAGCTGTTTTAACATTGGTAAGATAGGGCTTTACGACTCCCCCTTAATTAGAATAACTATGACTCCTGCCGTAAAAGCCTAAGAAATAGGAAAAAATGAAAGCCTATGAAATAGGATAAAATATTTACCTTAATCAGTAGAAAAGAAAAGAACATAAGGATTACAAAAAAAATGGATTAACACACGACTAATAATAGCAATTGAAGGTACATAAAATTGACAACAAAAAATTCAAATAAACTCCAAAGCTTATAACAGAATTATTAAAATTATTTCCCGGGCTGTTTGGCCTTGGTCCAAAGTTTATGACGAAACCAGACGTTTCGGTAGTGCCACTGAGTGTGCCGTCTTCAGTGGAAACTAGTAAACGCTAACGTGGGATGATATACGTTAGGACCACAGTACTGTGCTTAAGCCTGTGTACTGTGTGCTTAACCACAGTACTGTGGTCCTAACGTGTATATCATCCCACGTTAGCGTTTTATCCGTTTCCACTGAAGATGGCACTCAGTGGTACTGCCGAAACGTCTGGTTTTGACATAAACTTTGGACCAAGGCCAAACGGCCCGCGAAATAATTTTAATCAAAATGACACCGGCCCCGTAAGTCTTCGTACAACATTATTTATAATAGACTGTTAACAGAATGATTAATGTAATTAACCAATAAAATGTGTGCACAACTTCAAGTAAGAAACACTGTAACACACACACACACACACACACACACACACAAAATAGAAAGGCAGAAGAAGGAAGTCAGAAAACAGATGAAAATGAAGATTTCGTGAATGTTAATTTTGTGAAAGAACAATATTGTTAAAGTTAACGGGAGCCAATTATATCAAGTTCTGGGACGAACTCTGCTGCAAACTAGTATTACGGGTTACGTTTCCCACATTTATCGTTTTATAAAATGACATCGGTTTTCATATCATCGTGTACCCAGCATCATCTTGCGCGCTACCAACGCACCTGGTACCTACACGATTATAATGTATTGAAACCATCTCGGCAGACCACAAAAACAATTAAAGAATTCTTGGATTTCGTTGTCCATGACGTGTCCGGCCTTTTGTGTGTACGTGTAGAATGTTCATGTTATTGTCGATATTTTTATATGTGTGGTTTTCTTCAATGAGGTGGTTTGCAAAGGTGGATTCTGTAGTGGTGTGGAGTGCCTTTGTGTGTTCAATGTATCTCTCTTTGAAGCTACGTCCTGTCTGGCCTATGTAGAATTTATTGCAATTTGAGATGTGTGGTTTGCTTCAATGAGGTGGTTTGCAAAGGCCGAAAACTTACACGTACACACAAAAGGCCGAAAACTAGACACTCTAGAACAATTAGAAATATACAAACACACAAAAATAAATAAAAACGACATCCTAAACGAACAGACACAATTCAAATCGCACGCATTATTCGAACACATCTCACCACACACACACACACAGCATCGATCTTTCGAAAAACTATCCCGTCGCCAACAACAAGACGGACAGCGCTACCTACGGCAGCCTCTGATGAAGCCTTCTAAAGGTGAAAGCCGGTTTAGGCTGTAAGGTAAATCTTTACGATTTTACTTATAAAAAATTAGTGTTCCGAGTCGTCAAACAATAGTGATATTTAATTAAAGAATAGCTTAGATATAATTTTGACAAAACATTGTTTTACTAGATCAGACATTAGAAGAGATAAAACGTGATATAGTACAAAATAAACGTTAATCACAATTAATTATATTGCTACGTAAATTATGTAACGCTCTCGGAAAGTCGGCAGGTGCAGTTACGAAAACGTTCGTCACACTTCTCGACTAGCCCAGCGTGCGGCGGCGTCTGTGTCAAGGCCGTCCACTGAAGTACCACTCTAGACTGTTCGAGTACGTGTAAGTACACAAATTATGCCGGCACACCGCTGAAAGGAAGGAACATTATTCTGGAACATCTGCAGGCCTTATATAAGTTTGGAACTGCGGCCGGCTAAATACGTCAGTTACACCTGGCTAGATTGTAGAGTGCGGATCAAGTGATTGTTGCTGATTAATGGAAAGTGACAATTTTGTTATAATTAGTGCGGAACAGTAGTTGACATTATTGTTGCGTGCGAACAAATTTAACTTGAATTATAGTACGAGAGTACTTTGCTGATAACAAAGTGTTAATAATAATGGCTCCCATGTATACAACCGAAGTAGCTTAGGAGTAGGCATGGTAGGCTGCCTAATATAAGCCGTACGGCATACAAGGAAGGCAGTGTGGCCTGCACTACGCTTCAGCCGCCATTATTATCTCCAGGATGTTATCCCAGGTACTCATTTTCAGTATGGCTGAGTCGACCTGGGGGCTGAAAAACGCACTTTGATTGTTTTCTTTATGGTGCGGGCCCGGGAATTGAACCCGAAACCTCTAGATTAGTAGCCAGGTGCCATACCCACTGGTCTACTGAGCCGACTAACAAATTGTTATTTGTGACTAATTAAAGCTGGTAATTAATGACTACATTGGTGTCTGTATTTCGTTTTCACTGTAGAATACGAAGTTCCGTTCAATGGTTGCAAGAATATACAAATTTTACATGTTTCTAAAGACACATAGGATTTAAAATAATTTTGGCCCCTCAAGAGATAACGTACAGGCTGCAAAGTAAAGATTATCTAAAATCTTGGATTTTCAACTTGGTGCACACTTTTTTCAAAAGCTAATTAAGATAACAGGATAAAATGTTCACCATTTTTTCCTTACCACCTTTAACACAAGGATTTTTTGATCGAGGCATAAATTTTGTTTTTAGAAGTTTTTAATCAATAAATTTTATAAACAAAAAAGTTACATTCAAAGAAAAAATTTATATTTTTTGTAAAAAAAAAGTCAAATAACAAAATTCCTATGTTAAAGTGTACTATAAGATGCAAATAATACATGGTAAGAATTTCATTCAGTTATCTTCAGTAGGTTTTGAGATAAGTGTGCACCAAATACCAATTTTACATGTTAAAGATAGACCTTACCGGGTCCCGATTCAGTATTATTAATTTTTTTCACTGCTTTATATCAACCAAAATACCACATATTATATATCAAAATGTTCAGAACGAAACACTCTATAATTTAATAGAAAAAACAATATATGATTTATTTGCCTCCCAGGTCCCCTTAATGAATTACTAAATTTGTTACAGCTTGAGACCGAATTACTTTGAGCTTCATCACAATAAGTACGCATATGAGTTTGTATGTGTTGTTAACTTCAAAACGTTCTTTAAACCGACTTCCAAACTTGATTGCTATTCTTTTCTGTTTAAGGCTTGCTCTTCGAGCCACCCTCTCTCTTTCTCTCTTTCTCTCCCTCACTCTTGATTGTTCTCATTTTGTCATTCCAAGTTATTTCGGGGTCGTGTTTCCACCTTCTTCTAGACTGCTCCCATTTCTTAACTACTTTCGTAAGTTTATCATCCACCATTCGCCGAACATGCCTATGTCAACTCACGTCTTTTCATGATTTGTGTTATAGTTGCCTCAGTCTCTATAACGTTTCTGTTGATGGTATCATTTCTAACTCTGGCCAGTCGTGATTTTCTAGCAGATGTAATCGGGGCATGGCCGGCTCTAGCAGAAGGCCGGAATATTAAACGTGGCAACGTTGCGTCTGAGGCCTATAACCATAGTGTAGGGCCTAATAAAATAACTGAAGTGAACATTTTATATTTTGTTTTAATTTCATAGCATTACAAATAGTCATGAGTAGGCGTGTTTATAGCTAAATCTAAATTATAGGTCCGTGCGCGCTTAGTACTATACGTTTAAGTTGAAGAAATTAGTGAACAGAAGAAATTAGAAGTTAGGCCTAATGAATTATTTTTGTTCGAATTATTGAACTCGTATCATATGAATGAGTTATTTATTATATTTCTTAAATAATATAACAGTATTTTATATAACAAACTTTAATTTGTAGAAAATGAAGAATTGTAAAACTGCTGTTAACCAGCAATTTAAAACGACGCTATTTGATGATTGAAAAATAAATAAATTAGGAGATCGTCTAGTCGGCCTCATATATCAGCTTGTTCCAGTGTTGCCACGTTTAATATTCCGGCCTTCTACTAGAGCCGGCCATGAATATGCCGCTGTTAATCTCTTCATGTCCGATTCATTCAGCCGCTAAGCTTCTGCGCCATAAGTTCTCATACTACGTCACATTGGTTCATAAAACATTATATTTATATGAGTAGATACATTCTTCCTCAACTGTGTTCCATTCAATGTTTTATCCGCAATTCTTCCCTGCTGTATTACCCTCTAGACCACAAGGGACCCTCTATCCTCTATCCTCTATCTTGTATCCTCTATCACGCCTTATACAAGGTACTCATTACAAAACAGTATATTTTTTTCATCTTAAAATTCATCTAGGTAGCAGAACAACAAAGGGTATAATCAGTAATTTGAAATCATGTCTAAGGTACACATACACATTTCCTCGGTTCAGGTAAAGGGTATTTATTTTATGTCCGTTGACGGCTGTAGATAAAACGTTCATCATCATCATCATCATCATCTTCAAGGATGTAACCAAGAATGGTTTGTTTCGGTCTCGAATAGAGAAAGATTAGAGCTAATGACTCCAGCGCTTCCTCGGACGTCCCATTCACCTCCGTCTCCTCGACGTATAGTTCCATAGTTGTTTGGTATGCGGCAGTCAGTCATTCGGCAAACAGGTTCCCACAAATTCAGCCGACACTGGGAAATCCTGTCGACTATACTCATGATGTTCAGTTCCTGCCGCACATCTGTGTTTCTTCTATGACCATGTAGAGTATACCCTGCCACGTGCTTGAGGAATCTCATGTCCCCCAAAGTCCTGAAGAAGATAATGCCTGATGGTCTCATTTCTTGATGAAGAGAAATATCCAGCCGCACCTCCAAGAGATGGAGGATGGTCAACACCTACAGGTGGCTAACGCGGCTCTGACCGAGTGACAGCCGGTATAAGCTGTCCCTCCTCTACTTGTCATTGTCAAGTAGAGTTTAGCGCTCGCTCTTGTACTTGGGTGAGAAATTGCCCTTAAAGACGGATGACCTTCCATTGGCCAACGCCGTAGTATGTGGGAGGCAAGGGGAAGCCACCACGTTAAGGTTCCTTATGGATATCTCAACAGGGTTAAACCGGTGTCTTTAGTCTGGTAAGACAGCCAGTTTATGAGAGAACACCCAGAGAGAAAATCGGGCTGGACGTTAAGCCTGAAGGTGGTAGCCCCACCATACGTCTTACCCTGCAATAAGCTAGTAACATATCCAGGGGACATATTCACTACTAAATTGCCTCAAATAAGGACTAGCCGGACGGATAAAACGTTCATTGAATTAAAAAATATCTATTGCTCTTCAATGTTGTTTGGCTTCAGATGACTTTATCACCGTATTATGCTCTGTATGACGGTGGTTGGCGTGTGGACCCTTGGTCTACCTGGTGCCTCTCCCCCAGTGTAATACTTCGCCCGGGCTCGACAGTAGCTAATTGCCGCGTGAGTCACCTCACTGTGCGTCCAGTATGAACAATTTTTTTTTGCCTCGCCTAATACTGGTAAAATTTTGTTATATTTGGAATCAGCGAAATAATACGATGAAAATGACACCAAACACGACTAAGGAATATTAAAAATAGGGCGTTATAAAGTAACAATGACTGAATAATTACAATGACTTTATTTGTATTATTTACTAATATTTTTTATGCATGAATCACTTCTATTAATCCTTTCCGCTTCAATAATTTTTTTTTTTATTTTCACTTACCGCATTGCACCGTGTACTTTTGTTGCAAAAACTTCCTTACCTCACCCAACCCAATATGAATGTAAACAGTTTATCCTGTAAACGTTTCACTTACGCCCCACTAACCTGCTCTACCAACTGTAACTCTTCTGATACCTCAGTAAACATAACCACTAACTTTAAGGACAAACCTACAGGCTATTTAAACTTTGACGCAACAAATTTCAATTTCTCCCGTCAGTGGTCTTC
The DNA here is from genome assembly GCA_034769895.1 of Magicicada septendecula. Taxonomy (NCBI): domain Eukaryota; kingdom Metazoa; phylum Arthropoda; class Insecta; order Hemiptera; family Cicadidae; genus Magicicada; species Magicicada septendecula. The sequence goes on along the minus strand of CM068367.1, from coordinate 1,418,186,905 downwards.
TTCATATAACCTCACACATTTGCCTGAAGCACGACCTTTTCGTGAACGTAACTCTCTGATAAAGCAAGCTGAGTATAATTAATTTGAATATTTAATTTTGTATCCAGTGTTTTTGTAACACGTTTTGCACGAACTTATTCTGACACGCTCATTGGGTTCTTACATTAAAATATGTAATATAATTGGAATACTATCCTTACGACGGTCTCACTAATCGTTGTATGGTACAGACAACAATGAAGTCACTAATTACCCACTTTAATGAGCCACAAGTAACAATTTGAAATCAACAAGATACTCTCTTAACAATAGTTCAAGTTTTATTTGTCCACACGCAATAATAGAATTCCGCACAACAATCACTCAATAACAACTACTTGAGACGCACTGAATAAATCACCCAAAGTAAACTGACTTCTAAGACCCAACTGTCGCTATATATTGCAACAGTACACAGGATCTACTTTCACATAAGTGGAATACTAAGGCTATAGCACAATTTCTGACGGCCATAGACATGTTTTAAATTGATTTTGTTCTTTCTTTGTAAATTAGTCATACGTTTTGGACCAAGCTATGATTAAAAAAGTATGTTATGTCAAAATGTTCACAATTTTATTCTATTTTATGTGATGTGAAATACTTGTGTGTAAGTGCGCGGATGCGCGTGTGATTTATATTTTGTTTAATAACTTCGTTGAAAATTACCATTTCGTTATGGATATTGGACAGGATATTTTCATGGTTATAAGCTACATTTGCCCATGGTCATAAGGGAATTTACCCATCTCATACAGCGAATATGGCTAGAGGAGGTAATGCCTGATGAGTGGAACAATGGGTTGGTGTGTTTAATACATAAAAAGCGTGATCCGCTCATATTTAAAAATTATAGGGGCATCTCTCTTTACTTAATACAGCATATAAGGTATTGTCCAACATCATATTTTCTAGGCTGCTTCCCTACGCTCAGGAAAACGTAAAAGAATATCAACGTGGATTCACTAGTAATAGGTCAACAACAGACCAAATATTTAAACTAAGGCAAATCCTGGAAAAAACATTGGAATATGGAGTGGCCACTCACCATCTCTTTGTGGATTTCCAGTCAGCATGTGATTGGAAAATCAACCGGAAAATGCTTTATAGAGCTATGAAGGAGTTGAATATACCATCTAAGTTGGTACGTATGTTTGGAGTAGTTATGTCCAATTCTAAGTGCCAAATCAGAATACAATCAAATCTATCGAACTACTTAAAAGCATTGAGTGGGCTGAAACAAGAAGATGCCTTAGCGTGTCTCCACATACTGCCTTAGAGCTGTTCAACACAGCTCTAGAAAAGGTCATCAGGGATTCAGGAATTCAAACTAGCGGACACATATTTCACAAGGAGGTACATCTTCTGGCATATGCCGATGACATTGACGTCATAAGTAGGTCTAAATCTGGCTTAAAGGAAGCCTTTCAGGATCTGGAGTTGTCCCGCTAAGGCTATGGGCTTGGTTATAAACCAAAGCAAAACCAAATATATGGTTGTAGGTACCAACACTCGTGCCCTGTCCCTGCGCATTAATGATTATGAATTTGAAAAATTTCAACGTTTTCCATATCTCGGGTCATATGTGGACTCTGGAAATGACTCCTCTAGAGACATTGAAAAACGGATATTATCTGCTAATAGGTGTTACTACGGACTGGAGAAACATTTTAAGTCAAAATTAATATGTAAAGAGACAAAAGCCACCCTATACAACACCTTGATCGGACCAGTTCTAATGTATGTCTCGGAATGCTGGGTGCTAAAAAAACTAGATGAGCAGAAACTATCCGTGTTTGAGAAGAAGGTACTGAGGAGAATCTATGTCCCTGCTAAGGAAAACGACATTTGGAGGCGACTGCATAATCGAGAGTTGTACGAAAGGTTTAAAGATCTTCCGATCGTGCAACTCATACAAATTAACAGATTGCGTTGGGCTAGACATGTGCAGAGAATGGCGGAGGATAGAATCCCCCAAAAAATTATGATTTATTTGCCGATGGGAAGGGGAAGGAAAGGAAGACCGCGTACAAGATGGCTGGACCAGGTTGGTAAGGAGGCAGCGAGGCTGGGTGCAGCAAACTGGTGGACATTGGCCGGGAGTAGAGACTAGTGGGAACGATTTCTCTTGGAGGCCAGGGCCCGGACTGGGCTGTAGCGCCGAGGATGTATGTATGTATAATAATAACTTCGTTGAAAATTACCATTTCGTTCTGAATCTTGGACAGGATATTTTCATGGTTATAAGCTACATTTTCCATGTACTCAATTCTCCACAACTATAATTTTTATATGTTTTTTTAAATGAAATCAGTCTTCTTTTATTTTTGTTATCTCCAAGAAAGTAATAAAATTTGTAGATTAAATCTAGACAGGCCTTTGCAGAATTGGACAGAGTTTTAACGTGAGGACTGGATATCACAGTGACCATCTGTGATGTTGATAGAATTTCCACCAAACAGAAGGTATAAAAATTTTTTGACTCAGTGCTTTGCAGAGTTTCTTCTGAAGTCTCGTCATAGAACGACGTACTCGCTGTCCCGAGATTTTCGTGACAAGACAAGTCGATTTCGTTAAGACTTAGGAGTTGGTTCACGGTTCGAGTTCTTCGTAACCATTGCCACTGTATAAAACTCAGATGATTTTAAATAGATCATTACTCTAGTGCTTTAATAGATCATTACTCTAGTGCTTTAATAGGTCATTACTCTAGTGCTTTTTCGCGTAAAGTGGAAGATTTTCCGTTCTAAGGCAGATCATCTACCGAGATAGTCTGAGAGTTTACGCGAGAACACTTCAAGGAGCCGGAATTTGTGTAAGCTTAATACACGATCTATTTTTACCCAGTTTTGATTTCTGAGATTAAGTGAATTCAAGTTATAAACAGTAACAGTTTCATATCGCTGTGTGCGGGTGTACGCTGCGACGTAGATATTACAGCGTAGTAGTCATCGGTTGACGTGCAGAGGAGCAGCAGCGTGGGGAGCGCCTGACGTCTACGCAAACCGTTCGAATTCAACGCACAAGTAACATATTTGTATAACAAACCAATAGACTCATTTATTGAAAGACAATTCATTAATAAACAATTTTATATTATAAAGCCATAAGACAATAGTAAATTTTAATGTGTTAATTAATAAAAATTTTTCTACCTGCAGATATATAGATCCTGTTGTAGTAATTTCAATGTAACCTATCTATGCTGTTTAATTTGTATCGTTGCAATATACACACACAAACACACACACACACACACACATACATATATATATATATATATATATATTCAATCACTTTCTGCTACAGTTCGTTTCTTGATATATATAAAGTATTTAAAATTTATATTTATATTACCTCAAGATGTTATTTTTCCTTATTTGGAATATGTTGAACATGGAACATGTTATTTTTCCTTATTTGAATGTAATATATATATTGCAATGAAACATCGCAGATAGGGTATTTGTAGCCACGACTACGTGCTTTTATACCAATTTATGACGTTATAGACATGTTGGAAATTGATTTTGTTTAAATTTTGTAAAATAGCTACAAGTTTTGAATTAAGGAATGGGTAATTAACTGTTGTATGTCAAAATGCCAATAAATTTATTTTCTCTCATATTAAGTGCGAATCTAGTGCGCGAGTACGCGTATACGCGTGTTATTCGTATTTAAATGACGTATTGAATTGAGACTTGGACAGCTCATGCTTCTAAATTAGCGCTACATTTTTCTAATATCAAAGACGCGAGACATATTAATTTAATATGTATTTTTTTAACAGAATTCATCTTTCTAAAGAATCCTTATCTTCTAGAAGTCATAAAATTTTGGATAAAATCTATACATGTTTTTGCAGACTTCAGCAAATTTGTTCAGGATTTCTGTCTATCAATTTAACCGATCAATCACGTGCTAGGGGTTTTGACCAACCAGAGGCCCCTATTTTCATTCAGATTGGGTCTCTGCGAAGGAAGTTTCAGTCAGTTCCACCGATCATCTTGACTTTAACAGACGTTCTCTCTGTTCGAGTTTTTCGTATCAGTATACGTTTCTATATAAGAATTACGAGTATGGAATCTTAGCAACGAGTTGCCCGTTTGCTACAATCCTATTGGGTACTAGAACTCAAATAATTAAATTAAATTATTATTAAATAGTGCTATTCTAGCGAGAGTCAAGATATCCTCATAGGGTGTATTACCGGAATAGATCTGTGTGAACGCGAGGACACATCAAGACTCGGGATGGTGTACGTACAATTAACCGAAACTACATTAACTTAAATTAAAACCCATTATCGAGCCATGAGTAAAGAGATAAACGATATCGGTGTATCGGCGTGCGTGCGTGTGAGTGGAGTGTCCACGTGTCATCAGACCAGCAGATTGCAGCAGGCAGCGAGAGGTGGCAGTGCAACGGTTCAACGGTGTCGTAAAAGGAATTCAACGACCAAGTAAAAATAGACACTTAAGGAAAGAAACTTTCAAATCATTAATAGACATGATTAATTTAGAATAAATAATTTTGTTCAACCACAGACCATTTTTAAATTTGTTTAAAATTTATACCTTACTCCAGATAAAAGTCTCTATTATTATTGTGTTTTTAATACTATGCCGTTGCATAGTATTAAATGGTGCCCAACGTACATGAATTTAAACCAGAGTTATTTTTTGTAAATACGAATAACACGCGCACTAAATTCGCACTTAACATGACAGAAAATAAATTTATGGGCATTTTGACATACAACAGTTAATTACCCATTTCTTAATTCAAAACTTATAGCTATTTTACATAATTTAAACAAAATCAATTTCCAACATGTCTATAACGTCAAAAAATGGTATAAAAGCATGTAGTCCTAGCTACAAATACCCTTTCTGCGATGTTCCATTGCAATATGTATCATCTTCTATATAAGTAACTCGAAGTTTTTTGCAGCAATTATATAATGTTGTGATGTTATTCAATTTGTTTCTTCTGAAAGTAGTGTATTTCGTATTTTATTTTTTAGCCCCTGACGCATGAAACGTGCGTCAGGCTCTAAAAAGAAAATACGAAATTACACTACTTGCAGAAGAAACAAATTATAATAATATCACAACATATTATATATAGCCTGCCGATGTTCCAGACTAGTGTTAGGTAATATGCGTCAACAACATTCGAAAAATCTAGAGTGTACTTTTGTGAGTGCGGCCTTGGCAGAAAAAAGCACCTGCTCGACTAGCCTGAAAACTTGTAGAAGGACGCTTCCTCCTTTTCGAGAGGGTTCCATCGTTAAACTATGTTTAAAGAGCTCGGTTATATTTTATTTGTATTGTTCGATTATTTGAGTATAGTTCATTCAAATTCCTAATACTGTAGGCGCAATCAAATGTTTTAGGATTTAATGTTTAATTACGCGTACAGTTTTGTTACACTGCATGTATATTAAAGTCTCAGTCATCAACATCATGGTCACCAGTTTCTAAGTAAAAATATTAAATTCTTGGATTCGTTGTCCATGACGTGTCCGTTACTTAACTAAATATAATTATTTCACTACGACCCGTAACACAAAACCTTTTATGGGTAAAAACTTAAAAGTGTTACCTTATAACATGAACTGGTTTTCACTTTTAAAAAAATTCTTCAGAGGTTGCCGCTGGTAGTACTGTTGGCAACGGAATCGATTTTCGAAAGATCGATGTTGTGTGTATGTGGGGTGTGATATGTTCGAATAATGCGTGAGATTTGAATTGTGTCTGTTCGTTTAGGATGTCGTTTTTATTTGTTTTCGTGTGTTTGTATATTTCCAGTTGTTCTAGAGTGTCTAGTTTTCGGCCTTTTGTGTGTACGTGTAGAATGTTCATGTTATTGTCGATGTTTATGTATGTGTGGTTTGCTTCAATGAGTTGGTTTGGAAACGTGGATTCTGTAGTGGAATGGAGTGTCTTTGTGTGTTCAATATATCTTTGTTTGAAGCTACGTCCTTCCTGGCCTATGTAGAATTTGTTGCAATCTGAGTGTTGCGTCTTAGAAGCTCTTGATAATCGTGAGTTGTTCTTAGGAACGCTATTGGAGTTGGCTGGTTTGAGATGAAATAATTGAGTGGACTGTATAATGTTTCCAGTAAATGATGGTTTATTAAGTTAAAGAGACATATTTGAATTCTTATTAAAATTTAGATTGCCATATTTGATTGCTGAAGCGTGCAGATTTTAACACGGCATGAGTGCCGGAGAATTGAATAGAAATAAGATGCGGGCGTGCATTACAACCCGTAAGCCGAAATCGTGTAAATAAATAGTCGCATGGTGTTCATGCTACTAGAATTAAATACTGAAACAGAACTGTAAGTAGCCGCTGCGGCGAGTGAATACGAGTGATCAGCTCGGAGTCTTGAGTAGAACTAACGTAATTTTGACTGTAGTCAGCCGGTCTGAATCCCGGCTGGCGATAACAGGTACAAACGTGACGTCATATACACGCTTCGCAATATAGTATTTAGATTACAAAGTACACATGGGTACAAAGTTTGAACACTGAGCAATTTAGTTTGTAAACACCAGGTAGATCGAATTTTTTTTATGTTTTGTGTGTGTGTTTTGATAGTCTGTGTTCTGTTTTGTTAGTAGTTTTGTAAGCGATTCTGTATCCTGCTTTTTTTTCAATTTGTGGGCTACTTTTTCAGTTTGTTTTTTGATGTATGTCAGTGTTATGAATTTGTTGTTTTCTGTCTTTGTCTGTTATTTGTTTTGTGTAGGAGTGTGTTCATTATTGTTCTGTCGTATCCGTTGGATTAAAATATTATTAATTTACGCTGCGGTGAGAAACCCTGCGGATAGATACGATTACCGGACGACGCGAATTATTATTAAAAAAAAAAAAGCATCAATATTAATGTGTGGCAGCAGATGTGGAACACACGCCAGAGAGAAAATATTCTGCCGTGAAGGGGAGCGTCTGTAAATGGCAAGTAGCAGGCGACGGCAGTAGTCGTGAACAAGACTGCGCATTGGGCACACGAACTTGGCGTCTTCGTACCCCCTACAAGGACAAGAACGACCGTCTGCACTGTGGCGGAGCACTTACAGTGAAACACATCGTTGAGGACTGTTGTGCTCTTGCATAACTGAGGCAGAGGCACAGAGTAAAAGGTAACCTTAAAGAAGATCTCGGAAACGGACAGTCATCGATAGACTAAACTCTTCTTCTACTTATCTTCAAGGATTAGGTTATATAAACCTGTTCAGGTACCCATCTCATCCTAGGACGACCCATGTCCCTTCTTTCGACGGTTTTATATTTCAGTGCCGCTTTCGGCAATCGATCCTGTGTCACCCTTTGCAGACGATCCCAACATTGTCTTCTGTAAATTGAAATAATTTCAATTATGTCCTATACTTTGAGATATGTTCTGATATCCTCATTCCTAATTCTGTCTTACAATGTATAATTTAAAGTATTTTGAAGAAACTGAATTTCAGCACTCTGAATCTTGCCGCATTCTTTTTTGTCATGACCCACCCCTCACTCGCATATATCAATATGCGTATTGCAATTGTCTTACAAAATATAATCATTGTACTGTGTCTTGTTTTATTTCTGAGATTTCTATAAAGCTTCGCACAAATATTCCTAAATTTATTTATCTTCAGACAGAATTCTGTCGTTTCCAAACCCAGTCCGATTACTGTATACCCTTTGAAAATGTCGTGTTGCGTCTTAATGTGTACGAGTTCTACTGTCGTTGAGTGAACTAAATGTGAGAAGGAAACATCCTATCGGGGAGTATTCCTGGTAGACGTGTGTCGTTGGGCTAAAGGCCTTAGTTGCCCAGCCCCAAGGCACATAAAAGAAAGAAGTAAAGAAAGAAAGAAAGAAAGAAGAAGAAGAAGAAGAAGAAGAAGAAGAAGAAGAAGAAGAAGAAGAAGAAGAAGAAGAAGAAGAAGAAGAAGAAGAAGAAGAAGAAGAAGAAGAAGAAGAAGAAGAAGAAATATTCCCACATTGATTCTTCTTCACTATGTGACCCATATTGTTTTACAGCTTTTTATCGCTTCCATTGCGACATTATAATAAAATAGTTGAATAACCTTGTTTTGTTCATAATGCATTTTTTTGTATTCATAGGACACATTAAAATAATGTCTGCTGTCTGATATTACATCTTTCATCAAGACAGCTGGTGTTCATAAAATTTTAATTGAAATTTAAGGTAAACTATTTCGTGAATTCCTTCAGTAAAATCGTATGTTGTTTTATAAAGAGTCGTTGTTTTTGTAAAATTTAAATAGGTTTTAGAGATTAAGAATATTTAGAAGGGAGAGAGAAAGCATTACATTCTTTAGCGTTTATAAACACAATTTCCTGTTTTAACGAAGCTTAGAATATACGTAAGCTTTTCGTAATCTTGTTTTTATACTTAGTATATCAAAGGACGCGGATAAGCCACACATACAAAGAGGAACAAAGAAATTAATTTACTGGAAGTATCTAGACTAAGCGTCTTGCCAGCCAGACAGCGCTGATAACACTAACGTTGACTGTAATTTGTAGATAGCGTATTAAAGAGTAGACTGCAAGATATGTCGAGACTTGCACGTAAAAAAGAGTAACGTAAGTTGTATTCGCCCTGCAACAATCCTGTTCAATATCCTTGCTTTTTATTCGGATTTTCTATGTAGGGTCGCTCATAGATATATAATGAATCTCATCTTTTCCTGATTATCAATTCTGCTTTTCTAAATAGGATTATTATTGTCTCTATTTGTAATACAATGTTGGCATTTATTTATTTATTATTTATTTACATACCGACACTCTAACTTATTTGAATATTTAGTTAACAAAGCTTCGTTAGTGGTTATAATTACAAACAGAAAAAACACTGAGTGGTTATAATTACAAAGAGAAAAAACACTGTTGCACACCACTATAGACAAACATTTCCGATTAGCGATTTCAAGCTTCACAGCTCCTCATCAGATCTGGAAATATATCTTCTGTATATCGATATATTTCTGATTTGATGATGAGCTGTGAAGCTTTGAAACGTTAATCGAGAATTTTTTCTATGGTGGTGTGCAACAGTATTATTTTTGTTTGTAAATTATTTAACATCCGATTAGTCATCGTTGTGCATTCAGTAACTAGTTTCCTATAAAATAACTTCTCATATATTTTTTTTGTCTAAAATGTTAATTTGTTCGAATAGTAATGAAGACATACCTATTAAACAAAAAGCTAACACTGCAGTCAGTCAACTTAATATGGGGAGAACAAAAATATATAACACGTAACATGGAGTAAAAAAGAACAAGAAAATTTCGACGAAACCGAAACATCGACGCAAGATAATTTTTTTAGGCTTTTGAAACGTATAATGTGGATTAGGTTTGGTGGATTCATTTTCAAACCACAGACGATCACAAACAGAGCATGTAAAACCAAATTTATTCCACTAAAACGTTTGCTAAGCTCATTGTCAGCAGCGATTATTTCTGTCTTGATGCGTTTACATATCAAATTTCTAGACTGTGGGGAATCGAAAGTGTGGAAGCGTTACATTTTTCGATGACGTTACATTTTTTGGAATGAGCCACAGCCTGAAATCATGTTAAAAAAATGAATTAATTGACATAAAATCAACGCACAATTATGCACAAAAATGTTTCAAACCACATGAATCTATACTTTGTATAAACACAAAAAATACATTTTAAATAGAACGGGAATTCTTAAAATATTTCTACGACAGTTGCAGTTACGTAGATGTTCTACGCGTTTCTCGACTAGTCGAGCAGGCGCAAAGTCTAGGTCAAGGCGGTGCAGTCAAGAAAATCTATAGACTGCTCTAGCTCTCATAAATACGGAAATTATGTTGGCACTCGGCCAGGAGTATGACAAATTATTCTGGGACATTTGCGGGATCTACAGAAGGGTCTACGGCCGGCTTATAAGTAAGTTACTCATGGCGACATTGTAGAGTGCGGATCAAGTGATTGGCACGGATTAGTGGAAAGTGATTCTGAAACCATGTGAAACATTTGTCGCTAAGTGCTCGTGGAAAGTAGCTGTAGGGGAAACACGATAAATTGCGTAATTACGGGGGGATCAGCGGGCTCAATTCTTCCCTCAGAGCTGCTAATTATTTTTAACAAAATTTTTATTATGACTTATGTAGGCTTGGAATGTCTAAGCTAGCTGAGTCTAACCTCAAACTATGTTAGTAATACTTTCGTCAGTGTACTGAATATTTGCAAATGTTAATATTTCGTTTCGTTAAATATGTTTTCGTTACCGTTATAATGAAAGCCGAGATGTGAGATTCAGTATTCCTTTTATTTGTTTTGCATTTTGTTGACTCGGCAACATTTGATACACAAAAAGACGAAAGCTATCAAATATCTCGCATATCGTTGGCAAAATAATACAAAATTTTAAAAATGTGATGTCTTTTTGTAAAGAATTTAAACGGATGTCTTTAACACAGTACGATATAAAAAAATTTCATTTCTTAAGACATAAAATACGACACTACATCAAAGGAGGAACGAACATTCAGTGCTATCGTCAGAAAGCTTTAATGTTACGATGATTCTGTGCTATTTTTGTCTCTTACAGTTTGCTACGATGAAACTTGAATCGTTGTTATTTTTACCGTGTACAAATCCGCCTTTTCACTTGACTAAACCTGTCAGTATTACAATATAATAATGTCAAAGGACAGGTGACGTAACATCTATAGAAATTATGTTCTGAAGAGCTGAGGTAAACAAATTATTTCATTCTTTGTCAACAAAATAGTGCCTCGACGTAAAGGCAGGCAGGCAGGTGCTGTTACGTAAACGTTCTACACGTTTCTCGACTAGCCGGGCAGGTGCAGTGTCTCTGTCAAGGCCGTGCACTTAAGTAGCACTCTAAATTGTTCGAGTACTCTTAACTACGCAAATTATGCCGGCACGCCGGCAAAAGAATGGCAAATTAGTTTGGAATGATTATTGTGCGCGGCTTATATAATGGTATACGGCCGGCTTAGAAGTTAGTTACCCTGGGGATATTGTAGAGTGCGGACCAAGTGATTGGTATGGTTTAGGGGAAAGTGATTATTGTGTTACGTTTAGCCCATAAATTTAATTGTTGACAATTATTATTGCATGTGAATAAATTTATATATATAATATATAAATAATAATATGTATAATTTATAATATATATATATATATATACATATATATATAATAGGGTTGCTACAGCTAATGCCTTCTCCCTTCCTTCAATCTGGCTTTCCAATTCTCCCGATGTTCCCATTGTCCTTCCTCAAGCCCTATACGTTGCATAGATTCATCCACCTCGTCCCTCCAAGATCTTCTTGGTATTCCCATTTTTCTCCTTCCTAATGGACTCCATTCCGTCACTTTGTTGTTTCATCTATCTTGGGCTCTCCGGACATGACCGTACCACACCAACCTTTTTTTCTTCGATGTAGTCAATTACACTTCTTTCCGTTTCCATTCTTCTTCTGATTTCCTCGTTTGTTGTGAACAAATTTAACAAAAAACTATTTTATGAGAGTACCATGTTGATTTCAAATTTTTATTTGTGATTAATTAAAGGTGGTAATTAGTAATTTCAATGGTGTCTGTATATTTTATTGTTTCCACTGTACAACACAACGAGCCTTGAGACCGTCATAACAATCGGTTAAATAATTAAATTTAAGGAAATTAATAAATTAATTAATTAAATTAATAAATAAAGAATATTTATTAGTTATCCAAGTTGTTTTGTCATAGACAATTTTATTTGTTGTTTGGTTTTTTATCGTCTTGCTTCTTCCAACTTATGCATAACTTATTCCACAAAATTCAACCGAGATTTACATGTTTTCGCTTAGTAAAATAAATTTAAATCTATTTCGAAATGAAATTTTTGTAGGCAGGCGATGTGAAAATGGTCTACGGGCGGGCGTAGCGTGGTGAACAACCTGACAAGCATCATAAACACTTATTTTGAAACATGTAACGGACAAGACTGTTTTGTGTAAACGTCTTTTAGCAGTTACTTTTATTAAAGTAAAGTCACTAGTTTTGTTCATTTGTCCAATTACGACTAGGTGCTTGGTGGTTGTTTTACAAATAGTAATGCAATTGATGTTACACATAAAAGCTCATAAATGCTCAATTTTTAAATAGATTTTATATTATTATCAATAACACATTGTTTTACAAGAATATATTTTATTTGTAAATTACAAAGTTTCAATAGCATTCAGATACCATCATCAGATATAATTAATAAATTTAAATTGTAAATCAATTGTAAAATTGTAAAATACAATACATAAATATTTACAATTTCATTAAATTAGTAATTTTGAGAATATTATCTAAATATCACTATAGTAGACTATTGACGACACGGAACACTAAGTTTTTTATAAGTAAAAACGTAAAGTTTTACTTTACAGCCTAAACCGGCTTTCACCTTTAGAAGGCTTCATCAGAGGCTGCCATAGGTAGCGCTGTCCGTCTTGTTGTTGGCGACGGGATAGTTTTTCGAAAGATCGAAGCTGTGTGTGTGTGGTGAGATGTGTTCTAATAATGCGTGCGATTTGAATTGTGTCTGTTCGTTTAGGATGTCGTTTTTATTTGTTTTTGTGTGTTTGTATATTTCTAATTGTTCTAGAGTGTCTAGTTTTCGGCCTTTTGTGTGTATTATCATTTTTCGTATTAGTCTTAATCTGTTCTGGCATTAAATTAGCATTTGTTTTATGTTTAAATATTTCTAAGACATATAAAATATATAAAACACCGTAATGCATATTTAAAACCATACATATTTAGCTACACACTTGATAAAAAAAACACAAATTTTCAAATTTAATTATATCAGTTTATTAAAACACATTTTCAAAGATCCAAAAATGACCTTATGGGAAAATTTAGAAATATTTAAACATTGTGCAGTGGAAACAAAATACAGACACCAATGAAGTCACTAATTACCAGCTTTAATTAGTCACAAATAACAATGTGAAATCAACAAGGTACTCGCATACGATACTTCAAGATAAATTCCTCCACACACAAAAATAGTGTTACTTTATTACAGTACCACACTAATTGTAACACAATAATCACTTTCCACTAACGGCTAGATCCGCACTCTAAAATCCTGTCACAGGTGTAACTAACTTCTAAGCCGGCCGCTGTTGCTTATATATAGCCCGTAGGCGTTCCGCATAAGTTTCCATACGCCTGGCCAACATAATTTGCGTAGTTAAAAGAGCTCCAACAGTCTACACTAGGCCACTTGACTGCACGGCCTTGACTGAGACACTGCACCTGTGCTCAACTAGCCGAGAAACGTGTAGGACGCATACGTAACTGCAGCCGCCGACTTTTCGAGAACGTTACGTAACTGATGTAGCATACTTAAAATGTTGCGCCAGCAGCTGCTGACCCCAAAACAAATATACACTTTTTAATTTTTTAAACTAAATAAATAGTTACAAATCAATTCTAATAACGCTTTTTACTTACGCACACTTGGTTATACGTGGTTATACGAACGTTATTTTCACATTGAAATGACATGATTATTATTTATATTACGAGGCTATTTTTTTTTTCAACATCCGTTGAGTTGGTAAACCTGGTTCTATTGTCATAGCAACAATCTGATTGTTGATTAATGTTTTTGAGGCTTTGTTCTAACCTAAAACCACTGGTTTTATAGTTATTTTGTCTATTACTGTGGTGACGACAGTTTAATTATGGCAACTAAAATTGAAATTGCCTCCAAGTGTGAGACTCGGTCTGCTATTAGATTTCTTCAAGCTGAAGGTCATAGTGCTGCAGAAATTCATCAAAGGTTGTGAAATGTGTATGGAGAAAATGTGATGAGTGATGGTTCGGTTCGGGAATGGTGTCGCTCGGGAAACGACGGCGCTCTCGAACCATTCTGTCTACCCTTTCAACAACATCATCAGTAGCCGCGGACTTTCTTCCTTGCCCTCCTTCATCGTGAACATGAATTCACTCTTCTTTATATTTTCCACTCGTATGCATTGAGTTTATTTTGACTATATTACCCTACTATTAGTTAGGTTTTATACAATCATTATGTCTTTCTCTTCTTTCATTATTTTTGAGCATCTTTTTATATTTACAGGTCAGTGTCAAGTCACTAGTCATAGTTTGTTATGTGTTTCACTATGTTTAAGGTACTCCTTTGTAAACACTTTTCTTGACTTATACACTTATTGTTCTGGCACTACTGGTTCTTCTTTCTTCATTTTCTTCTATCCTCTTCTTCCGTCTTCTTAGTCCATGTGGGATCATAATAACTGGTGTTCTTGGGTCCTTGTTGGGATTATAGTATTTGGTGTTTGTATCCTCTCACTTACTACCTATTGGGTCATTGGAGTTAAATCGTATAGTACTGTGATTTTATAAGTTTCGCTCTCTAGGTCTCTTGTTCTACTTTCACTTTAGTTGACCGGATAATCTTAATAAAATACACTTTCCTTTATACCACTTTCATCCGTTCTTCTCTTCAGTGTTAGTTCTTTATTTTAAATACATCTGATGTGGGTATTTACCTGTATGGTGATTATATGTACCTTTACAATATATATAAAGAACTGTATATAAAGAAAATGTAATATATATATATATATATTGTAACTAAACTAAATATATATAACTTGTTCATATGTTGAAAAGCCCTACGTTGTTGGCGTCAATTTGTAAGTTAACTAAACTCCTCTCCTTTAAGCCCCACTGTTGGATTCGTCAATTTGTAAGTTAACTAAAACTGGGGTGTTTAAATAAAATTTAATTATGTGTAAAATATTATTTTGAAATATATTAAAGTTTGTAATTGTTGAAAATTGAAGGTTATTAATTTTGTAAAGCGGTTTAAAATGTAACATTCGAGGTTACTCAAAGTGTGTTTACAATTGTAGAATTATAATTGTCTGAAAAGGATTCCCTTAGATAAAACAAATAAAATAGTTGTGTTAATATTATTTAAATACTAGCTGTGCTTAAGTTTAAAAGTAAAGTATAATGGTTGGTCGCTTGATGATGATGATCGTCTTGTTGATACTAGCTGTGAAACTTCTCCTCCAGGTCGATAATAGTCTAAGTGCGTTACGTCTAGTAATGTCTGGACAATAGAATAAATATAATATACTTTCACGTACCTGGTCGTGTTTTCTAGAAGTTCAATAAGCTGTCAAAACGGTTTACAAAAACCAACTCACCTTAGCTACAAGGTTAAGTTGCCTTGTTTAATAGTGGGCGCCACACGGATTTATTTTGGGAAAATCCCGTGGAAAACCCATGAATAGAATCAATTAATGATTCTATTTAAAAAATTTAAAATAATTGTTTATTACCTTTATGGCAATGCTATTCAAAATATTTAATCACAACTGAAGATTGTTTTGAGTTTTTTCTGAATAAAATATTTAACTATTTGTTAGAAATAAATTAAGTCGAGTTATGCTGTTAATAATGGGGTTTTATTCATACCCTTGATAGAGAATTCAAACAAATATAATTAAAAACATACAATGATGTACAATTGTAAATAAGTTATTACATACCCTGTAAGGCTTGCTCAGAACATAAGCAGTAAATCTGGCTAAGTCCAGATATTTCTTTTTACTTCAAACATTAATCTTATTTAAATCTCAGGTGTAAGTTCTTTGAGACACAAAAAAGAAAGTTTATGCCTACACAATACCTAATGACTTTCTGATATAAGATAGACTAGTAATGTCTTTGATGTTACTATTACAAATAAAAATAAAAATAACCTATTTCATAGGTTATGCGTTCGTCACGCTTGGTTTATGATTTACAACGTTATATTTTGAGAACACTTATAACTAACATTCAACTTAACTGGTATTGACAAATTCATTAATAAATTAATACATGGTGTAATATAGAAAAATGTTTCAGTGTTTTGCGTCAGTACAGATCAGTGTATCAAAACGTACAGGTTATGGCGCTCGTAGTAAAATGAATAAATGGTTACACTGTTACCTTGTGTTTTAATCTTTCGATTAAAATTTCAATTAACACCTCGATAATCGGATTATAATGATTATCGTTATTCACTACACACGCACAAGAACAGAGAATTTCGATCCACTTCTAACTTAAAGGATCATAAATAATACTATTTAATTATTTCTGCTGTTCATTATTTTTCCCGCACTAAATGAAATAATACTGCACATAATCACAACGATTCTTTGTAGAATATCTTGAAGTAGTTGTAGGTTGTTGTCAAACTGTTTCCTTTGATGTACTATGGTAATGACGCTATCAGTTATTAAAATTTTGAGATGGCCAACGCACGTTCCGCGTTGAATGAAATTAAGAAGTGTCTGCTGAAAATCTGTTACAGCTCTTTTTATACCCGACCCTTTGATCGGCTCTAGGCAATAGTGTTAATTACTAAGCAATTTTGTGATTGGCTTAGTCAGGTGTGATGAACGTGACGTATTGTTTGTCCAACCGTCAAAAACGGTTTTCTAACCGCCAAACGCTGAGATGATTGACAGTTGTCGATGTTATTGGTGTTGATAACCAAATTTCTTAAGCATATTTTGTAAATGATGCTAACGCCTTTCACGCACTTAATATAGTTGCGATTGGGGCTGTATCGCCATCAAATTAAAGAATATTTAGTCCTCTTTAATTTGATATAGTTTGATACCGAGTTAATTTCACTTTTACTGACATTGCTACATAAACAATGTTCAGGTACACTACTTCGCACTGTCGTCTGTTTACCGAAATCGGCGATTGTACACTCTGACTAATATAGTTTGTGTTCTACATAGCGTTTTATCACTCAAACGTTTATGTGAGAACACTATTAAATCTGTACTGATATTTAATTACTGTACATTATGAATAAACATTAACTTTATACATTGTAATGAACTGTCCCTACATACTATGATATTTCGTTTCACATTAATTTGCTCTATTCTATTAACTAACAATTGAATTATAAATTATATCATTTTAATAATGCTTATTGCTATGTTTGAGCATAACAATTGTTAAGTGTAGGTGATCTATACTTATATTACTTCCTAATAATCACCTCATTGATGATTGTTTGGTCTAGGCCTTGTTAAGGCATACCGTTTATACTGGAATTCTGCCTGAACAACAGTTATTAGTTTATAATTCGGTAATTTTGCTGAGGTAGCTTATTGGTATAAGATTCCCTCTTACAAACGTGTTTATTTGTCATAAATAGATTTGAGATTGAAATATAGCTTCGTTCTCATTTTGTGGCTATCGCTAATTTTAGTTCTTGGCATTCGTAATTACTAGTCATGGTGGATTTATTGTCAGCCAAATGCTGATTCTGATCTCACATTATTCAGACTCTTATTTAATCATTTTTTAGTAACATATCATATTCTGTTTACATTATTCAGTGACTCGCTTGACAGCTTAAAGTGAATTTAAATTGTCCATCAGTTTGTGTCAGTTGTAGTCTGGTTGTAGTGTCAAAAAGTATTTGGGTTTACTGTTTCTTGTGGCACTTCTGCTTCTTTCTTCTTCCATGATTCCTCTCTTCTTGGTTATTCTTATCATTACCTTATCTATTTACATTATCGTTATGTACTTATTAAACCTGATAGTATATGCTTAGGTTATGTAACATCTGGTTATGTTACAATATATATTACATTTAATATTTATAAATAAATTTACCTCAAGATTTTATTTTTCCTTATTTGGAAGATGTTTCGAGAGCTCCCGTGCTCTCATCTTCAGCCTTCGCTATCTTGTGTCTGGTGAAGTATTTGTGTGTTGGCTGCTGGATGCTATTAAGGTTGTTTGTTGGTCTTTGGTACTTCAAAGTTGTATTATTGTGTGTGATTGTGGTATATGTATTTGTGTTTTGTGTATTTTCGATGTTGAGTGCTTTGAATAATGTGTCATGTTTTGTATTGATTTGTATTTGTTCTGGTATTAGTTTGTTTTGTGTTTTATGTTTATATATTTGTAAATTTTCCCAAATGTTCATTATGATGCCTTTGTGTGGTATATGTTTTATTAGTGACACATTGGTTATGTCTGGGAATTCATGTCCTGTGTTTATTGCATGTGTGGCTAAATTGGATTTATATATTTCTGGTTTTTTGTATGCGTTTAGGTGTTCAAAATAACATTTTTCAGCTGTTGTTTTGTTTGTACTATGCAACATTTATTGCAATCTTGGTATTCAATTTTGTATATGCCGTTAGTTGTTGTATTATCTTTGTTGTGTGAGCTATTTAGATTTTGTAATTTATTTTTATTAGTTTTGTATGCTATTTTTATATCTGTGTTTTTAAATAGTTTTGTTAGTTTTGTCATTTTATTATTTATGTATGTGAATGTGGCCCATTTGTTGTTGTTATTATTTATGTGTTGTTCATTTTGATTAATTCTTAATTTTTCAGTTTTTATTTTATATTTGATTTTATTTTTTATTTTGTTTACAGTATTTTTATTGTATCCATTTTCATAACCAATTTGGTATATTATATTTCTTTCTTTGTCAGTTTCTTGTTTGTTTAGGGAAATTTTGTACATTCTGTTAAATAGCGAATAGAATGCTGCCATTTTATGTTGTGGTGGGTGGTCAGAATGGTTAGGTATAATGATGTTAATGGAAGTTGGTTTTCTATATATTGCATATTGTATGTGGTTGTTGTATCTTGTGATGGTTATGTCTAAATAGTTGATTTTGTTATGTTTTTCTTTTTCTTCTATGAATTGTATTTTAGGATGTATGTTATTGATTTGTTTCAGTATGTTCTCTGCATTTGTGTTTTTGGTATTTGATACATATAGCCCATCATCTACATATCTTATCCATATGCCATTTGGGTCATGTGATTTTATAATATTTTGTATTTTCGTGTCTGTGTGTTGTAGGAATATTTTTGCTATTATGCTTGATAATGGTGATCCCATTGCTAAACCTTCTTGCTGTTGCTAAATTTTGCTATTAAATTCAACGTAATTTTGTTTTAGTATTAGTTGGAGGCTATTTTTTATTTCGGTTATATATTGTTTGTTTTCATTTTGTTCTTTAAGTTTGTTTATTATTATGTCTATTGTTTCTTCTACTGGGATGTTGGTGTACATGTTTGTGATGGCATATGATGTGAAAAATGTATTTTCATTTATATTTATTACTTTTAGTTTGTCAGTTTATTCGTATGTACTTTTTATGTTATGATGGTTATTTGTTAGATGGTTATTTTTTAGTTTTTGTGCTATTATTTTTGCTATTTTGTATGTAGGAGCTTTTTTGAAGTTGATTAATGTACGTATTGGGTTGTTTAATTTGTTCTATTTTTTATTAGGCTATTCATTGTAGGTGGTTCTGGATTATTATTTTTATATATGTCTGTGTTTTTATTGTTGAAAATGTTTTTAGTTGTTTTTATTAGTTTTATTGTTTGTTTAAGATAGTTTTCTGTTGGGTCTTTATTTAGTTGTATGCATTTATTATTGTTGATGAAGTCTTCGGTTTTTTTTATGTAGTATGCTTTATCAATGATTACTGTTGGTTGACTTTTGTCTGCTTTAGTTAATATTAAATTATGGTTCTTTACTTTATTTTTAATTTCTTTTACTCTTTTATTGTCTTTCTTTTGTTTATCTTTGTTTTTCATTTCGCTAGTGATTATTTTTTTAATTATATATGTTGCTTCTGTTCTTTTTTCTTCTTGTATATTGTCTTTTATTAGGTTAATGGCAAATTCTGTTTCTAGTATTAAATTTTCTAGATTTTTGTTTGCATTTTGAGTTATGTTAGTTTTTGACATATTGTTTAAATATTCTGTTTCTTTTTTGTTAGATTCTGTATTGCTAAGTTTAATGGTTCGAGGGTAAAATGTGTGTTTATTTTTGTTTTGTTGCTTTAATGTCTTGAGTTTTTTGTTGATTGTAATAGTCTTTTTGTTTTTTCAAATCTTATTTTATTTTCTATGCTATTGTATTTATTATTCCAAGTGATTGGATGTAATCAACTTGTTAGCTCTAAGTGTAGTTTGCATATGTCTAGTGTTATGCTATTTTTCTTACTGTATAATTGATTAATTTCGTTTTGTATCCATAATCTTTGTGCTTGTATTATTGTTTTTTGTGCAGTCATATTTTTGTTGTTTGTGTTTATGTTGATGTATTTAGGTGTTAATTTATGTTTTTGGCGTTGTCTATTGAAGTATATATTCATGTTTGTGTTCATTAGTTGTTGTTTTCGTGTTTGAAATTTGTTTAATAATTTGGTAAGGGGACGTCCATTAATTACGTGAGGTTTTTTTTTTAAATTTGGACCCCCTCCCCCCTTGGTGAGATTTGGTGAGATGTGGTGGGACCCCCCTCCCCCTCACGTGAGGTTTACCCTATAATTTTTAAATAATTAAATTTATTTGATATGTTCATGTTTTTGCTTCATACCACTAAAAATACTTAAAGCATATCTTCTATGTACTACATTTTTTCTGTGAAATTAGAGGTGAAAATGATAACTACGTTTAAGGTGCGTTATAATAATGTATATTCTCTGAATTAAAAAGTTGACGTGAGATTTTCATTGCCCCTCCCCCTTAAATGAGATTTGGTGAGATTTTGCCGGACCCCTCCCCCCCCCCCATTTTGAGCTCACGTAATTAATGGACGTCCCCTAATGTGGTTATATGGAGTTGTGGTTATGTTGTTTGTGTACATATTAATGTATATTTATGTGAGAGATAATTTGTTTTATATTTATTTTCCGTTTTTTGGTTGTTGATTTCACTTATTATTGATGTTCACTTCACTATTTTTTCACAATACACTTTTGTTTTTGAATTTGTTTGATAACCTCACTTTTCGTTTTTTTTCCTTTTCACTGTAGGCTTATTTACCTTGTATGGTTTTATTAATTCAATCACTTTGTGCTACAGTCCGTTTCTTGATGTACATAATACATTTAATATTTATAACTAAATTTACCTCAAGATGTTATTTTTCCTTATTTTGAACTTGTTTCGAGAGCTCCCGTGCATGTTCCAAATAAGGAAAAATAACATCTTGAGGTAAATTTAGTTATAAAAATTTAATTTATGATATACATCAAGAAACGGACTGTAGCAGAAAGTGATTGAATGTATATATATATATATATATATATATATATATGGGCGATTTGTCAAGTGATATCAATTCATTGATGTGTTATAATTAGTGCGCAATTCTTTATAGTTGACGTTGTAATTGCGTGTGGTCAAATTTAAAGTGAATTATTGTTACGAATCGATTACAAATTGTTAACTGTGAGTAATTCAAGCTGGTGATCGGTGACTTCATTGGTGTCTGTATTTGCTTCCACTGTACTAATTCGCGGGCTATCCGGCCGTAGTCCACTCCTGGTGATACTAAGAGACGTTTCGTATTCACCTCTGGAGGTGATCTTCAGTGTGCACACGATTCGCTAACTGACACGGTCTTGGCTAGTTAAACACAGTACTGACCGTGTCTGTTAGTGAATCGTTTGCACACTGAAGATGGCCTCCAGAGCAAAGGCCGAAACGTCTGTTCGTAACGACAGGAGTGGACTACAGCCCGGATAGCCAGGAGATGTAGTCACATTGTTCGTAACACAGCCGTAAAAGCTTTACGTAATATTTTAAAATATAATTTTAACGTTAAATATAGGGAAATACATCAAAGTATCTGTACATTCTACCCGTTGTTTGATGTAGTATCCTGTTTCTAAAATTCTAACAAAGTGTGTATGTGGGTTGGAAAAGAAAGTAACGTGTTCAAAGGTAAATATATTTTTAAAACATATTAAAAAAAAAATTGTTTTAAGGTTATTCGATTACGCGTTGCTTCTCGTTTTTTAACAATGTACCAGGCGTCTGGCCTCTTTTATATTTTTACTGGTATACGGTTTCCCGTGTATAATAAGAAGTAATAATAAAGAGTGCCCCCAAAATCTCACCGTAAAACCTACTAGGCTTACGACTCCGTTGTTTGGTTTAACTGGCTTTACATGTATTTATTTTAAGAATCATTAGTTTGGACACTGTACAAAGGGTTATTCTCGAAATATGTTCCACACATATTCAGTATATTATATTCTCTATTATCTCATCAACAAAAAGCAGTAATTTCCGTTTCTCATCCCTTTCTCTTACTCAATGTGGCACCGATCCATATGGTGCCATAAAAGTCTTACTGTAGTTTCATAAATATTTGTATCCCTTAGCTTTATTACTAATCAGCATTACCATCTTCTTCTTCTTCTTCTTCGTCGTCTTCTTCTTCTTCTTCTTCTTCTTCTTCTTCTTCTTCTTCTTCTTCTTCTTCTTCTTCTTCTTCTTCTTCTTCTTCTTCTTCTTCTTCTTCTCACTGTGCCATGATAGGTCTTTATCGGTCCTTAGTACATTTCAACACAAGGCAAGGCATACTTCGGATTGCTGCCATCATTTAGGTCTGGGGATGTGCACAGGGAAACAAAAATGAAAATATATAGGTCTGTCATCAGACCGGTGCTATGCTACGGGTGTGAGGCATGGACAATCACACAGAAAACAGTCGACATAGTAGACACCTTTGAAAGGAAAATCCTCAGACACATTATAGGCCCAATACAAGAAAATGGCTCATGGAGACTGAGATACAACAACGAACTGTATCAAATATATAAAGAGATACCAGTCTTAAATTTATAACGATACAAAGATTGCGTTGGGCCGGACATGTTATGAGAATGGAGGATGGCAGGAACCCCAAGAGGGCTCTGCTGGGTACATGGGAGGGAACGATACCTAGAGGCAGACCGAAGAAGAGGTGGGAAGATTGCGTTGCAGAGGACGCGAGAGACATGGGGATAAGAAACTGGAGGAGGGTTGGAGTGGATTGGAGGCGGAGATTGGTGGAGGCCAGGGCCCGACTTGGGCTGTAGCGCCATAGGAGGAGGAGGAGTACATTTCAGTAACCGTCTCCAAACATCCAAACGTCTCTCTATGCTTTAACTCTGGCTGCCAATTAATGACACCCAGTACCTCTGATACATTCTTTTTTATGTTGTTCGCCACTGAATCCGAGATATTTCTTAGAATTCACCTTCTTTGGTATCCTATCCTTTTCAGTTCTTTGTATAACCTGCCCAACTAAGTATCTGCAGTCTGATAAAATTTTTAGGCTCTAGTCCTTGTACAACCTCTTCAGCTCACGATTAGAGCGTATTTTACATAGACTTGTTTTTTAAGGGAGTTACACCTCTTGCCTTAACAAACATGGTAAAATTCTCTTCCTGTATCAAGTATTGTTCAATGTCTTAAGAGCTTCCCACTGATTGCTTTTATATTATAATTCTATTCAGTCTTGTATAATAATTTGTCCGCCACAAATTGTTCCATAAATTAATATTTTTTGAATCTTCTATTGTGGTGTATTCATTGTTCGTAACCGAAAGATAGCATACATATGATTTATAATAAAGTTTTAATTATTCATCTTGGACATTGATTAATGAACGTGAACGTACCTTTGTGTGGAACGTTTTTCGAGAACTGGCCATCTGGTCAGCATCTTGTGTTCAGTTCTCGAGAAACTTTGGAAACAAACGTACGTTTCACGTTCATTAATCAATGTCAACGAATTCGTTTATTGTAAATAATAATAGTTGTTTACGATACTGTGACCCCAAGTGTACAGTGTTTGTGTCCTGGCAATTGTCTATGACCGAAATCGATTTTATTTAAGAACGTGACTAATTGAAACTTTATTATTAGTCATATGTATGGTACCTATAGGTTATGAACAATGAAGACACCACAATAGAATTATATTATATAATATAATTTTGATTGTAATATAATATTGAGATTATAGGTACCATTAGTAAACAAGAAGTGCGTTTATGTTATAAATACATCACATTAATTAATTAATAACTTAGTAATTATCATTAATTAATATTATCGGATTGAATCTTTACTCTCTGTCTATCCTTTCAAACTTATATGCTTCCGGAAAACAAGCCTCTTAATGACCAATTTTTCGATTTTGTTTAACATTTATCAAAGTGAATCCATCATGGCATAATAACACACACGACTGTATGTTTCTCTATTTTTTTATCATTTAAAATCATATTTAACTATTTTATCTTTTCATTTACATTTTTTTATTAAATTTTTGTTATCTTCCATGGTTCCTGGCTTTACAGAATTTATAATTTTTCTACTTTATAATATTAACTCTTACTGTTGTGACGACAGAATGAGACTAAAATAAGAAAAACGTTACTTAATCTACTAAATACAACTATCTCACTAACGATTCGGAACACAAAGTTTTTTATGAGTAAAAACATAAAGTTTTACCTTGCAACCTGAACCGGTTTTCACTTTTAAAAAGCTTCTTCAAAGCTTCTTCACCTCTGAAAAAGCTTTTTAAAAGTGAAAACCGGTTCAGGTTGCAAGGCAAAACTTTATGTTTTTACTCATAAAAAACTTTGTGTTCCGGGCCGTCAGTGAAATAGTTGTATTTAGTTAAGTAACTGACACGTCATGGACAACGAAATCCAAGAACTTACTTTACTGTTGTACTAAGGCTCTGTAAACGCTAGTCACGGGACGAATCAACCCTCCGTGTCTCCAGGAAACGATATCTCTCACACACCGAGATTTCTGGCCTTCATTAAGTAGTAAGAAACGTCTGGCATAAGATCGTGCCACCCGCGGGTGTTTACATTTGACTAACGCGTGTTTGATTGCAGTCATTTTTAAAGGCCAGAGCTAAAAAACGTAGATTTATTGTTTTCAATTGTAACATGTTTTAGTGGTGTGCCGTGGAATTGATTGGAACTCGGAAGTGCGTGCATAGACAATTGAGAGCCGGTGCATGATTTCGATTATCACTATTTGAAGCTTACCAAGTTTCAATTATATTTAGTTTTTGCGGGGATAAAGTGTTGTTATCTTTTAACATAGTTTGCGTCTTACTTCGTACAAACATTAATAAGAAACTGGCTGAGTAAGTACAAAGGTTATTCAGAAAGTAAGATTCGTTTTTACGTATTGCCATCGTCACGCTGTTGCGCATGCGCGGCCAGTCAGCTCGTTAACTTGTTGGCAAGTCGACACGGTCATTTGTAAACAACTGTGCACTGAGTGAGTATCGTTGAACGTGTTCATAATGTCGAAGAATTCGAGACGGCGCCGGCCGCGTGTGACAGTAGGTATGTGATTCGGTTCTTGAATGCAAAAGGCATAAAAACAATTGAAATTCGCCGTCAGATTTTGATATTTATGGAGAAGAAGCAGTGAGTGATTCAATGGTACCTAGATAGATACGATTCTTTTGCTTAGCAAACCCAGATTAAGCGACATAGGATCGTTACCCGGGACATGGTTACCGATGAATCATGCCACTGCACACACAGACACAAAGAATTTATAAATATTAAATAAATTATATATTCATTAAGAAATAGGCTGTAGTCAAACGTGTTTGAATATATATATATATATTTTTTTTTTGAGTTTTGTCAAAATTCATGTAAGAGGATTACAAATTAATTTGTTGCGGTTGAGATAATTATGAGTGCGAGGTTGCGAGGGGTAGATAAATCGGCAACGGCACGATTCTGGTTACGTGAACTGTGTTACAGCAGTCAGTCCGCGCTGCGTAAATTTGCCTAACCCATCTTGTTTGTTTATTCTCTCTGCTGTATGCGGATGACAGTTCTTATTCAAGAAAATGACGATGATTTGCAAAGAGCTATGTTTCAATTGCAAGACGTGGCAAGAGAGTACTCCTGACAATTTTAGTAAGAAAGACCAAAACCATGGCCTTAAAATGTAAATATCGAGCGAGGACTAAGAGAGTTATAAACAACAGCACTTTGAGCCGTTTCAAATATCTCAGCTGTGCAGTAACATATCTCATATTCATATATGAATATGAATATGATGTACGAGAGAAGATAAATAAATTTAGGAATATTTGTAGTATCATTCATAGAAATCTTAGAAATAAAACAAGTGACAGCACAGAGATTAAATTTTATGAGACAATTGCAATACCCACGTTGATTTATGCGAGTGAGGCGTGGGTCATGACAAAAAATGAAAGCGGCAAGTTTCAGAGTGCTGAAATGCAGTTTCTTCGAAATATTTTAAATTATATACATTTCATGATAAAATAAAGGATGAAAATATCAGAGCGGAACTCGAAGTAAAGAACATAAATGAAACTACTTCAATTTACAGAAGACAATGGTGGGATCATCTGAAAAGGGTGACAGAGGATCGATTACCGAAAGCGGCACTCAACTATAAAACCATTGGTGGAACAGGTTCACATAACCTAATCGTTGAAGAGGAGGAGGTGGATGAGGAGGAGGAGGAGGAGGGGGAGGAGGAGGAGCATAAGAAGAAGAAGAAGAAGAAGAAGAAGACGATCTTGTTTGGTTTACAAGGAATTCAGAATTCTGTACATTCGGAACGTATCATTTAGAATTTATCAATGTTGGAACAGAGGTGTTTTTAAAACAACCGCCTGTCGCAAGAGCGGAATTGGATAAAGTTGTCGATACTCAATATGAAAAATGATTGTGTTATTGTTGTATGTATTTTTATCGTGTTCAGTATCTCACGGATTGTAAATTTGTATGCTATTTTATAATTTGTGCGTCTACACTGGCAGAAACAAAACAGATAATTTATAAGAACGAAACAAAATAAAAAAAGTAAGACAAACCTTACTTAATTTAGTGTTGTGCCAGGGCGCCTTAGTAAACACTACTCAAGGCGAAATTCAGCTCTCCGCGTTTCTAAGAACTGAAATGTTTTTCACACCGAAATTTCTAGCCTTCATTAGGCAGTAAGAAACGTCTGACGTGGCTCCCGCACCATGTTCTCAGCTGTATTTACATTCGACTAACGCGTATTTGATCGAAGTCGGTATTTTCAAGGCCAGACGTAGAAAAGAGAGAGATTTATTGTTTTTAATTTTAGCGTTATTTTGGTGGTGTGGTAGAATCGGTTGTAACTGGTGGGAATCGGCTCTAAGTGCGTGCGTACAAGTTTGTTAGACGGCGCCAGGTTGTGATTGTCATAATTTAAAATTCATAACTTTTGTAACAATATTTATTTTTTGCTGAACTCAAGGCTAAGCGTTATAAATTATATTTAAAGCGTGCTTATATTTTTACTTTTCACAAGCTGCTTACAAAAATTTAACTTTTTATTTGTTCTAAGAATAGATACTTATCACCTTCCCATACTTGTAATTATAATTAAGAGTTTACCTTTCCATACCGCCCGTGTTCACCTAAGCTCTTCATCAGTATTACACTGTATCCATCATAATCATCATCATCTTCACAACATGGCAAAGGCAAGATCCTGCCCGTTCCGCTTTCAGAGCTCCTCCACCCACCTCTTCCTGTGGTTACCCATACATATGTGTCGTATAAGTTTGTATTTCCAGACTTGCTTGGACAGTCTAGAATCTGGTATTCAATCTAAGTGTTCTTTCCATCGTCGTTTGTAAACTTTTAATTTTTAATTCACGTTAAAAACTTGTAACTCTTCCCTTATAGCCTTTATAACCTCTATAACCGTTATAAGGTGAAGTTTAGAAAATCCTCTTAAAAACGCCATTCCTTAGGCCTGTATTTTACTGTCTTGTTTCTTTGTTGTTGCCCATACTTCACACCCATATGACAGTACAGTAACTGCCATAAGTTTATACAACTTCAATTTTGTATCCCGACATACCTTGATTCTAAAAATACGGCTGATTGTTGCACAGATCATCTGGAACTTACCTAACTCAACATCAATATCATATTTCCCATTATAGTCAATGTCGTGGCTTGATATTGGCCTGACAGTCTACCAGCAGAGCTTTTGAAAAATGTAGGGGAGAGAACAAAAGACCAGCTATTTCGAATAATTACTGGGTGCTATGAAGAGGGAGTATTGCCAGTTGATTTCATTAATCAACTGTTAGAAGGGTAACTTCAACTGTTAGTTAGAAGGGTAATCTTCAATATTTATAGGTTGCAAAGTACTGAAATAGACATAAATGGATGTAAAAAGGAAGCAATAATAAGAAGAGGGGTAAGAAGAGGTTGCCCACTGTCACCGTACTTGTTTAATTTGTTTATAGAAGATGTTGTAACTCAGATGAAAAGGAGTTCTAGGGGAATTAAAATAAATGGGGAACGGATACATAGTATTCGCTTCGCAGATGATATTGTACTGATGGCTGACTCAGAAAAAGATATGACCCGAATGTTAGGTACGTTTAACAAAATTCTTCACGCTTGGAGATTGAGGATAAATGTTAAGAAAACTAAAATAATGGTTCTAAGTAAAAAAAGAGAAGACATTAAATCAACCATTATGTTGAACAACACAATACTGGAGCACGTTACTGAATTTTGTTACCTGGGTAGCATAGTTACAAGTGGGAATAAGTGTCTGGCAGAGATTAAGAGGAGAGTAGCTCTGGCAAAACAAGCATTCTAGAGCAAAAGGAACTTATTAACAAACAACCATATTAGTATTGAAACAAGGAAAAAGTTTGTTAAGGTATTTGTATGGAGTGTTTTAACTTACGGGTGTGAATCGTGGACCTTAGGGAAGCTGGAGAGTGACAGACTTCAGGCAATGGAGATGTGGATTTGGCGGAGAATGACAAAAACTAGTTGGACAGATAGGAAGACGAATGAACAGATCTTAGAGGAAATAAATGAGAATAGAACACTGCTTAGGAGTATAGAGGTGAGGAAGATTAAGTTGATAGGGCATGTGATCAGACATAGTGCTTTTTTAACTAACATCTTTGAGGGCAAAGTAGTGGGGAAGAAGCCCAAAGGAAGACCAAGAACTGCATACTTCCGCAGCACAATGAGTGTCGTGAATAGTGGGTCCTATGAAGAAGTGAAGAATATCGCAAGGGATAGAGTGACGTGGCTACTGCGTCAAGGCATTGCCTTTAGGAGTTAAAAAAAAGTCAATATCATTTCTCAAATACTTGAAATGGCTCAAAAAAATAAAATCCCTTTGTTAATGCTAAACTTATTTGTAACTAACAGTGTAAATAAAAAGGAAATTAATTTGTGGTAAACTTTGTAAAAGGTATGGCTTAAGTTGTAGACATAAATCTTTTCCAGTGTTACATAATTTGCGATACAAAAGACAAGACTTTAACAGAAAGTAATTAAATTCATACTGCATCCTGAATATCTGGCAACGTTTTGAAGCACACTTGACTGGTGTACCTGCTTGTGGAAGATTTACACAATCATCCGTACATATTATACAAAGGACACAAAAGAACAGGGGTCGGTAAATATAACAGACGGAGTGTGGAAGGAACAATAGAAGGTAAAGAATATGAGAGAAGACCAAAGCTGCAGTGTGTAAAGCAAATTATATAAACTGTGAAACTTATGAGGAAATGAAGAGGGAATCACAATGAAAGACTGCTGCAAACCAATCTAAAGATTAAAGACATGAGTAGAAAAAGAGTGTTAATTTGCCTGTTACAAGCTTCACCTCATCACAAGGTCCAGCTCTTGTTCGTATGACCTGGGGAATGTAATCCCTCTGTTATTTATAGTTTCGTGCACCTATAGCGTAAATAAAAATAACACTAATTTGTGGCATACTTTATAAAAAGTCTGGCTTAAATTTTGGACATAATCGTCTTTAGTCTGACGTAATTTGCGATACAAAAGAAAATACTTCTACAGAAAATATTCAAATTCACACTGTATTCTAAATATCTGGCAACGTTTTAAAGCACACTTGAGTGCTGTACCAGCTTGAGGAAGGTTTACACAATCATCCGTATATATTATACAAAGGACACAAAAGAACAGGGGGGTCGGTAAACATTACAGACGGTGTGTAGGAGATTAAACGTGGGCTTAACAGTCGCTTAGCAAGGAGCCTGAGGTTACCGTTTCATGAGATGAGTGGGGGAATTTGTGCATCTAATTAAGTAACGGACCCAGTGAGAGCCTAGCGGCGAGCAGGTGTTGTGTTTCTCTACGTTCCTTTGTGTGGGCGTTTTAATACTATTATAGTAAGAAATGTTTTGCCGCAATAACACTTTCTGTTTAATGTAGAAACGAGTTTGCATCAATCAGAAACGGGAAAGAAAATTACTGATTTCCGTACGTATTTAGTAAGAAAAAATTACTCTCATCTGATAACTTCTTCTCCTCTTCAAAGATTATGTTATATAAACCTGTTCCGGCACCCGTCTCATCCTCGAACGACCCACGTTTCTTCTACCAGTGCCTTTATAGTTCAGTACCGCTTCGACAATCATCCTTTGCAGATGATCCCACCATTATCTTCTGTAAATTTCAATAATTTAATTTACGTCCGTTACATCCAGTTCTATTCAGATATCCTCAATGCTTATTCTATCTTGCAATGTACAATTTAAAGTATTTCGAAGAAATATATATTATTGTATTTCAGCGCTCTGAATATTGCCGCATTCTTTTTTTTGTCATGACCCACGCCTCGTTCGCATAAATCAACGTGGTTATCGCAATTGTCTTATAAAATTTAATACTTGTGCTGTGTCTTGTTTTATTCCTAAGATTTCTATGAATCGTACAACAAATATTCCTAAATTTATTTATCTCCTCTCTTATATCGTACGCAGATTCATAGCTTACTACACAGCCGAGATATTTGAAACGGTTCGTTTGTTCTACAGTGCTGTTGTTTATAACTTATAAACAAGGTATCTTATCCAGCGAGGTATATTAGTCCTCGCTGGATATTAACCTTTATAATCAATGGTTTTGGTCTATCTTACCTGATAACGTTTTACACAACAAAACATATTGTTACGACATCACAGAACAATCTACGTGTTTGTCGAATGTGCCAGAAGAATCGATGTAACGCTTGTGGCGTACGTGCTTGCCGACGCATTTTCTAGACGGTGCGAGAATTCACACGGCCGCTCTCACTGTGTCAAGTGCGCAAGCAATTACGTGATTGTTTAGAGGTAATACGTAGTCTGTGGAAGCGTCTGGCTGGCTGTAAATACCAGTACTCAACGACGTTCAAGTCAGTATTAGTGCGATATGCTGACAGTGCGGTTCGAGAGTTATGGTTGCGCGTTCAAGTGGTTATTAGTTAAGAGTGGTGTTTATAATCCGACGGTATAATTGTAATACAATTTTGTTTAATTTTAGTGGACATTTTATTGCGTGTGACAATTTTCATTTGACTTGTTGTAGTAGACTGTGTTGATTACGAACTGTTTAACTGTAACAATTAAAGGTGTGATT
Organism: Magicicada septendecula; assembly: GCA_034769895.1. NCBI lineage: Eukaryota > Metazoa > Arthropoda > Insecta > Hemiptera > Cicadidae > Magicicada > Magicicada septendecula. Next base: position 1,418,155,492 of record CM068367.1, on the reverse strand, counting down.
AGCGACTTAATTGGTGTCTTGTATTTTGTTGTTTTCCACTGTACCTACGACGGTCGAGTAGACCGTTGTAACAATATAATTATTAAATAAAAAAACACACTATGGTAAAGACAGCATAAGCGCCGTCAACTGTGTCGCGAGAATCGGGAAAAAACGATAACAGAACAATTGTTTAATAAACACAATATTGTCATATACAGCAGTATACGTCAATTCACTAGCGTCAACAACGCAAATATTGTTTAACTATATAGAATAATACAGACTCGGAATACAAATTATTATTGATTTTTTTTTTATTAATTTTTTTGCAATCTCTTTACAAAATAAACATTTGGAATAATTGGTGACAATATATATGACACGTAGAGGGTGGTCCATTGATCTCTCCTCCTTAAGCACTAATATTACAGAAATCTAGCGGGAATGTCCACTTGTTTGTGGCGTTTGAGTCTTCTTGTGTTGGTGCCTGAGTCTTCCATGAGCTTCTGAGCTAGTTCTTGGGGCGCGCTGCTAGTCTCTTACTGTAGTTAACGAAGAATCGTTTGAATTCATGACGAACAGAAGTCACTTGGAGGTCGTTCTCGATGACATTATTCGGTACGTACCAAGGATCGTTGACCATAGCTCGGAGCACCATATTCTGGAATCGTTGTAAAATCTCGATATTTGGAGTACTCGCTGTCCCCCTCAGCTGGATGCAATATGTTCAGGTTGGCTTAACTATGGCTTTGTAGATAAGAAGTTTGTTTTCCAGAGTTACAGGGGATCTCCTTCCGAGTAGCCAATACATTTGCCTGTACTGTAGTCTGAGCTGTTTGTGTTTGGTAATTATGTGCTTTCGCCAGGTAAGGCGGCGGTCCAGATATGTACCGAGGTATTTTACATCTTCCTTTTGCGGTAGTTGACAGTTATCGAGTATTACCGGCGGGCAGCTGTCACGTCTCATAGTGAAGGTAACGTGTGATGATTTAGTTCCGTTCGCCTTTATCCGCCACTTCTTTAACCACTTATGGATTTCATTAAGGTTGATCTGTAGGTTACGTAAGGCGCAGGCAGCATCTGCGTGCGAGGCCAAGATCGCCGTGTCGTCGGCGACAGTTGCTGTCATAACTTGATTTGAAGTTGGGAGGGCTGCGGTGTATATTAGGTAGAGCACAGGACCCAGTATACTTCCTTGTGGGACTCCAGAGTTGACTTGATGAAAGCTTGTAAATGCATCTTGATGTTTGACAAAGAAGTATCTGCCTTGGAGGTATGATCTGAGGACAAGACAGTAATCGTGTGGAAGGAGTTTCTCCAATTTGTATAATAGGCCGGTGTACCAAACCTTGTCAAAGGCTGCAGAGCAATATCGTTTACCTTCGAGATCGCTGCTTATTTTATTTACAATGCGATTGACCTGTTCTATGGTGCCATGTTTTTTTCTGAAGCCAAATTCGAAATCAAGTATTGTCTCCCTCTCATGTAATGTTGGTTGGAGTCTTTTAACAAGAAGTTTTTAAACACCTTTGATAAAAGAGGCAAAAGACTTATGGGTCTATGGGATGTTATAGCGTGCATTGGTTTACCGGGTTTGGGCAGCATTACAATCTGCGCAACTTTCCACATTATTGATAAAACTGATAAATGTTTACCTTACGGCCTATACTAGTTTTCACTCTGTTAGTGTTTCGTCAGATGCGGCCGCTAGGTGCGCTATCTGTCCTGCTTTTGGTGACTGCGCCGTTTTTCAAAAGATCATTGTTGTATGTGTGTGTGTCTGAGTGTGTTGTGTAATATGTTCAAACAGTACGTGTGATTTAAAAGCAGGATACACAACCGCACGCAGAACTGCAAACAAAACCGAACACGCACTGTCACAAAACCTACACAAACAACAAGAGAAATTTGGCTTATCCGGCGTTTAAAAATTTAATCTGCTCAAGATTTACCAAATTCTACATAGGTCAGACAGGACGCATCTTTAAACAGAGATACATAAAAGCATTGAACACATAAAAGCATTATACTCCACCACCGAGTCCACCTTTGCAATCCACCTCATTGAGGCAGACCACACATACACAAACATAAACACCAACATGGAAATCCTACACGTACACACACGAAAGGCCGAAAACTGGACACTCTTGAACGATTAGAAATACACGTGGGCTATTTTTATTTCAATCTCCTATGAGTTGGCAAAGCTGTTTCTTTTGTCATAGCAAAAATGTTATTGTTGATTAATGTTTTTGAGGCTTTGTTCTAACCTGTAACCACTGGTTTTATAGTTATTTTGTCTATAACTGTGGTGACGATAGTTTAATTATGTCAACTACAATTGAAATTGCCTCCAAGTATGAGATTCGGTCTATTATTAGATTTCTTCAAGCTGAAGATCATAGTACTGCAGAAATTCATCAAAGGTTGTGTAATGTGTAAGGAAAAAATGTGATGAGTGATGGTTCATTTCGGGAATGGTGTCGAAAATTTAAAGAAGGGCGAATGAAGGAGGTTCATGATGAAGGAGGGCAAGGAAGAAAGTCCGTTGCTACTGATGATGTTGTTGAGAGGGTAGACAGGATGGTTCGAGAGCGCCGTCGTTTCACAGTTACTGAACTTTCTGGTGATTTCCCTTAAATTTCTAGGTCTGCTCTTTTCTTACTCAGAACCTTGGGTACAGGAATCTGTGTATTCGGTGGGTTCCCAAAAAACTCACAGATGTTCACAAGACTCGAAGAATGGGTGCATCAATATCACCCAACTTATAGCCCAGACTTGGCACCAAGTGACTACATTTGGTCGCTGACTTGAAAAAGTGGTTAGGTGGGCAACGGTTTGACTCCAATGATGAGTTAAAGTCCAGTGTGGTAGATTGGCTGAGACTACTCAGGAGTGAACATTCTACAACATGGGCATAGAAACGTTGGTGCCTCGCTATGATAAGTGCCTCAACAATGGTGGTGACTATGTAGAAAAGTAGTTTGTAGAATAGTAGAATATATGAAACTTTTGTGTACAATAAAATTATTGATGTCATTCTTGTGTCTGTTTATTGGTCTATCGGAGGTTGAAAAAAAAATAGCCCTCGTATAACCACACACAAACGCATATAAACAAACAGATCTTAAACGAACAGATACAATTTAAATCACACATACTATTTGAACGTATTACACCACACACACAACAAAAACAACAATCCTTTGAACGACGGCGCCTTTGAATCCTTTGAACAACATCCTAAACGAAAACTGTAAGTGGATGGGCTGCTTTAATTTGTAATTTAATAGGCGCGTCTGTATTATCAAATTTATTTCACAATAGCACACAGATTCGTTAACAGACAATGTAGTAGATCATTCACCTGTTTCTATTGAATACACGTTAAACGTGTATCTCCAATTAACACACACACACACACACACACACACACACACACACACACACACACACACACACACACACACACACAAAGTATCAATTATGTTGAAACTTATGCCTCGTTACGAAGGAGATTCAGTTTTACCAACATCAAGGCTCCAATTTCGTAGCATACCGGTTCTGTACAAAATAGAAAGAAGGAAACTGGAAGAAATGAAAATGTGGTTCTGGAGTGAGAACGATGAGTACGAGTTGGATGGATAAGAAAACTAATGAGGAAGTCCTCGCAGAAGTGAACTAAGATAGATCACTTTAAAAGATGATTGGAATAAGAAGCCCAAAATTGATCGGGCACGTGTTACAACACAATCAATTCTTAAGTAACATTTTTGAAGGAAAGTTGTGAAAAAATCAAGAGCAGCGTTCTTCAAAGACATGGGAAAGGAGATGAACTTCCTATTGTACTGCTATTTAAAGAGGACAACATAGGAGAGACAGACGTGGCTAACTCAGAAAGGCGTGGACTTTAGATGATGATGATGATGATGATGATGACGACGATGTTAACCCGTTCAGTAGACAAGAACATTTTCACGTTCTAGATTGCGTCAATGTTCAATCATGTGTCTAGTGAATGTACAATAATTTTTATTTAAATATTTCAGTCAACTCCGGAGTTATAATTTGAGTTCGTGTCGTGTGCCCTACACTAAACAATACCTTCATAATATGAAATATCATTATCCATTCAGTCATAACACTTTTGGGAACAAACTATAGGAAAGTTAATAATATTCCTGTTGCAGAATTAAAATGTTCACTCATCTCTCTGTGTCTGAAGATAATGAACTTCACATAATGCAAGAATACGTTTTGCGTTATATGACAGAATCGGTTTAAGTTGATTATAAATTAATTTCAATTTGGGCTGTGCGGAGGGTACGAGGGGATGGTTGGATAAATCCTTTGGCAACGATGTAATCATTCTAGCGACGTGGATTGGGTTCCAACAATTAGTCAGCATTGCGTAAAGCCTTCTCGTTTGGTTTGTTGAGTGATTCAGTGTTGTGTTGTGCTTTAGTCATCAAATACTCCTTTACCGTGTAAGACTGTGCATCAGTTATTAATTGAGTATGTTATGTTCACAAACAACCCGTGGTTAGAGGTCTTAAAACTATTTTCTAAATAAGTAAACACTCGAGAAATTAATAATTACTATTTTATTTAAAATTATTTGATGTTAAGTTAGGTAAGTTTCAGACGAAATGTGGAATACTTAAGCTTATTTTTAGAAACAAGGTACGTCGAGATACAAAATTAAAGTTCTACAAAGTTATGGAGTCCCTGTACTATCTTATGAGTCTGAATTATGAACAACAACAGCCAAAAACAAGATAGTAAATACAGGCCTCGGAAATGGCGTTCTTAAGAGGAGTTAAAGGGTGCTCTAAACTTGACAGAAATGGGGCCTAATGAGGCCATAAGAGGATAGTTAAAAGTTTCCAACTTCAATAAGAAATTAGATGATTACAAACAACGGTGAAAAGAACACTTAGAAACAATGTCAGATTCCAGATTCGACAAACGAGTCTGGAAATACAAACCTGTAGGATACAGGTACGTAGGGGGACCCAAAAGTAACGAGAATTTTTCTCTGGCAGTTGGTAGAACGCTAGTTCCGACTTCTCCCGCTAGGTGCCTTCACTAGACACCATTTTGTATCAGTTGCCCTAGCGGCATTGTTGTGGAAACATTAGCGCGGTCAGTGTGACTATTTCTTGTAAGCGCTGTTTCACGTTTTCGGCGATTTGTCAATGGCAGACATTAAATACCAACGTGCTAACATCAGGTTCTGTTTCCTGTTAGGGAAATCAGCAGCAGAAACTGTCGCAATGCTTCGAACGGCTTATGGGGAGGAAGCTTTGAGCCAGGCAAGGATTTTGAGCCGACAAGAAAGCACACGCGGAACGAATTTTGCTGCAACACGTTTCATCTTCAGATCTTCAGTCAAAATTCGTTGGCATGAACTCCAGGATATTCCAGTCATTTCCTCCAATTCATCGATTGTTCTACGACGATCAAACATGATCGCAACACGGATTTTTTCAATGTTTTCGTCCGTTTTGAAAGTCGAGGGACGTCCCGGTCGTGGTTCGTCTTCAATTTGACATTCGACCACTTTTAAAACTAGAAAACCACTCGTAAATCCTTGCCTGGCTCAAAGCTTCCTCCCCATAAACCGTCCGAAGCATTGCGACAGTTTCTGCTGCTGATTTCCCTAACAGGAAACAGAACCTGATGTTAGCACGTTGGTATTTAATGTTTGCCATTGACAAATCGCCGAAAACGTGAAACAGGGCTTACAAAAAATAGTCACACTGACCGCGCTAAAGTTTCCACAACAATGCCGCTAGGGCAACTGATACAAAATGGTGTCTAGTGATGGCACCTAGCGGGAGAAGTCAGAACTAGCGTTCTACCAACTGCCAGAGAAAAATTCTCGTTACTTGTGGGTCCCCCCTCGTATTTGTGTAGCTCCAGGATGAGTTGGCTGGAGATTTTTGAAGGCGGAACAGGCAGCACCTTGCCTATGCCGTGTTGTGAAGATGATGATGATGATGATGATGATGGTGGTGGTGGTGGTGATGATGATGGTGGTGGTGGTGATGATGATGATGATGATGGTGGTGGTGGTGATGATGATGGTGGTGGTGGTGATGATGATGATGATGATGATGGTGGTGGTGGTGGTGGTGATGATGATGATGGTGGTGGTGGTGATGATGGTGGTGGTGGTGGTGGTGATGATGATGATGATGAATATTAAAATTCTCTAAAGTAAATAATATTAAAATAGCTATGTTACGTGTATAGTTATCCTTCTTCCCCTCTTCAAGGGTTAGGTTGTATAAACTTGTTCCGGCACCCATCTCATCCACGGACGACCCACGTCCCTCCTACCAATGGCTTTAGTTCGGTGCCGCTTTCGGCAATCGATCCCCTGTCAACCGTTGCCGATGATCCCACCATTGTCTTCTTTGAATTGAAATAATTTTATTTACCTCCTTTACTTTGAGTTCCGCTCTAATATCTTCATTCCTTATTCTATCGTGAATTTAAAGTATTTTGAAGAAACTGCATTTCAGCACTCTAAACAGTATTGTCTAAATGTTTTCCAACAACACCTTTGAGGCCCCCACGTATGCAGCGTCGATGTAACAATGTACAAATTACGTATTATTTGGAAAGATCGGTAGATAAATGGAATGATAGATATTGAGCCTATGTAGCCGGAAAAGAGTAACAGGGCTATTAGTTTGTCAACCCCGAAAGACCAATAAACAGACACATGAATGACATCAATAATTTTATTATATACAAAAGTTTCATATATATGCAAACTACTTTTCTACATAGTCACCACCATTGCTGAGGCACTTATCATAGCGAGGCACCAACTTTTCTATGCCCATGTTGTCGAATGTTCGCACCTGAGTAGTCAGCCAATCTGCCACACTGGAATTTAACTCATCATTGGAGTCAAACCGCTGCCCGCCTAACCACTTTTACAAGTCAGTGAACAAATGGTAATCACTTGGTGCCAAGTCTGGGCTATTGGTGCCTATTGGAGCTTGGTGCCTAATCTGTCCATTCTTCGAGTATTGTGGACATCTGTGAGTTGTTTGGGAACCCACCGAGCACAGAGTTTCCTATACCCAAGCTTCTGTGTAAGAATATCATAAAGAGCAGACATAGAAATTTCAGAAGAATCAACAGAAAGTCCATCAATTGTGAAACGACGGCGCTCTCGAACCATCCTGTCTAACCTTTCAACAACATCATCAGTAGCCACGGACTTTCTTCCTTGCCCTCCTCCATCTTGAACATCAATTCACCCTTCTTTAAACTTTCGACACCATTCCCGAAATGAACCATCACTCATCACATTTCCTCCATACAGATTACGCAACCTTTGATGAATTTCTGCAGTACTATGATCTTCAGCTTGAAGAAATCTAATAATAGACCGAATCTCACACTTGGAGGCAATTTCAATTGTAGTTGACATAATTAAACTGTCGTCAGCACAGTTATAGAAAAAATAACTATAAAACCAGTGGTTACAGGTTAGAACAAAGCCTCAAAAACATTAATCAACAATCAGATTGTTACTATGACAAAAGAAACAGCTTTGCCAACTCACCGGAGGTTGAAAAAAAAATAGCCCTCGTATTACTAAAATTGACAGCCCCAAGATGAACGGTTCAGTTTTTTATAGATATGTTGTTTTCTAAAACTCAGTTACAACTTTAACTCACAATGTATCAACAATAATATAATTAATATTAATTGATGACTCGTTGGGCACTTGGTGAAACATATTAATATAAAGGTTTTTAAAAATATATAAACACCTGGTACGTTTCACAGCTGTTATTTAAATCTGGCAATAGCTTGAGAAGCTGAAACAGCTGTCAGAGTTAAATAAAAACTATGAAACCTACCAACTGTTTATATATTTTTAAAAACCCTTTGTAACATAAATAATTATATACTTTTACATGGTCTATCGTGAATGATTGAAAACTAGTCTTCTAAGCATTGAAATCTACGAAACATTTACGCGTCAAAAGGACAGCAATCCACAACACTGTCGTCTTACTTTAAATATAGTGTTTGGAATTGAAACAAAAATACTCGTATTTTAAAATAATATTTATTATATAACAGTCCTCCAGTGAAGCACACTGTTTATTGGTTTCAAAAGCTCTTTGCAATGAAGAAAATTAATTTTCCGAAAAGTGTCTGTGTGTCTAGGTGTAGAAATTTTTCTATGGCGAACGATAACTGCCGCAAATTTAGACAGAATCAAATAATGTTTTGCACTTTTGTCTGAGTTGTAAAGGACTCACGACCTATTGATTTTGGTGAAGATCGGTTAAGGGGAAGTGGCAGTTTACCTGCAAGAGTAAAGTACTAATATTTATAAGTAAAGTATCCTGAAAAGAAGGTCATAATATTCCATTGTAGAAAGGTAAATGAAATATCTACAAATGGAAAAGGTAGTTGAAGGGGGGGGTAATTTTCTATAATGATAATGATAGTTGAACGAGGAGGGGATAATTTTTTATATGTGTACTACGTTATCGGGAACAAAAAGTAGTTTGTTGTTAAAATTCCTTCCCGGCGTGTTTGGCCGTGATCCAATATTTTCTGCAATATCCCACGTTTCGGCAGTGCCATCGACTGTCATCATCAGTGAAAATCGATTGCGCTAACGTGAGGTGATATACGTTTAGTGACCACAGTACTGTGGTTAAGGCTGAAGAAAGAAATAGTTTCTATGGAAATACTTCATTTCGAAAATGATTTTAATTATAAATCTTAGAACATGGAAGTCATGTATTATTCTCCATACCGATTTTTTTTAAAGTACGTATGTAAATCGCTTATATTCTAATGAGAGAGCTGTGTTATTATTGTCAAAACATGACTTCCGCTCCGAATCGGGTAGACTCTCAAGATTGCATCACTTCCTTGTAGTGTTTTTATTAAATTTCAGTCATTTTCCTCTGAAGCGTTAGGGCCATGGCCTGCTGCATCCTCTAATCATAGTTCCAGCCACATGAATTGACTTAAACTTGAGCAGAATTCACAGTATTAGTTGGCGGATAAATGCCATACAAAGCTATCTCTTCATTTTTGACCTGTTTAGCTGATCAATAGTAGTTAAGAATAAAAAGTGATTTTATGTAAGTTACTTTTAATTTCTAGTCAGTTTAAAGTATATTTTTCTTCTAAAAGTAGTAACAAAATTTTTACGAGGGCCAGTTAAAATGTTCATGTTGTTAATGGAATAAATCCGCTTATAGTCCAAGCCACGTATTTTATAATCAACTAAACGCTATGCAACTCACCGTCTGTGGTTTAAGTAAATGTCTTCACAATACAATTGACATGTTTCGGGAAACTTGTCCCATCCTCAGAATTTTTAAAAATGTCTCTTCACACCATCATACGATGGCACAGTCGTCAGTGTGTAATGTAATTTTGTTTTGTGTTTATGTGGATTTTAATATTTTTAATATATTGACGACTGTGCCATCGTATGATGGTATGAAGAGACATTTTTAAAAATTCTGAGGATGGGACAAGTGTCCCGAAACATATCAATTGTATTGTGAAGACATTTACTTAAGCCACAGACGGTGAGATGCATAGCGTTTAGTTGATTTTAAAATGTTTGCGGAGCGACCTCTACACCTTAGCGGTAGAACTAAAATTTTTCGTGTGCTGTAACATTCATACGTCTTGTAAACACCTGTTAATTTGCAAGTCTGTCTCCAGTTTATTCATCGTTTGCCAGCTGTCAGAAAGGTACGTGTCACGAGTATTTTGAAAAATGGAAAAATCAAACATCGTGCCGGGATTTAATTCTTTGTTTAAAAATAGTCAAGCAATTCGTTGTTTAAAAACAATGGAAATTCACAACGAAAAGGTAAACGTGTTAAGAGATGCTACGCCTTCAAAAACGATGGTTTCAAAGTGGAAACTCGAGTTTACACGTGGTCGTATGAGAACTGAAGATGATCCCTGCAATGGACGCCCCAAAAAATGCAACAACTTCAGATATAATTTTAGATAAATCATATAAAATGTTGGAACAGTGAATGACATTGCGGATATCATAGGCATCTTCCATGAGCGTGTGTAACGTATTTTAACTAGAGAACTTGATATGAAAAACCTTTGCCCAAGCTGAGTGCTCCATTTGGAGGTGTTCCACCTTTGGGGCGTCCACGGCGGGGGGTCAACTTTAGAGCTCGTACGGCCACGTTTTAGCTCGAGTTCCCACATACAAGCCATTGTTTTGTAGGTTCCTAACACATTTACCATTTCATTGTGAATTTTCATTGGCGCTAGATCATTTCTTTGATCAAAAGAAACAGAGAATCCGTGATTTTGTCCATTTTTCAAAACCCGCCTCACACGTTAATTTTAAACAGCTGGTAAATGTTGAATAAACTGACAGATTTTTAAATCAACAGACGTTTATACGAAATATGAATCTTATAACGCACGAAAAATTTTATTTCTACCGATAAAACGTAGATGTCGCTCCTCGGACTTATCAACTAACCCTCGTATTCTGTATTTTTTATATTTTCTTTTCTTCTATTATTATCTTTGTGCTTCTTGATGTTTGTTAAATATATTGCACAGATAATTATTTTGTAACCACTTATTTACATCACAGAGACAGGGAGAAGGCATTGGAAATGAAACTACGTAAATTCTTTTTTTTCTATTGACATGGCTTTCTTTTCTCTATTTATGCCTTTTGTAACGACAGTTTGTATGCAGAATAAATGTAAAACTATATTTACATCAAATTTTCTGTCGTAACATTATCAACTTTACAGTACTCTTCAGTTACAAGGACGTCATATAAGAAAGATGTGATTCCAGTTCAAAGCAGATCCAATTTTCCAAGGGCTTTTCACTCTTTTCAATAGTTTATATGTGGAAAATATTTCCAAAATATTTTTTTCAGTATCACGAAAAATATATTTTATTTTATTTTTGCAGACTACTCTGTAGGTAAAGTAGTAGTATAAATAGTGTGACCTCTTTCACTAGCTTGATTCTTGAATATTTATACGTTGAAATTTAATAATGATATTATTTTATTGTAGCAGTAAGTGTTACAAATTTTCTTTACAGTACTTTAAGTGGTTGCATACAAAAAAAAAACGGTTTAAAAAAATATTTTACATACTTTTACAAACGCGGACCTCTTTATTTTTAATATATTATTATATTATCAAATATATTTTTTTACAACTGTTAAGAAACGCTCTCGGTCAGTCGAGATCAGCAAGCAGCATCCAGGTGTTCACGATGGCTGGTCTCACGCGGGGAACTCTTATCCCCAATCTTTCAGACATTTCTTGGTAAACACTTTGATTACCACATCATCATCAATATGTTGATGTTATTGTCTGTCCTGTAGGTAAAACTCATTATGAATAATGCCATTACTATTGAAAGAATGAAAGATAATAAAAAAAAGAACATGGTTTTGATTTTGGATTTGCTCATTTCTGCTTTTTGGTACGCGGTGAGTTTGGTCTGTGCCATTCATCACTCTGGCGTTTTGTGTCCGGATCGTACTCAAAGATTCATGATTCATCATCAGTAATAATATTTTTATAGAAAATCAGAATCATTTTCAATTCGTCCTACATGATCACGGCATACTTCCATCCTGTTGTCTTTCTGTTCAAGAGTGAGTTTTTTTGGACCAATTTCGCACAAACTTCTCTCATTCACAATTCGTTTGTTAAAATTTCATAAGCTGTAGTCATCATCATCCTTAAGGTTTAAACCAAGAATGGTTTGTTCCTGTCTCAATTAGGCAAATGTTACAGCTGTTCACTCCAGCGCTTCCTTGGACGTCCCACACCTCTCCGTCCCCTCGGCTTATAGTTCCATAGTTGTTTGGGTATGCGGCAGTCATTCATTCGGCAAAGATGTTCCTACCAATTCACACGATACTGGGTGATCCTGTCGAGTATACTCATAATATTCAGTTCCTGCTGTATATATGTGTTTCGTCTATGATCATGGAGAGTACACCCTGCCACGTGCCTGAGAAATCTCATTTCAGCCGCTTGAATGCTCCTGGGCCTGGCCTTTCGTTAAAGTCCAATTCTCAGACCCATAAATACACTGTAGTGGGGTTCAAGTTTAAGTGTTCTGCAATGATTCTGACGATTAATCGACGGTCAGACCGCACCAAGTCTGTGATTCGATCATCATTATCACCCGTTCTTGATGTTGAGAATCTTCCAAAACGTGGACCATCGTTAATTGATTCCTGGCCATCTGAAAATGCTTTAAACCGTCTCAAAACCCGCGGTCTTGACTAAGCTTCATTTCCATACGCCTTTGCCAATTTTGTAAAAGTCTCAGTAGCATTGTGCCCGAGTTTGACACAGAACGTCATTGCACAACATCACTGGTAATTGATGTCACTCATTTTCATAACGCACAACAAAAACTCACTTCACGGAAAGCTTGTTTACGTTTCACGTGGCAGCAATAGACAATAAATATTAATACTCAATATCAATCAGCTGTTTATCTAACCATCTGTGTTGATGGAAACCTTACAGTGTTGCCATATTGACTGCTACATGATTAGTCCAATTACTTAATTTCAGACCTCGTATATGTATTACAAATAATACATTTTAAAGCTCTGAAAACTTAAGTCTCCAAGTGGCTTACACTCAGCTACACGGACCAGTTCATGTTCCAACCTATTTCGCCGCACAAAACAAGAGGTAAAATTAAAGACAATAAATCTTCCCGTTCCTCCTCCTGGTGCTGCTCCAGCTTAAAATTTACTGCAATCAAATGCGCGTTAGTCAAGTTAGAGTCGGCAAACACCATTTTGTAATGACAAAGTGGGATGCACGGTGTATTACGTCAGCATTCTCTACGTAATGAATTCCGCTGCGGCGTGGAAGCGTTTAATTTGGGGGCTCTCAGGGTTGTTTACACCAGGGACGTAAATGCTCATAGTCAACGTATTGTAACCGATAGTCTCCTTCTGTTGTCGCTAGTCTAATTGTTACTGTTACCAACATACAACTATAAATGAATTCTATTTATAGACACACTCTTTTCTATTCAGAAACATTCTATTATTTACCTCTTCATCATGCAGCAAATTTCCAACAATTGTTTGTACACACACACATCCTTTCGTCACATATACAAGGATACACACTTACGAACGCACACGCGCGCAAGCACGCACACACACTCACATACACAAACACGTTCAGTCAAGTAATATATTGATCCGTTGTGTTTGACATTTCTTTTGTATTCGTACACACGTCCTGATGATGACAATAAACATTGTCGAAACGTCGACACAAATAATATAAAATTTGTGTTATACTTTTTGACCGATCCTCACAAAGCCTTCACCGGAAAAGTTAATTATGTATATATACACACATACCTTAATTTTATACGTATCTCATCAATATTCCTTGCAGATTTTCTATATTAACGAATATATCTTTAAGTTACAAATACTTCTGCAGCCAAAATTTTATTGACTTATATTACTGTGTTTCACATGAATAGAAGAATATTAGAAGAAATATTCATAATGTATGTGTGTGAGTGTCATAGCGCTATATCTTACGTGTCGCTGATGGTCATATATATGTAATACAAATTTATATTTTAAAGATTTACAAAATTTACTTTTCTAGTGTCTTACACTAAGCTACAGAGACCAGTTCATGCTCCAATTGATTTCGCCGCACAAAACAAGAGGTAAAATTAAAAGCAATAAATCTTCCCGTTCCTACTGCTGCTGCTCTGGCTTAAAATTGACTGCGATCAAATACGCGTTAGTCAAGTTAGATTCGGTAAACACCATTTTGTAATGACAATGGGGGATGGCGCGGGGTATTACGTCAGCGTTCTCTACGTAATGAATTCCGCTGCGGCGTGGAAGTGTTTAATTTGGCGCTTTCAAAGTTGTTTGTTTACGCCGGTGACGTTTATGTTTATAGACAATGTATTGTTACTGATAGATTCCTTCTGTTGGCGCTAGTGTAATTGTTACTATTGCCAATACACAAATGTAAATTAATTAAGAACTATTATGTGCATATACGTTTAGAGCATTATTTACGTTAACAGTATATTTATACACAAGGAACATAATAGTAGTATACGACTGTTATTAAATATTATATTCCTGTTGCACAATGTTTACACATTTTCCGGAACCAAAGATTACAGAAGTGACTGAATTCTCCTCTTCCGCTGCTGCTTGTCCATCCAAAAATCTACAATTTCTCGTTTTCTCAGTATAGGCTGAATTTCTTCTATCCAGGTGATAGGTGGTCTTCTTTTTTCCCTTCTTCCTGGCGGGGTCCATTCCATAACTCTCTTTGGCAATATTTTCTGTGCTATTCTTTTCGTGTGTCCATAAAATTGTAATTTTTTTAGTTTGTTTATTAGTAGTCCAAACGTCTGAGTCGTAGGTCATGAGTAGGGCTAGGATTTTTATGTAATATCAACATGCAAAATATGTACATATTTATGTAATAATATTAGGTGAAATATGTAATATTACATAAAAAATTTTAAAATATATAATATTAATTTAATTTAATTTTTATATAAATGATATATTAAACATTATATTACTTGAAGATTCCTCATTTTATTAATTATATTTTTGCAAAATAAAGTGTGGTACAATAATTAATTAATTAAGCATGTCCATATTATAGCAAACTTAAATAAATTCCATTATTATGTATAAAAAAATGCGAAAATTTAATAGAAGTTTCACAATTATTATAATTTTCATAGTCACTGTTTAAACTATCTGTCCACTGAATATTACTTTGCAGAACTCAATCTACTTACTTCACTCCGAATTGCAATGAACTGTCAGATATACATCTCCAAGTTTTCCATTGTAATGGAATGCCGCCGGTCAGAGAGGATGTTTTTGTATACAGAAAATGACCTCTCCACGTCACAGGAAGTTTAAATTGAAGTAGATTAAATCACAGGATATTTAAGTAGATTAAATTTTTTAGGAGAGATATCGTCTGGAGGATTCTCTTCTTCGCCGCTGAGGATCTTGCGCACTGCAGTCATTGTCGAGAAGCCAGGGTTTCTCTCCATAACCGACTCAAATTTCTTCATTACTTCTATTCCAACAGTCCCTTCAACAGCACTTAACTTGGATTTCACATCTTCCACAATGTCCAATGATTTCTTCAAAGGCATGCCACGAGTTTCTAATTTTAAAATACTGTCAGCAATGAATCCAAAATTGCTTTGGATATAAGCTAATTGGCACTGTACTTCAGAATCACTGAAGGCACTTTGGGCGTCTCTCATTGAAACTGCTGATTTACCTGGAAACGAATCTATCACAGACTTGACATCTTTAAAATGTTCACTATAAAAGCACGCAGCTTCGATCCACGTACCCCACCTAGTCAGGACAGGTTCAGGGGGCAATTTCACATTTGGCAATTGTTCTCTGTAGTGCAACACACGTTGGGGGGCTTTAACGAATACTTTCTTGGTGTTTGAAATAATGCTGTTCACTTGTGGATATTTACTTCGCACTTCTTCGCCGACACGTTACAGTCCATGGGCGAGACAGGTGAAATGGATCATATTTTGATAGGACACACGTAAAGCAGTTCCCGCCTTTAGCATGTACGCTGCAGCATCAGAATAAAGAACAAGAACTTTATCTTCTTGAACGCCTTCAGGCCACAACACTTTAAGTCCATCATTCACAAAACGAGCAAATGTTGCATGATTTGTGTGTTCCAACACTTTCGAAGAAATCAGAAAATGTGTAGGGGATTCTTCTCCATCCAGTTTACCAATCACAAGGTTGGCAACATAGCGCCCTTTCACATCCGTAGTTTCATCGACAGCGATCCATATATAGTTGCTGCCAATATGACGTCGCACGTATGCCAGCGCTTCCTCGTAACACAAATGCAGGTAGTTTTTTCGGAGCGAAGAATCGTTAGGTATCTGCCTCCCGCAATACTTCTCTAAAATGGGAGATATTTAGTTTCCTGGAGTTTGTACCACGGGATATTTGCGGCAACCATAGCAGTACACAGGTCATAGAAGAATTCATTCCTTGCACTTGAAGACTGTTGCATTTGAGATAGAAGGACTTTTTTTAGATGTTTGTAGTGCTTTATTCCTAGTATGCAGGGCACTGCGCACATGTTGTTCAAGTTGTGATTTCATTGAACATGTACTCTTCTTATTACAAGCCTGGCAGAGAACCACAGCTCCATCAGTAGTGAACGAATCATCTATTGTAACCCACGACTTTAACTTCGATGATAATTTTGACGCTACAGGAGGCATCACAGGTGGAATTCAATTAAAACACTGTGGTTGCCAAAGCGATACTAAACGTACGAACTGTTCTTTCTCACGCACACAAACAGTTTACTCTTTACTCTGCCCCTTCCACTTAGCCTCTCCATTTACTAGTACCCACCCCACCACGCACTCTGTTTGTAAGCAAAACGGACTGTTTTCCTAGAAACGGAGCTATTTGTCCAAAACAACGGTTGCTTATCGTTTCTGAAAACGGAGTGAATAAGCAAAACACAATCGGCAACGAACTGTTCTTTTCTCCACTAATATCTTTCTTGGAATTCTTCCCTAACCCTTTCTCAGCAGCTTATAAATAGCTTGGAAAATCCGTTTCAGGTACCTCAGTTTCTAGTGAACAAATATTGTCATACGGACTGTTTTAAGTTACCGTATATTTCACTTGCGAAAAAATACTTTTTTTACAGTAAGAGACAGAATATCAGGGGAGCGGGATGGTGTAGCGGCTTCGCTGCTTGCCTCTCACGCCGGCGACCGTGGTTCGAATCCCAGTGTGTCGGTGCGAGATTTTCAGTTGAAAAATCCCGCGGTGTCAGGAAGGGCATCCGACCTTAAATCCCCGGCCACAACTCTTACACGCCTTAGTGCGTGCAAACTGCGACCCTGCGCAAGCGGGATAACTGAGGAAGTTGATGAAGAGACAGAATATGTAATTTTACATAAAAAAAGTAAAAATATGTTTAAAAAAGTAAAAATATGTAAAAAAATGTCATTATGATCAAATATGTAACTACAAAATTTCATTATATTATAGCTAAGGTTCTAATTCACGGACATTTATCATTTTTAGTTATGTATAAGCAAAGGGAAAGCATATGTATTTACATACGAATCCTAGCTCTAGTCATGAGGCATCTAACAATGGTTTTAAATATTTTGGTTTTAGTTTCTGCTGTAATTTGTTTATCCCACAGAATATACGAATTATATTAAAAAAATTTTTTATGTAGTTGTTTAAAAAAAATTGTACTGTTATATCACGGATTATAACACGAAATTTTCCTTATAACTTTTTTATTTTTATTGACATTTTGGTACTTTGAGTCTACTTGTATTTATATATATATATAGTTCTAAAGCAAATTCGATAGGTTTTCAGCGTTAAAGTTCACCCTTGTTTATGCGTATGGTACCGTGTATTCGGGGTGATAGCAAATCTTCGGACTTGAAACCAAGTTCTGCGGATTCTTCTGTTCAGGAAGTTCTTTATAACACAAAACATTTCTTAAATGTCTTTGTATCTTTTTACTTACATTTTATAAGGCTTATATTTTATACTTATATTTTAAATGTTTCAGTAAACATTTAGTATTATTATTATCAGAATTATTACAACAAAATTTCTTTAAATTAGCTGTCATTTATTTAGCCGGTTTGTTTAAATACTATCAGTTACAGCACCAAAATATTCCTTCCACTAATGGTAACATAAAACATATAGACTTTACTCATCACGGAAGCATAACTCATAAACTAAGCAAATTAATTAAAGATAAAAACTTAAAAATATCTTCTTATAACACAGATAAATTTGTTTTTAATAAAATAAAGCCTAAAACTAAATTCAACATTCATAGTAAAAATAGAGTTACAAAATAGAATGTCCACATTGCAATACATTTTACGTAGGCCAGTCGAAGAAAGAACTGTCCCAGAAATATATTCAACATCTCAGTGCGTTTTTGAAATCTAATAATTGCAAATCTAATTTAACCACACACTGTTTAAACAATAAAGATAAATTTCCAGACATTCAAAATATCAAATTAATTAAAAACGTACAAAAAGGTAACAAAATGAATATCTGGGAAATTCTTAATATTTACAAACACAATAATATTAATCTACTAATTAAAGAACAAATTCAATTAAAAGCAAAACAAAAAGATTTATTTGAAATCATAAATTTTCGAGAATAATAAAACATTAATTATATAATAAATAACTGACTACAAAATTATTACAAAATCAAAAATAGAATCGAAGTAAAATAGATTATCCGCTAGCTGTATTGCAAGCGAAGCATTCAATTACAATTCAAAGAAACCTTTGAAGATACAGAAGAATTTCTGTGAAACATAGGTCAGGTGAAAATAAACCTACTTACAATGTATTTATTTGAAGGTATTACATGAGAGATCCCGCCGGGGTCATCTGATTTAGATACGACCGTTCCCCCTCGCAAGGCGATGGCAAACCAGCGAGAGGTATCCTGCCTAGTATGGACCCTCCCCAATGCCGTTCGGATCCGGCGTTAAACTGTAGGTCCCATATACCTGTGAGAGATTCCGTAAGACACGCACCACGGGTATATGCGGGGAGGGTACCAACCAGTCGAAAGACAGACGTACCCAATAATAACTGGGAGACTCATGCGGGAAACAACGAATTACTAACAAAGGAGTATTTGGAGAGTATCTTAAACAAAACATGATGTCGCTGAAGAATTGTAGCTAATTATTATTGGTTTCAAAGAAACTTTAGCGCCGTGTACTTTTTTCCAAAACAAACCGATAAAAAAGGATACCCAATGACTAGGCTTCAACTGTCATCCGACGCAATAAAAAGCGCGTAACATTACGGAAACAAATTGGCAATATGTCTTCGCTCAAGAAAAAAATTTAATCAGCTTCCCGCTGTCAGTGGCTGGAGACACCGTTCCAGTCCCAGTTCGAACGTAATTCATTCTGTTACAGTTTGTCAAGGTAACAGAATGTTATTAATCTTCTTTCAGTTCTGTCGTGTTGTATTTTCTCTTTTCCGCTTTAAAGGCAAAAAAGAGTCGCGGTCGCAAAGAGAATACGCAAAATTAAATTGAAATACTTTTAATTAAAGTTTTGTATATCTGATCTTCTTCTTCTTCTTCTTCTTCTTCTTCTTCTTCTTCTTCTTCTTCTTCTTCTTCTTCTTCTTCTTCTTCTTCTTCTTCTTCTTCTTCTTTTCCTCCTCCTCCTCCTCCTCCTCCTCCTCCTCCTCACCTCCTCCTCCCCTTCCCCTTCCTCCTCCTCCTCCTCTTCCTCCTCCTCCTCCTTCTTCTTCTTCTTCTTCTTCTTCTTCTTCTTCTTCTTCTTCTTCTTCTTCTTATTTTTGTTCTTCATGGATAGGCTTGCAGCCTGTTCCGTCGTCATAGCCACCGTTTTCTTGGTCTGCCTTTATCTCGTTCTTCAAGAGGCTTATTTATACTGGATTATCTTTTTTTGGTATTCTCGAATCGCTCATTATATTTGTGTGTTGTATACAGTTTTCTATATTTTGTTTAATTTTATCGTTTATTTTACAAGTATGTATTCTGCTCTTGCCTTATGTTTGGATTTCTTGTGTGTTCTATTAGGGTGCATCCTTTGACTTTCCTTGAGAATTTCATTCCAGCAGCTTGAATTCGTTTTCTCTTATTTTGGGTGGGTGTCCACGATTCACTCCCGTACATCAATATTGATGCCAGCATTACTTTATAAAATTTCAATTCTGTATCATTTCGTACTTTCTTTCCTAGAGTCTTCTGAATTGTTCCACACATCCTCCAGTATCTGTTTATTTTATTATCGATATCGTTTTCATATTCACAGCTTACGTCGCACCGCAGATAGCTGTAGTGGGATAGTGGGATATTTGTCCAATAGTTTTATTATCTATTACTATTTTGACGACAGTTTCCTTTAAATCCATTATTTTAGTCTTTGTCCAGGAAATTTTTAAATTATAGTCATGACAAATTTTACTGAGTTGGTACACAGCTTTTTGTAATCCATTTTCGTTTTCTTGTAGGATAACTTGATCGTCAGCAAACAGCAAAATGTTAATGGAGAAGTTATAGGGAAGTAAGTAGATTCCGACACCTGTTCGTTGTATCCATTTCCTTGCACCATCGTCAATATAATTAGGTGTTTAATTACAACATCGTAATACATTGACGATATTGATTTTAATATTTTTCTCCTTAATTAACGAAATTAAAAAAAAAATAACGAAACTAAATAGGTCGTTATCACATTATTTGTACTAATATTTTTATTAATTGTGACGGCAGCGGTATGCGAACATCTGCTCTCCGGTACCAGCGGTGGACACAGCGAGCCAATCCGGCATCAGCATTCGGAGCGAGCCAATCAGAGATCCCGGTTAGTTAATAAAACCCGGGCCGGCAGAAAATTTTGCGCACACTTCATCGCCACGCCATCGGACGCACTTCATCTCCTCTCCTCTCTCGGACGACATCGACGCGGAGTCAGCCGGAAGGAACAGCCGAAGAATAGAACCGCCCTTGCGTCTTCGCACTCCCGTTCCGCGCCAGCGATGGATTTCGCTGGGCCGGCACCCGACTCTACAACCGGTGCCGAAAGAAGAGGAGGACTGTAGTACGCCACGAACAGCAGGTGCAGCCGCCGAACATCTTAGCGCGGCACAATCAACATCAGCATTCTCGCCACAAGGTCATTTTTAGGGCCACCAAAAACACTAGAGTGTACGATTGGCGCCATTTGTCATGCGGCAAGCCTTTTGTCCGGTGACATAATGCATAATATTTTTATGAGCATTAGGTTGAACATGCAAAGTTTCCACATCTCAGGATCCACTGCCTTCTGTATTTAGAGTCCCTGTTTTACAGAGCGCAGTTGTTCATAGAAGATTCTATGCTGAAATTACTGTCATCAGCCAGGGTGTTTGGTCGTGGTTCACAGTTATCATTATTGACAGACGCTTCGGCCCCACCACCGGAGACCATCATCAGTGTCTAGATTGGCACTGTGTCCACCAATTCACCTCAGAGATGAGGTAGATACAGGCCCACGCCCAGTTTTATAAACGTTTGTACCATCCCGATATAAACTGGAAAGTAGTATCAACCAATCGGCATGAAGTGGTATCGGATTGGCAGCACAGCGTGGCAGATCATTTTCAATAGGAGGCTGTCTCCACTTCGATTCATAAGATTTTCACGGACTCCATGTGCAGCCGTGGGCAGTAGACACTTCTGAGGACAAGTTCTTAGACACCTCGAAGAAAACGCACTCCTCACAGAGAACGGGATGGCCAGCGTTGGAGAGTGGATGCTCGGCCGCCGCAGACTTTGCCTCAAGCGACAACTGCGGCTGTGTTCACCAACGCGGGTGCGGACACAGCGCTTCGTGGTGTCGATATACACTTTGCCGCATGAGCAAGGCACACTGTACAGTACACGGCCTTGGATCCCTGGCGTCCATCAGGAACAAGTGTAGCATGTAGCACTGTGGTAGCGGGGCGTCTTTGCACCCGGTGCATGACTGCAGCATCTGGGTCGAGCCCAACGGCTGCCTGTGGATCGACATAGTGCTGGTTCATTCAACAGGTTCCTAAAAAACTGGAATGGACAACCGCCAACCATTTAACTGTGAAGATGGGAGAGAAAGGTTTCAATTTATTTATTTTTTAAAATAGTGGCAATCGTTGGGCACTGCCGCATGAACGGGGTCAGGTGACAGATGTCATCCGTCCCCAGTCAAGCGTGCAGACGCCATGAGGCGTCGGCCGCTCCCTGCATGGCGGAGAGCCTCCGTGCCAGTGATAGCGCGTAGCAGCGGCATTCAGCGCGGTCGGCGTACTAGGAATGGAGGAGGGAAACAGCTTTACAGGTAAACTCTGGGGCAGGGGCAGATGTTAAAGATGGTACGTGTTTTAAATAATTTGTTTACATTTATGGCGGGTCATCGAGAATTGCCCGAGGGCGTTTGCCCCGGACAGGGGGAGGCGGTTGCGCGGTGCTGAGGTAAGGGAAGTAAGAGGTCTCAGCTGCGGCAAAGAGAGTCGCAGCTACCGACCAGACAAAGGCAGAGAGAGTAGGAACTCGAAGACCTCCTCGAATTACACTATTTCTGACAAACCAAGGAGATCTCGACAAGGAACGGAGGGTTCTAGATTGGAGACTTACCAGCCTACGCCTGTTGGTGGCGGAGATAAGTGACCACCAAGCAGGTGCCGCATACTGTAGTTCAATACAGACCGAAGAAAAAAAGATAGAGGGTGACTTTCGTGCGCAGCGCCAGGGGGATGCGGCACACGAGGTATGGGTAAAGTTTTAACTCGGAGGAACAGGTGGATCTTCCTGGTTGGCTTATAGATGATCCTCACGCCCCGCCGATTCAGCACCCTGCCAATGCGGTCCGTTATCCCGCATAGATTCGTTGCGATTGCTTCAAGAGAGTTTAGGTCTGCCATTTTTTCTTCTTTTTATAGTAAGTATACATCCTTGTAATTCATAACATCCTGACTTACATTATCACTTGTTATGGCATAAATTATCATTCTTGTTATGAATTTTTTCAGTGGAGGTTCGTGAGGATTGGTCAAAAATAACACAAATTTTTAATTTGTTTGAGTCGACGTTTCGACATTTTTTATTGTCATCATCAGGACCTGTGTATGAAATACAAAAGAAATGTCAAACACAACACAACAATTAAATATTTGGGTGAACGTGTTCGTGTATGTGAGTGTGTGTGCGTGCGTATGTATGTATCATTGTATATGTGAAGACTTGAGATAGTTTGTTTATATCTTCCAATATTATCTTTAAGAAAATTATAGTATGACAGAACTTAATTTATACAGTATTACAATTTAAATTACTATATGTAATGATATTTTAATTAATTAAACAAACAGTAATCACCAATTGGATATTAGATTGGTACATAAATTGTTTATACGTACATACAGCAGTCAACATATAGCTTAGTAAAAAATATTATCTATAACTGATACCAGATTAGGGGATGTTAAACTATGTAATTATTAAAAGTTATTTTTGTCATGTTTCATTCACTAGTTGTTTAAAAAACAATCATAATTTAGAAAACATTGTTTTTTGTTTGTTTTTATGATTGACATTGTTTTTATGTCACTGAAAAAATTCATTGATTGACGGTCACTACGAATGTAAGGATTTAATTATTGTTATGATTTACATTAAAACGTTTACGGCAGTAGTCGCTTGGCTAAAGTTATTTTCCTTTCTGTTGGACCGCGGTGCCCTTTTTATAAAACCAGACGTTTCGACTGCAAATGTTGCCGTCATTTTCAATGGGTCTTCTGGTTACCGTTCTGCAATTTCGGAGACTAACAAAATAACTAAGTTACTACGTCAGCCGCCAAAGGACCAGAATGATTTACAGAATACCATTGAAGATGACTACCGCAGCTGAAATCGAAACATCTGGTTGTATAAGAAGGCCAACCCAACACCCCGGAAACAATGTTAATGAAAACCCTTGTAAGTTTTGAACGGATGTGCCGTGGTCTTCTTCCGGTTACCGTTATGCAACTCCGGTGCCTGACGAAAATAAAGTAACTACGTCAGTCGCCAGAAGACGCCACAACGTTAAACGGAAGACCGCTGAAAATGACTGGCGCAGCTGCCGTCGGAACATGTGGTTTTATAAGAAGAGGGCCACGGTCCAACATTACGAAAAATAATTTTACTGAAAATCCTTGTTAGTTTTGAATGTACCTCTTCATAATCAGCTTCAACCATTAATCTTTAAAATACGCTAGGTTAAGACACCTGTTGTTTTTTCATGCAACTTACTTTGATCGCTAGGCACGACGCGTTTTAGGATCAAGGTCCCATCTTCAGATGATGATCACTCGGATCGAGTTCGTCAGTTCACAAAAAAAGACATACATAAAAAAACACTGAATTTAATAAACACTCATACTGCACGAGGGGACGATGCGCATCGTCGAGAAAGTAAACGCGCACTAGCCGTATAAAGTCCAATGCAGAGGTAAGTTGGTAGTATTCCTCGTGTCTGTGTCAGCTTTTGTATCACAGTATCGAAGAGCGCGTTGGATTTGAACGACACCATATCGTTCAAAAGGCACCCTTTCTGTGTCCTAGCAGCTTTATATATCTCAAACACTTCTAATGTTGGTAAAACTATCTTCAATTGATTTATTAATCTTCAAGTATTGTGGTTAAAAACTAAATTTTTAAATTCAATACACCCCAAAATTCTGTGATGCTTTAAAAGAATTGTTAAATAATATTCACAAATGAATTTTTAAAACGTCTTAACTTAACATTCGTAATTAAAGTGTAGACATTTTTGATCGTTCTATAAAAATATAATATTTGTACGGAAAAATAAATTAGAATAAAAGAAAATTAATGGACTTAGTGAGGTAAGTTTGCAAACAATTTATAATTTTTTACGCAAACAAGCATGGAATTTATCTGTGCTGTGGTTTTCCATTAGGAACTACGAATCTCTACAAAAAAATGGGAGACACAAAAACCAAAATACTTAGCCCAAAATGTAATAATTTTTTCAAGGTGCTTTAAACTGTTGAAAATTTGACAAATACGCAACATGATTCAGTTAAAAATTTACATTTATGGTTATAGGCTATTTGGAAAAGCACTTATGAATATTTTTAAATTAATATTCAGAAAATTTGTAAAGGATTTATGTTTTCTGGAACTATTACCAATAGCTTTTCATGCCGTTTACCACTATATGCCGTTATTAATTCTCAATAGTTAATAGTTTATAATCATTTCGAAGGTAGCCGGCTGTATTTGATTAAAAACCGTATAATTTAATGTATGAATTAATGATATATTTTTGATTTAAAAATTTTCCTGTTGCTCAGTGGAAAACGTCTATTATTGCGAAATGACACTCTGTTGGTGGAGCACAACAATTACTTTGAATTCAGTGTTGCTAAACATTAAACAATTACGTTAAGTGCTGAGTAGAGTGCGACGGCTACTTTACGGCACGGAGATTCGCAATGATTACAACAGGGGTGTGGTTTTATGAGGTGTAAAAAGAGCGTACTTTACACTGTTTATTGCTGATAAAATGTGATTATAATGTGGTGTTTCGTTTGGTCAACAAAACAATTAAAACAAGGGCCTATAAACTAAATAAATAAATTTTTTGTTAGAGACAAGATTACATTTATAGATGTAATATTTTTAAACGACTCTTGTATTGTTTAACATACACATCAGTCATGATATAACGGCGAGTTGGAAGATGCAAGTGAATTCTGAAGCTTTATTTTAAATCCATAACGGTTTTATAAAGAAGGAAACCAGTTAGATGCCAAAGTACTTATTAAAAATTAATTATTGGAAAAATAAATTTAACTTCTGATGGTGAGAGGAACAAAAAAGAAATGTGTAAACATCAAATTGTAGTAATTTATGTAATATAGCAAAGTATATAATATTGTCACAACGGTCTACTCGATCGTCGTAGGTACAGTGGAAAACAACAAAATACAAGACACCAATTAAGTCACTACTTACCAGCTTCAATTTCCACAGTAAACAGTTCGCAATTAACAACACAGTCTCTACAACAAATCAAATAAAAATTGTTCACGCGCAATAAAATGTCCACTAAAATTAACCATAATTGTATTACAATTACCGTCCGATTATAAAACACAACACTTAACTAATAACCACTTGAACGCGCACAGTAATATCGCTATTATAACTCTCGAACCGCGCTGTCAATATATCGCACTAATACTGAAATTTAAGGCCGCTGCCGCCATGTATTTATAGCCGCCGAAAATCTAGATCATTCCTAATTGTGTCTTAGCGTCCGTATGAACTACGTAATTAACTGCGACCTTGACACAGTCCGCACGGCTGGCGACATCGAGAAGATTCTCGCAAATGCGTCTACAAGCACGTATGCCACACACAGTATAGCGAGATTCTTCTGGCACTTCTGGCACATTCGTCAAACACGTAGATTGTTCTGTGATTTCGTAACAATCATGTAGGCCTACCTAAGTTATTGTAGCATACATTCTCGTTTGAAAAATATCATTTCGGATGTCATTTAGTAAAATATGTATCATGATACGTATAAAGTCTATTGACACATCACTTTTAGAATGAGTACACAAATTGACCAGACAATGGAATTTTTAAATAAACGGTAGCTTTCCATGATTTATTTCACGGTAGTAAGACGTGTCAGCTACGAACGCTAGTATTTAGACTCTCCTTGTGTTGAAATCGATACAAAAAATAATTTAGTAGCGTTATAAAAAAAAATTAAAACATATAATTTAAAGTAGATTACGTAGCTTGAATTCAAATTTATGTTGATATTTTTCTGTTAATTTTTGGTTTTAGCTACTACCTGCGGACAAATGTACATTATATAAGTCAAAATTTCACGCAAAAATTTACAAAGTTTAAGAATTTGCGGAGAAAAATTGTATGATTTAAAAAAAGATACAGGTTAAGCACAGGATACCAAAACAAATTTTGGTTTATAATCGAAAAGGACGACGGAATATTGGAAGACCAAAGACAAGATGGTCGGACCAAGGTGTGCGCAACTGATCGTAAGGTCCACAGCCTGAAGAAGAAGAAGAAGAAGAAGAAGAAGAAGAAGAAGAAGAAGAAGAAGAAGAAGAAGAAGAAGGAAGAAGAAGAAGAAGAAGAAGAAGAAGAAGAAGAAGAAGAAGAAGAAGAAGAAGAAGAAGAAGAAGAAGAAGAAACAGATTGTGTAAAAAGTATACTTAAATTAGTAACACAAAATCAAATACGGAAAATGTTCGCTTTTTAAAAGCTCGTTGAACGATATTTGGAGAAAACAGGAAGCAGTCAAGTCAAGAAAAGAAATGTTGAAAACAAATACGTTAAATAAATAAAAGTATCGTTATTTTATGATAATTATAATATATAGTATAGACTTCATATGTGTGACATTAAATTAGTACAGTAATAATAAGGTCTTGTCCTAAATTACCTGTTCCTTAACAGCTGTCCCATGTTAATTACATAGGCTTTGCTTTTCGCCTTGTTGTAGTCATTTTAAAACTCAATCAAAACGTGTACTTAAAATTTTCTCCTCTTCTGTATTAAAATAGATACACAAAATAATTTTATAGCAATAATAAGATAAAATTTAAAAAGATAAAATAAATTTTATTTGGAGAAACTTGAATTTAAATTGTTTTCGATAATGTTTGTGTACGAATAACAATATAAGCAATTAGAATAGATCTACACGTTGTTGAAGCCATAATGGTTGTTAATAATAATTACAGCACTGTTTCGAAAATCTTTTATTACCGTCTGTCACGCGACTATTGTTTATTGGCTTTTATGCTTGAGTAGAGTTAATTTAATAATAATCACGAAACACAGCATACCTATTGTAGTTCCGTGTAACGCTTCTGAAGAGATATTGTTTTGGTAATGAGTTTAGGTTGTTCTCTTTGTAACCTTAATAACTGTTCAGTTGATAAGCACAGACATTTAAACATTACATCAGGAGTCCACATCTTGTGGATACGAGTTTGGCAATCCCGATGTACCTAGCCGGATTCTCACTTTGTTTCAATTTCTCTTGGGTTAGATACCTTCCTATCTAGTCTCTTGTGACTGCCTCTTGTTCTTTTCTAACCCCGACGCTACTAGAGTAATCGAGGGCAAGTGTGATTTACTTTTTCAATTCTAATTTCTTAATTTTGGTTGGCTGAGGATCTTAAAGTGCTCACTGATGCCGATGGGTGAGCAATGAAAATACTAAGAAACGTTCTGTATCAGAATAACTGATACAAACCCACCGAATCCTATCTCAGAAAGAGAAGGGTGAGGGCGAATCTCAAACAGGGGCCTTTCGCTAAGGTATAGTAACCCTGACAGAAGAGTCTTTGGTCCTCCTGGTAGTGCGTTGTGCAACAACAGACCAGTAACTTGTTCATGTAAAACTTTGAAATACTTGTAGATCCAAAGCAGCCTCCTAGTAAAAACATTGTTGATTATGGTCCAAGTCACGTTTTTGATAATAAATTACCTTATTTCAAATCCGCCCTGTGACTTCGTTGCGTTCAGGAGTATCCGACCGAACGTTGCACGGTGCGCATCGAGTCGAACACGTGTGTTTAAATAATGTACTTTTATGAATTTTGATATTTGACGATCTCTTCCCGAGTGATACGTCTGATGATGGGACATAGTTCCCGAAACGCGTAACAATAAAAACAACGCAACGAAGTCACAGGGCTCCTAGTAAAGTCTGGAAACTGTGGCAGTAGGATCCTGGCAAATAAATTATTTAAATTTACAGAAGAGAATGGTAGGATCATCTGCAAATGATTACAGAGGATCGATTGCCGAAAGCGGCACTGAACAATACAGTCATTGTTAGAAGAGACGTGAGTCGTCCGAGGATGTGATGGGTGGCGGAACAGGTTTATATAACCTAATCTTTGAAGAGGAGACGAAGAAGAAGATAAACATTTCACAGTTGTACAGTCTTCGGCTGATAACCAGTTGGCTGATAATAATTTTTGTCAGCCTTTGCCACAATACCTTGGTTTTGTGACGTACACCTTGTCAGTCGTTTGGAAACCGTTCACTGAAGGTGGCATCAGGGAGAGAGAGAGAGAGGGTGGGTGTTATAGCCTTATATCTTACGTTTCACTGATAGTGATATTATGTGTAATACAAATTTTTAATTAAAGCCTGACAAAATTCAGTCTCCAAGCGTCTTACACTCCCAGTGACACACAAAAGTTCTCACGTTCCAATCGATTTCGCCGCACAAAACAAGAGGTAAAATTAAAAACAATAAATCTTCCCGTTCCTCTTGCTGCTGCTCCGGCTTAAAATTGACTGCGATCAAATACGCGTTAGTCATGTAAGTCGATAAACACGATTTTGTAATGACAAAGTGGGAGGCGCGGGGTATTACGTCAGCATTCTCTACGTAATGAATTCCGCTGCAGCGTGGAAGCATTGAATTTTGGGGGCTCTGATGGTTGTTTACTCCCGTGACGTAAACGTTTGTAAGCAACGTAGTGTTACTGATAATTCTGTTGTCGGTACTGTAATTGTTGCTACTGCCAACATATAACTGTAACAGAATTTAGGTGTTTTTATGTGCATCGACATTTAAAGCAATTTTTAAGGAACATTGTATCTGTGCACAATAAACATAATTATTTACGATTTATGTTTAGAAACATTAAGTAGTTATTGTTTTTAAAAAATGTGTACTATTTTATCAAGTATTATAACATGAAATTTTCTTTAGATTTTTTTAATTTTCTTTTTAATTCTTTATTGAAGAACGTTGCGGATAAAAGACAAGGAAAGAGGCAAGGATTAAATTTTATAAAATAATGGCATTGGCTGTTTTACTACATGGATTTGAAATATGGGTTCCTACGAAGAAGACAAAAAACCAAATTCTTACTTTGGAAATGACGTTTCTGAGAAGAACAAAGTGTTGCATGAGACAGGATCGTTTGCGCAATGAGGATATTAAAGAAGATCTACACATGTGTTCTCCATAAATGATAAGATCCACACATATAACAGGAAATGGTTACACCATCTGAACAGAATGGAGGATGGGCGATTACCTACTGTAGCGTTTCAATAGAGATCCTTTGGTACAAAGATGTAGGAAGATCTAGAGTGAGATAGAGAGATACTCTGTAAAAACAGGCACAGTGACTGCTCTGTGAGAAGAAGAAGAAGAAGAAGAAGAAGAAGAAGAAGAAGAAGAAGAAGAAGAAGAAGAAGAAGAAGAAGAAGAAGAAGAAGAAGAAGAAGAAAAAAGAAGAAGAAGAAGAAGAAGAAAAGATTCTTTGTTGACATTTCGATACTTTGAGTCAACCTGTATTGAGTATTTAGCAAATTTTTCATCGTCAAAGTTCACCGCTGTTTATGCTTATGATACTGTGTATTCAAGGTGGTAGCAAACCTTGTGACCAAGTCCCGGGGATATTTCTGATCGGGATATTAGTTGCAATTTCGGCTGTATTTCATCTTTCAGACTAGTGTGTATCGTCTGATAGCTAACATACTGTGCGTAATTTATTAAAATCCAGCTCTTTTGTTTGTTTTTTCTTTTTCGAGTCTTTTGATGTTTGTCCCGAAAGGCAAAGCCCCCTTCAGTCGTATGGAATGTTGAGTGGAGACGTACGCCAGAGCGGGCCTGAAGGCGAAGAAAGTGGAGGCACTCAAGATTAGTGTTTGGATGTGTATTTGTGTGTCGATGTAGTGAGAAGAGCCAAATGGGTGTTGGACGAGGCTAATGGGAGAGCCAAAATAAAAATTTAAATGGACAGCCAAAACGGGGTGGTGTAGCGCACAACGCTAAAGATGGAGGGAAGCGTCAGTGCAGCGTCAAGGTATAGTCGGGGAACACTAAGAAGGGGGCGAAAGATAAGGTGAGCTGATAGGGAAATTTAAGGAGTTAAGAGTTCAAGGAAGGTTCAGGCTGGAGTATGTATGGTGAGTCGATTTAGGTGTTTCTCTATCGGCGAGGATCCCTAGGAGAAGGGCTATCGTCAATAGTAAGGAGACAGTTTATGAAGAAGGAAGGTCTGCGGGAGTTCTGTGTAGTTCTGTTGATAGCGGCTGCGATGGACTAGAAAGAAGCACGTTGCTTACCGGTTTGGTAATATTTTCAGTTTAATTTATGGAGAAAGGAGTTTAGGTTTGGAAAGAGTTTATTGAGGGCAAACAGGACGTTGTTACTGGTTTTGATTTTAGAAAGTTTGCGGTAAATCAGGCTAAGAGCTCGCCGTCCAGTGATTCTGTAGGTATTGAGGCAGGCAGGATCGGTAGTTCATAGGATAGGATGGGATGAGCGTAGGTCGTAATAGGACGCAGACAGGCGGTGTATATTCCGCTGAGTATCAGGCTGGAGCAACGGTCGTTAATGCTGAGCACTCGGAGGGTTCAAATTTGTTGGCGGGCTAGGACTGAGGTTCGTTTGATGTGTGGTCACCAAGTAAGCGTGGAGTCAAGCGTGACGCCTAGACATTTGGAGACACGCTTTGGGATTACTGTGGAAAGTCATACGGGAACTGGAGATTTATAGAAGTGATTCACGTTACGTCCTCTGGAGTTGGAAACAGAATTTGCGTCTTCTTCGCGTTTACGGAGATTCTCCAGGTATTACAGTATTCAATGAAGAGTTTTGAAACCCAATTGTAGTCTTGGTAGGGCCTGCCAGTGAAGTCCACCGGAGACCCAGTTGGCCGTATCATCGGCATACTGGGCAAGAGCCGCTGAAGTATAGGTCAAAGTCGGACGGGGGAAGGGTGTTTTGGTAAAGAGAATGTAGAGTAGCGGGCTAATGGTGGAGCTCTTTGTGACACCGACATTAAGTTGGAATGGTGTCGAGAGAAATATTGGCGGACTCGGACTAGTGCTGTGCGTTTGGAATATCTTGAAATTTTTATACTACAAGTTTTGCTTATCCTCAAAGCTACAGGTTTTTTTTAATTACAATCAGAATTAACACTATGCACACCACTATTGAAAAATTATTCCGATTAGCGCTTTCAAGCTTCACAGCTCATCATCAGATCGGAAAATCGTCAGATACAGGTTTTAGCGTGATTTTTTATAGCAGTAATTATTACTTTATATAATTAAAATTTACGCTTTGGAATAAAACCGTGTGTCTGAGCTTGACGACTAGCTGGCCTTGTCTGATATGACCGAGGTAAAACTGACATACATGAAGTTTCATTTCTTAAAACAGGTGTGTGTTGTTGATTGTTACAGTGTATCAGGGGATACTGTGTCGGAAAGTAAACGTAACATTGAGCAGATATGGTTTCATTGATTCTGGTTCCCTACGTGTTCTACAGTTCGGTAAGTACACTCAAATAGATTTTTAGTACACATTTAAATCTGCAAGTAAGTGTGTAAGTAAAGAAACACTCCTAAAATTCTACAAGGTGATGGCTCTTCCCACACTTCTGTATGGGTCTGAGAATTGGACTTTAACGGAAGGCCAGGCCAGTCGCATCCAAGCGGCTGAAATGAGATTTCTCAGGCACGTGGCAGCGTGTACTCTCTATGATCATAGAAGAAACTCACATATACGGCAGGAACTGAATATTATGGGTGTACTCGACAGGATTGCCCAGTATCGGCTGAATTGGTGGGAACATCTTTGCCGAATGGATAACTGCCGCATTCCCAAACGGCTATAAGCCGAAGGGACGGAGAGGTGTGGAACGTCCGAGGAAGCGCTGGAGTGACCAGCTCTAATCTTTGCCTGTTTTAAACTGGAACAAACCATCCTTAGTTTAATCCTTGAAGATGACGATGATGAACTTATGTGATGTTGTTCCACCCATGTGTAGCCTACACGAATTTTTAAAAGTATTCAGATTTTAAGCCCTGAATTTAGCAAAAGTAATGTACTAGGATTTCTGTCTATAAAAATTTTTATTTATGCTTGCACATGTAATTTTTGCATTATTAAAGTTTATGTGGTATCAAGTAAATTTGATTCAACTGATTTCTGTGTAATTAGAATCTGCAGGATATAATAAAGACCATGTACTTAAAAATTGTGTAATAATGTTTTTGTAAAAACGTCATAAAATTCAAAGTTATATTTTCTCGAGTGACCAGCTCTAATCTTTGCCTGTTTGAAACTGGAACAAACCATCCTTAGTTTAATCCTTGAAGATGACGATGATGAACTTATGTGATGTTGTTCCACCCATTTGCAGCCTACATGAATTTGTAAAAGTATTCAGATTTTAAGTCAAGAATTTAGCAAAAGTAATGTGCTAGGATTTCTGTCTATAAACATTTTTATTTATACTTGCACATGTAATTTTCGTATTATTAAAGTTTATGTGGTATTAACCAAATTTAATTCAACTGATTTCTGTGTAATTAGAATCTGCAGGATATAATAAAGACCATGTAATTAAAAATTGTGTAATATTATTTTTTTAAAAACGTCATAAAATTCGAAGTTATATTTGATTGTGTGTGATCGAGAGTTTCTTTTGTGTTTTTGCATTAAGCAAACAATATGATGTAAATATATATTAAATAGAAATAGTTCAATGAACGAAATCTCCTTCATTACGTAAACCAGTTAATTATTTACAAACTGTAAATGCCAACTGTTCTGACGGTGCATGGTTTCCACAAATATCGCATAAAGCAAGAATACGTTTCGCGTTACGTGCCAAAATTGATTTAAGCAGATTACAAACTAATTTGTATAGGTAGGAGGATGGGGGTACGAGGGGATGGTTAGGTAATCCTTTGGCAACGATACAACCATTCCAGTGGGCTGGATTGTGTTCCAGAAATTACCCAGCGTTGCGTAAAGCCGTCTCGTTTGGTTTGGTGAGGGGTTCACAGTTGTGTCTTAGTCATCAGATACTCCTTTATAATGTACACATGTGATTCGGTTATGAATTAAGTAGGTTATTGTTACATGGATAGTTACCTTAAAACAGTGGAATAATCATGCAACACCGGATAAATCGGTAGGCCAAGGTTTTATTAACATTTTTTTGCAATAATCACATTATTTAATGAAGAAATTTGTGTTAGTGGTTGAAATCACAATCAGAATGATCAATATTGCACACCACTATATAAAAATTATTCCGATTAGCGCTTTCAAGCTTCACAGCTCATCGTCAGATCAGAAAAAAAAAAGAAAAAAAAAGCTTTTTTTTTCCTGATCTGACGATGAGCTGTGAAGCTTGGAAGCGCTAATCGGAATAATTTTTATATAGTGGTGTGCAATATTGATCATTCTGATTAATCACATTATTGTTGAAATAATTCTCCTAGACATAAAGTTGACCAATATATACTACAGAATTTATGCATAAAGGATAATTCATTTGATGAAATTAATAAGTTCACATACCTTGGTACCATGATAGATAATGAAATGTCCATAAACACGACAATACATGACAGAATAAAAATAGGAAATAGGGCGTATTATGTCAACAGCACTGTTGGGAAACAAACTCATTAGTCATAACACAAAAATAAAAGTATATAAGATACTTATCAGATTAGTTATTATTTATGGAGGCAAGACACGAACACTGGTAAAAAAGGAAGAAGAAACAGTAAGAAGGTTTGAAAGAAAGATGATGAGACGTGTTAATGGCCCGGTTAAAGAAGATGACGAATGGAGAATAAGAAATAACCAGCAGGTAGATGAGCTATTGAATCACAAAAACATTGTAAGATTCTTAAAGGCATAACGAATACAATGGTTAGGTCACCTAGCGGAGACGGATGGTCTGGGTATACCAAAGAAAATCATGAAAGCGCAAGTCTATAAAAGGAGAAAGGGGGGGGGATATAGGATGAGATGTTTGGATGATGTGCTAAAAGATGTTAGAAGAATGGATGTGAAGAGTTACACTGAGATGGCAATAGACAGGAGACTTTGGAGGAGACTGGTGTTGGAAGGCTCACGTTAAGCTGTAGTGCTGAAGAAGCAGAGTATGCACACTACAGACAATATATTATTAAAACGACAAAGTTACATAAATATACAAGTTTGCTATCTTTAACCGCAATCTGTTGGTATTCAATTAATGCACAATGTAGTCACTTACAATTTCCCAAACTACTTCCCTGCGATTAGCCCACACTTTTAGTAAATTCCCAGCAAATGTCACTTTTTGTATTATATAACCTACAAACTTCCAGATGGTTCAACAATAGTCAGGGGTCTCCAGAATACGGAGCGTCTACTTGTTTTCGGTTCGTAGCAACAATACACAATACGTAAGTATATATTATGGCTTCTTCTATAGAATGTGAACATTAAAAGAGGGGGAGTGATATAGAGGGAGAGAGAGAGAGAGAGAGAGAGGGAAAAAGAGAGGGAGAGGTATCTGACCTTGTTCTCCTCGGATGTCTTACATTTCTTCTGCTCACATTTACTGTTTACATTAACTGTGTTTTTTTACAATTTATTAAGTTTGGCGTTGGTTATGCCATCTTTTCTCTATTCCCTACTTTTTATTTTATGTGTGCATACATTGTTACCTGTATACGCCTTGATTCTTAATTGTGACAACTCATGAGAATCTCTTTACATCTCTTCCAATGAACGTATTAAATTGGTGATTATAAGTCAAACCATTCTACTCCTGTAATAAAACAGCTATTTCTCAGTAAAAATTTATTGTAGTGTCTAATCGACTTGCCGTTGCGTTGTTCGTTTACTCCTAATTCTGTCCATATTCCGAGGCTTGTCACTGAGATCATTAGTATATAAACGTTTTTTCCAATGGATGGGTTACTAGCCCATCGCCTCAACCCCCGACCTGGAGGACCAAGGACTCTTCTGTAGGGGTTACCATTCCTTAGCCGATTTGTTCCAGTTTTCAGGCGCCGGAAACCCGCCTTTTACCCCTCTTCCGGTTCCTACACAACGTACACCCATTGTACGCTGTGCATTTCCCAGGGGTCACGCGACTCATGTTTTCTTGGACGTGGAAGTAGGATTTGTTGACAGAGCTGATAGTTTCAGTGAGCATTTCCCGGGGTTTTAGTGTTATGCAGGCCTGGATAAGAAGGGTACAAGGGATCGAAAGGATTATGGAAGCAAAGAATCTAAAGAACATACACAGAATAAGCTGATATGGAAACTGAGATGCGGGATGCGGCAGTAGCTGTGGGATCCCCGCCTATATATATATATATATATATATATATATATATATTGCGACAATACAATCATATGCTGTACTGTGCATTTAATAGATAAAATAAATATTTAAATTAAATTTATAAATATGTAATACATAAGCAGATATGAGATTGAAAGCTGAGTTTATGTTAAAAATACGGCATGTAGACATACAGGAACTGACTGAACGCTCACGCGATTGTCGCTGAGAGTGTGTACAGTAGTAAGTGTTGTGTGTGAGTGAGGCCAGTTCGAGCATGAAAGTTTGCAATCTCACCTTGAACAATTGTCAAATTATAGTTTTTATTTAATTATAAGAAAACCATAAATGGTAGAAAAAATTATAAGACTCCTAAATATGTATAAAATTAATACGCATGTGTAGTGAGAAAACGGCGTGAAAAGGACGCGCAGTGCGAATTCAGTGCGATTTTAAGTGCGTAGTAATTACACGGCTTATTCGATTACGATGGTAATTACGTTGGACATGTGTAATTAAATCATCCATCGTTAGAGCACCTAGTAGTCCACATTATACTCTGCCATTGGCAGAAATGTGCGAAAATATGAAATTGGGCGAGAGTGGGAGAACTGACGCCCCTGAACAGTTTCAAGCAGGCAGAATTCTGTCCCAACAGGTGCTGTACGATGCTCGAATATAAATAGGGCACGGAAGCCAGCCTTCTTCTCAATCAGTCTTCAGTAGCGGCGGGACGCTATGTCCATTATCGACGCGAGTTTTTAAATTTTGTTATTTGAACAGTAACTCTTAATCTCTTTCCGAATGCGAATATAGAACATACTTTACGATGTCTACACACACAAACATCCGTCAGTCCAAGACAAGCTACGATGTTATATTATGCAGAGGACGCTGTGCTAAACAATAGAAGCGTCTGCTAGAACTATAGCAGCAGGTGCAGAGCAACATCTCACACTATACTACAGCAACCAGATTGGACCATGATAGACGAGTAACTGGAGGACGACAAGTGGAACCTGTGGACGTGCAGGGAACTCCATCAGAAGAGGACCTACGGATCAACGGAGGACATGAGTATGAGCTACAAAATCGAGGTGACAGATAATCCATTTATAAATTTTAAATGAGAGACTAAAAACATTTAAAAGACATTTAAACATTTTTTGAAGAATAAGAGTTTATGTAAATTGTAGATAAAGAGGTTAAGTGAATCTGATTTAAATTTAATAAAATATTTTCTTTGATGTTTAACAATTAATTTAATCAATTTAAATTTTATTTAAAGTTTGTAAAGCAATCAATAATTACTATGTATGCAATACATAAATTAACGTAGTTGAAAGTTATATAAAGAAAAAAAAAACTGCAGTAAAGCACACTGTCAGACTGAGCAGTCGAATTTTAATATTAACAAATAAATATTTAGAACATACCTTTTGTTACTGCAGAATATAAGATTTATTTAGTGACAAATGCAGAGCAACATTTGAACGTTTCAAGCGAACAATAATGAATATTTATGGCGAAGTAAGTGAGCTTTTAAACACGCTTGTCGTTTATAATAAAAATTATGAAAACTCGTTACAACTCAATCAGTGACTACTCTTATTACCATTACACCCAAACTCCATTAATTGGTACATTTTACCAGTAAGGTTATATGGATTTTGGCATTCCACAAATTAAAGTACATTTAAATTGGTAATGTGTACTGTTATATAAAAATTGTCTCCCAAAAGCGTGGGGCTACACAATTTAAATTACATTTAAATTTGTAATCAGTAATGTTATAATATATATATATATATATATATATATATATATATATAATCGACTTTAATATCAATCATCATTATCACCATCTTCACAACACACGGCATAGGCAAGTTGCTGCGTGTCCCGCCTTAAAACATCCTCAAGCTATCTCGTCCTGGATCCACCCACACACCTGTGTCCTATAGGTTTGTATTTCCAGATTTGTCTCGTCAGTCTGTGTAATCTGACATTCTGTTCAATTGTTCTTTCCACCGTTGTTTGTAACCTTTTAATTTTTCATTCAAATTAAAAAATTGTAACTTTTCTCTTATGCCTTTATTCTTTATACGGTCAGGTTTAGAGCACCTTATTACTCTTCTTAAGAACGCCATTTGCGAGGCCCTTTATTTTACTGTCTTGTGTGTACGTCCGGCTGTGTTCTTTGGAAGTTGCGACTAAATTAAATTAATTCTCCATTACTGGGTACCAGCCTATAGATGGGTAAGTCATGCGGAGGGGCTGCCTCCTTACGGGTCACGACCCCCGTTATTAAGGGTTGTTTTCCCTAACTTTTGATGTCCCAACAATCAACTTCAAGGCTGCAGCAAAATATAGGACTGCAAGGCTGCAGCAAAATATAGGACTGCAAGGCTGCAGTCCTATAAAAATAGGACTCATTATTACAGCCGACTAAATCCAACTAGTTTCGCGCCTGTAATATTTCAAAGGTAAACCGGTCAAGAATCATTTCCCTTTCGCTCTGACTTGGTACTTTTGGCTACTGATCCCCCACCCCCACGAATATTTATCCGTACTGTTCATACGGATCCGTACTCTTCTGCGCCAACAGGGTCATCTCTTGTGGGATGTAGCACGCCACAACGCAGCACGGTCTTGGATGGAGAGAGGCTGAGGTGTCCTTTGGGAGCTAACATCACTTCATCCAACCCTAGAAACTTGTGAGATCCAGTGCCCAGTGAACCCGGCACAAAGGTACTACCAGATACCGGTACTTTAATATCAATTTTAGAAGTAATCATATAATGGTTCTACATATGATCTGATATATTTTACTAAATTACATTTTATATAATATCATACAAACTATAAATTAATATTTTATCTGACATATTACATCACATGTAACGAGTATTTAAAAATATTATTCACTTATACTTAATCCTGTCTGCTGAAAATCGTTTTATTTTCTTTACGAGCACTGTTCTGTCTCCGTGTTTGACCAAACAAAACGCTCATATCTGTGGTTACATTTCGACCACCGGAAAGCGTGTAAAGTAGCGGACGCTGTTTTTCCACCTCATAAAACCACACCCCTCTTGTTAATTATGAATCATAATCCAATTGTTGTGAATCTCCGTGCCGCGAAGTATCCGGCGCATTCAGCACTTAATGTAATTGTTTAATGGTTGGCAGCACTGGATTTTTATGTGCTATTCCAACAGAGTGGTGTTATTTTGTAACAATATGAGTTTTTCACATTGTAGCACCAAACAATGCAAAGGAAATGCTTAAAATATTTAGCACATGATGTAATTAATCAGCGATTAAAAGTCTAACGGTGTTAATCGTGTGAAGAAACATCGGACTCCATTATTTTCTTAAATAAATTATGCACAAATATCAATGTGACATTATCTGGTGAATTATACGATTTTGTGAATTAGTGTGTTTGTGTGGGGGGAGGCGTGCGTGCGTGTCTTCTTAGACTATATTGATTACAGCCTTCAGTTCTATATTTCTAAGCATTAAAGGTTTTTATTTATCACAGTATTTGCTCCAATGTGTGTGTGTGTGTGTTGCAACAGTGCACGGATATCTACGTTCATATAAGTGCTATACTAAGGCTATAACACATTTTCTGACGGCCATAGACATGTTTTAAATTGATTTTGTTCTTTCTTTGTAAAGTAGTCATAAGTTTTGAACCAAGCTATGTTTAAAAAAGTATGTTATGTCAAAATGTTCACAATTCTATTCTCTTTTATGTCATGTGAAATATTTGTGTGTAAGTGCGCGGGTGCGCGGGTGATTTATATTTTATTTAATGATTTCGAGGAAATTTAACATTTCGTTCTGAAACTTGGACAGTGTTCTCATGGGTTACAAGCTACAATTTCCATATATTTAATTTTTCACAACTATACTTTTTATATGTTTTCTTAATAAAATCAGTCTGCTTTTATTCTCGTTATCTCCTACAAAGTAATAAAATTTGAAGATTAAATCTAGACAGGCCTTTGCAGAATCGGACAGAGTTTAAGCCTGATTTCGGTCTGTCTGTGTTCTCATATATGACGTTGCTAGAGATTCCACCAATCAGAAGGTCTAAAAATTATTTGAGTTGGACGTTTACAGCGTACGGATGGCCCAGTTTCATCCGAAGACTTGCCATAGAATCATGTACTCGCTGTCACGAGTTTTTTCGTGACAAGACAGGTTGTTTTCCTTTAGACTTAGAAGTTTGTTCACGGTTCGAGTTCTTCGTAACCATTACAGCTTATAAAACTGAAATAATAAATAGATCATTCTAGTGCTTTTCGTGTACAGTGGAAGATTTTCCTGATTAGTGCCAAAATACCTAACGAGATATTTTGAGTTAACGCGAGAACACTTCAAGAAGCCCGAATTTGTGTAAGCTCGATATTTTACCCAGTTTTAATCCCTGAGATTAAGTGAATTTAAATTATAAGCATTAACCGTTCATGCCACAGTGTGCACGTGTGCAAAGACGTGAATTGTCCGCGTAAATATTTCAGCGTTAATGATCTTCGGTCGGTCAACGTGCAGAGTCGGACCAGTCCAAGTGAGCAGCGTGCGAAGCGACTGGTGTTTACGCAAAACAGTGGAATTCAACTCACAAGTAATATATTTGTAAAACAAATCAATAGACTCAATTATTGAAAGACAATTCACTAATAAACAATTTTACATTATAAAGTAATAAGACAATAGTAAATTTTAATGTTTTAATTTAATAAAATTTTCCTACCTCCAGATATATACTTGGTTTACTAATTTCAATATAACCTATCTATGCAGTTTTAATTTGTATCATTGCAATATATATATATATATATATATATATATATATATTGCGACAACACAAATAACTTAACTATTGGTGCATAGGATATGGTAGTATGTGTGTTTTAATGCAAAAGTCTATATTGGAGGATTTAAGATTATTTATTGCACACAAAACATTTGAAATTGTTTATACGATATATTTGACAAGCATAATAATGATAGTGTTTCAGATATAGTCTTTTAAAGTGTTAATTATTGTTCATATATGAGTTGTGGTGCATTACATATATGATGATTCCCACGGCGATGTTGATGGAAAAAGGGGGGGGGGGTTGCTGTGTCGTGGAGTCGTCAGGCGTGGCGTACGATGACAGATGGTTCACCCTGGTGACGCTTCCAGCTGGGCTGGTGTCCTGGAGTTCCAACGTTGACACTGACGCTTCGCACAAAAACACCGTTTCTAGGGATACTACTTCTGAGATTTTATACAGTATTTATAATTCATAAGTATCTCAGGTCACAGTGGGTATTACTTAGAAACGGCATATTAGGCTTATACCAATCCGGACTCACTGGTAACACTGAGTCTACCACGGTCAGCAGACCTCCCTATGCGGAAATCTTCCACTCATGCGGAAACTACTGATGACAATATTTTATTAATAAGTAAATTATGAAATACTACTGGTACTGCAGAATACCTCACACAGTAACACAGTCTATGTTCACTTATTTGCTATGTTACAATAACAATACCGTGTGTAATGATGTATTACACAAACAGTTCTGAGCGTTCGCACTCGTTACTACCGCCGAAAAGACTTAACAAATTCTTGGAAGCGAAAAATCTTGCACAAGAATTGCACGTTCCGATCGTGATATCTAGATGAGAAGAACTAACTGTGAAGCCACAGGCTTAAGAAAATTTCGACTGCCTTCCAGCTTCTTATTGGTGGAAGGAAGTCACGTGGTTACTTTGCACACGGCTCGGCAGTGTTTCATGCCGTAAAGTGCATCGAATTTGCAAGAGCATGCATAGATGGTTATCTCTGAATGCCTTTATCTCACGCAGAAATGCGTTGTACAACGAGCTTTATATTTTAACGAAATCATATTTTAACGTAATTTTAAGCTTAGGAAATTTACGGGAACTGTAGCTAATATAGTAGTTTATGTTCAGTTCAAGTGTCACAACGATACGATAATTATATCACGCACAGCCGGGAAAACGTTTATCACTCACGCACGCGCGCACATTTCCACTGACATAGTACATGAATAAATAACACATAAAATAATACACAGTTTGACTAAGCCTAATTCCTTATCCTTTCTAAAATACAAAACTTATACAACAAAAAACCAAACCTAACAAACTACCAATTGAAACATGAATGTTTATCGTCTGTGTATTACACAAGCCTGCACTGCTTATCAGGATCCTGTGTTTCATTGCAGTATATTGCAATGATACAAATTAATCTCCATAGATAGGTAATATAGAAATTATTACAACAGAGTCCATATCTGGAGGTAGGAAATATTTAGTAAATTAAAACATTGAAATTTACTATTCTCTTATTAATTGATAATATAAAATTGTTTATTAAAAATTTGTCTTTCAATAATTGACTGGACCGCTGCAAAACCGCACGTCGACCGTTCGAAGATCACTAACGCTGACAATTAACGTCTTTGCACCCACGCACACTGCGATACAAACTGTTATTGTTTACAATTTAAATTTACTTAATCTCAGGGATTTTAACTGAGTAAATTGATCGTGTATTGATCTTACACAAACTCCGGTTTCTTTAAGTGTTCTCGCGTAACTATCAACATATCTCGGCAGATATTTTGTCCCTACTCCGGAAAATCTTCTGCTGTACGCGAAAAGCACTAGAAAGATCTTTTTTTTGATTTCCCTAAGTGGTATTGGTTTTGAAGAAATCGAACCGTGAACCAACTTCTAAGTTTAAATTAAAACGACCTGTCTTGTCACGAAAAACTCGTGACAGCCAGTACGTGTTTCTATGGCAAGTCCTCGGAAGAAAACTGCGCGAAGTACTCTCGACAAAGGACCATCTCAAATAATTTTTAGACCTTCTGATTGGTTGAAACTTTAGCAACGTCACAGATGAGAACACAGGGAGACTGAATTCAGGCTTAAACTCTGTCCGAATCTGCAAAGGCCAGTCTAGATTTAATCTACAAATTTTATTACTTTCTAGAAGATAACGAGAATAAAAGACGACTGATTTCATTTAAAAAACCCATATAAAGTTTGTAGGTGTGGAGAATTGAGCTTATATTGAAAATGTAGCTTATAGCCTTGAGAATGCTCTGTCCAATTTTCAGAACGAAATGTTAATTGTCCTCGAAGTTATTAAATGAAATGTAAATCACACGCGCACCCGCGCACTTACACACAAGTATTTCACATGACATAAAAGAGAATAGAATTGTAAACATTTTGACATAACATACTTTTTTAAACATAGCTTGGTTCAAAACGTATGACTACAAAGAAAGAACAAAATCAATTTAAAACATGTTTATGGCCATCAGAAAATGTTATATAGCATTAGTATTCCACTTAACTGAACTTCATATCCTGTGTACTGTTGATATATATATATTACATAGCACAATATCTACGTAGTATGA
This sequence comes from Magicicada septendecula, assembly GCA_034769895.1. Classification (NCBI taxonomy): domain Eukaryota; kingdom Metazoa; phylum Arthropoda; class Insecta; order Hemiptera; family Cicadidae; genus Magicicada; species Magicicada septendecula. Next base: position 1,418,112,208 of record CM068367.1, on the reverse strand, counting down.
TACTGGCATGATACTGAATATATATACTGGTTTGATACACGTATATGTATTACAAATTTATATTTTAAAGCACCAACAAAATTTAGTCTCCAAGTGTCTTACGTTCAGTTGCAACACACCAGTACACGTTCCAATCGATTTCGCCGCACAAAACAAGAGGTAAAATTAAAAACAATAAATCTTCCCGTTCTTACTGCTGCTGCTCCGGCTTAAAATTGACTGCGATCAAATACGCGTTAGTCAAGTTAGAGTCGGTAAACACCATTTTGTAATGACAAAGTAGGTGGCGCGGGGTACTACATCAGCATTCTCTACGTAATGAATTCCTCAGCGGCGGCGCGGAAGCATTTTAATTTGGTGCTCTCAAGGTTGTTTGTTTACGCCAGTGACGTAAATGTTTATAGACCATGTATTGCTACTGATGGGACCATTCTGTTGTTGCTAGTGTAATTCATAATATCGCCAACATACAACTATAATCGAAGATATAAGCAGTGTTACGTACATATTTGCAGTAATTCGTATGTAACACAATGTCTATATGGAAATTTTTTAGAAGATACTTATAAGAAGAATTTAATTCCGAGGTTAGTTATTCTTCGAAAATACATGCTTCTATAACGTTTGTTGATTGAGAAATTTCCCTCTTACACATATACAGGGTTGTCCATGCTAAATCTGCCGATTTTAAAATGAAATAAGTAATATAAAACGTATTTTATTTACTTTTATTATATTATGTAGATACAGAAAATTTGATACAATTTACAGGTGTAAGTATTTTTCTTTAAACAAGACCTCTCCTAAATGGCCTCAACCATTTTGTATGCACTGCTTCACTTTTCTCCTTAGACTTAGCATCGCTGCTTGCACCACGTTGTTTGGTGTGGATCTTTAAACAACTACGACAATATTAGTCGACAACACTAATACAAATGAATAAGTTAATATAAAACGAGTCTGTTGTGTCCATTAATATAATATCAGGGACAGAACGATATAAAATTTTAGCTTTAAAATTTATATTCTGATTTTCGCTAAACATTTATATTTTTATTATTTAAGTACATGCACTGTCTAGTGTAGTCACCACAAGGCTGCGATATCAGCAACTGAAGGAAAATTTGTAATGCGTATGCAAACAAATGTGTTGCTTGAGGGGGAAGAAATAAATTTCCCAGTGCAACTCGAGTGCTAAGTATGCAGATAGCTGACGTTCATAAATCTTCATAACATATGAAAGAATTAGAGATGGCAACGTTTATCTCTGGCTTTTGTTTATTTCTTTTGTCGTGTACGTGGGGTTGTCAGAAAATCGGAGAAAATATATCGGTTTTATAATTTCTTACCTTATTTTGTTACTGCAGTTTGGTCACACTAAATAAATAATATATACAGGGTGACAACGGTAATCAGACGATTTTAAAAATAAAATAAGTATTATAAAATATATTTTATTTACTTTTGTTTTATTATGTTGATATAGACAATTTATGCCATTTATTAGCGTAAGTTCAATTTTTAAGTAAAACCTCTCAAAAGTCTCCTACATCATTTTGTATGCACTGCTGCAGTCTCTGCCGTAGATTTCGCATCGCTGTTTACACCTAGTTGTTTGATATGAGTGTGATTTCTTCCTGTATGGAGCCTTCAGTTCATTAAAGTCGTTAGGTTTATTAATGAAACACTCTAGACTTGAGGTGTCCCCAGACAGAATAAAATGAAACCTGTCTGACGTACTGACAGATCTGGAGATGGTGCCGGCCATACAACATTTCCTCCTTCGAAGAAATCCCGTGGCCTGGAAATATCTCTCGAACTACCGCCATTGATGCTCTGGCAGTGTGCGCTGTTGCTCCACCCTGCTGGACCCGCACAGCGTTCATCAAGTCGTCGATGCCACGACGACGCAGTTCAGGAGCAAGGAATTCGTGTAACATCACTGAGTTATCAAGCAGAAGTGACTGTCGCCATACATCCTTACTCTTCAAATAAATAGGGCCTACGATCCCAAAATTTGCCACAGCACACCAATCAATGCTTATTATAACGTCTCCCTTGTTAAGACGTTATAAACATCGGGAACCAGTTCAATTGTTCGCTGTTAATTAAACTAGCTGCCGTTGTTAGTAAAGTGTACTTACTAACAAATTATAACAATGCATAAATCGGGGATTAGTCAAGGGTTACATAAATTTATTCACTCTCTGGGTATTAGCGAAAACATCTCTTTATTCTTATATTTTAACTAAGTATAAAAGTAATAGCTTTAATAGGCATCCTTAAAATTTTTTACTTAACTTTACTTTGCCTTTAAAAGAAAGATTCTAATAAATTCTGCATTAAATATTCTTTAAATTTTTATTCTTTACTCTTTTTATCTCAAAATCATTCAGCTATGTATTATTTTAAGTACCACGGATCCGGGTCTCAACTTTTTAATATTCTAATATATCACAACTTCATCCAAACTATTTGAAGAATAGTTCGGTGTAAATTTTCAGAATTACTTTACCTCTAAACATCGTAATGTTATTACTATATCATTACAGAGATTACAAATATTTATATGTTAATCTTTAAGTTATCTAAAAGTCTTTACAAGAAACTTTACTGTTCTTTTTGTTTCGTTTTAAAAAAAAAACAAGTTATGCACAAATGTTATGATTAAATATCACCTGAATAGAACGTGAGTTTGCTGTGGGGATTCGTGATGGTCTTCTTCAGTAGTCTTCTTGGGTGTGATACGATGTTCCTCTTGATGCTCCATTTGGCTGATTGTTTCCGAATTGTAGTCTAGGTCATGACGATTGGATTCTGCTACTAGAAGTTCATACGGTTGTTGTTGTAACTTTCTTCTTCTGGTGTCGATTGTTCACATTTTACATTTTAATTGTTCTTATTTTAGCAGCACTAAAATATGGTAAGGAACATATCTTACCACTTACTGTTTGTTAAGAGATGTGTCGGCTAAGTTTTTTTTTATATTACATATTAACAATATTTGCTTCACGCACTACATTACTAGTTTTTTTTTTTTATCTTCCACCGCTACATTTGGTCAAATCAAAATAACAACTAACGTGATTGTATCGTACTTGAGCGGTATACACCTAAGTGTAACTTGAGAACACATTTTTGACATCCGTACATGTCGAAGTTTCTCCAGCGAATGGGGTTTGTTTAGCGGCAAGGAGTCTGTAAGCTGGCGCGGTTTACGCGCTGAGAAAAGTAGTTCGTTCCTTTAGTAATATTAATTATTCATTAATTAACTAGTAATAGTTTATGCTACCTTTTTGTTATGAGTTAGGTATTTCCTTATTATTATTAATACGTCTTTTATTTAATTAAAGGAATTATTATTTTTCGCTTAATAACATCGTACTTTGCGTGTTCGTACTGGACAATTTGCACGTTGATACAGGAATCTAGGTACAGATAAGGGGTGGATAATACTCTTACTTGTTATAAGAACAAAAATTTAATTTGTGCTATTTAAACATTTTGTTTTTAAATCGTCACATTATTATTCACAAGTTGCGACTAGAAACAGCATCATGATGTGGAACATTAAAGTGACGGCGGAATGATTGTCGTTGCGTAATCACACCTGAATCATTATTTTAAAAATAAGTGTCTACTATAAACACACAGTGTGTAGCAGTCCACTACACCATTGTAACTGAAATGGCATCTGGTATGTAAAGCCACAGCCGTGTCCGATTCCCGCTTCCGTGTAAGGGTTGCCATCGTATGTCGCTTTAAAAATCGTCAGATTACCGTGGACCACTCTCTATATTGAATACCCACTTTTGTATAATTATTTCTCTACGCAAGAAGGAAGGAACTGAATTTAGATGGTACTCGCTTCGTTTATTACTTACCTTTTTACTCTAAAATAGCAGGACAAATAGATGTCAGACTCGTGAATTTGGGAACGTGAAGAAGCATGTGTAAGTAAAAAAAGGAAGTTAGTTTCTAAAAACAAATAGCTGTACGTTATACACTACATTGTGGTATATGTGAACAAGTCTTTCTGGAGTTTGACAGCATTTTAGTTCTAAAAGAATTACAAACATGAAAATACAAATGAAATTATAACTCAATTAAGCAAGGAAATTGGGTCTGTGGTGAAGTTCTGTATTTGTTATTTTAGTTCCAATTAGACTGAGTTATTATCAACAGATTATTTTCGATGCTTTCATTTACTTTTTAAGAAACGAGCGTCGAAAAAAGGTTAATTTGGTGGAACACATGACATTTATTGATATTATTGTAATGTCAAGCGGTTGTGTTCTATTGCCTCCTCCAGTAGCATAAATACATGAATATTAACTAATATTTTTAAAATAAGGTTGGGCAATTTTTTTGTGTTTACAAAATTATGACTTGCAACTGCAAAACAGGTTTCATTTCAGTTTGTTTAAAGTTATATACCTAATATATATTTGAAGGGAAATTATGGTATGTTGTTTTCCCTTTGCTTATAGAAAAATTTTCAGGCATTGCACAAGTGCAATGCACAGAGAAGGCCATTGAAAATGCTTCAATAAATTAAAAAAAAAATATATATATATATATATATATTTATGTTCATTCACCAATCAATGAATTCATTCTTCATTCACCAATCAATTAATTCATTCTTCATTTACCAATATACCAGATTATAAGTTAAATGTAGTCGCATTCATAAGCGAAGTTTTATATGTGTACTACGTTATTGACAACAAAGAAGTAGTTTCTATGGAAACTCACCGGTTCCCACTTTCGATCATGCACCAGCGATCGGCCGCAAATGTGCGACACGTCCTTATAAACAATGTTCAATGTTAAAACTATTTGTTTGTTTAAAAATATTTTTATAAATTTAGTTAAAAATGAATAAATATATATATATATATATATATCACTACCGTATATAATCTCTATTATGATATTGCTACGACAATTACGTAACATTCTCGACTTTTCGGGGCGTCGTTCTACACGTTTCTCGGCTAACCGAGCAGCTATAATGTATCGGTCAGGGCCGTGCCCTCAAGTAACTTCCAGACTGTTCGAGCACTAGTAACTATGCAAGTTACGTCGGTCTGACGCCAAAAAAGTGGAAAATTATTCAGGTATTTCAGCGGGGTATATATATAAACGTTTACGACCGGCATAGAGTTAGTTACACCTGGCGATGTTGTAGAGTGCGAATTAGTGGAAAGTGAAGTTTAATGTGTTATAATTAGTGCGAAACTGTAGTAGCTGACATTGTTATTGCGTGCGGACAAATTTAACTAGAATTATTGTATGACGGTACATTGTTGATTTCACAATAATTGTTATTAGTGAATAATTAAAGCTGGTAATCAGTTGACTTTGTCGGTGTCGGTATTTTGTTTCCACCGTACAGTACGATGATCCGTGAGGCTGTCGTAACAATATGCATAATTTATCAAAGCTGGATGAGTAACAAATTTCACAATGTATGAAAATTCAATTTTACTAATCATTAGCTTCTTCTTTGTTTTATTTTATGGTCGTATGGTAGTGACACATTTATTTTGACCACAAACTTTCTAACATCATGCTTCCAAGATAATGTTCCCAGGAAGCGTTATAAGACGCAGATAAGACAATAGAATTAACAGTGAGAACAATTCTCACGAGATATGTATACGCAGTGTCAATTTAAAAATAAACTGATAAAAAAGGTGAAATGGAAAGGGACGCAGAGAAAGTGGACAACAAAGCAGTGGGTTAAAGAAGATCAGACGTTGTCACTATTATCTTGACAACACGGCATAGGCAAGGTGCTGTTTCTTCCGCCTTCAAAGATCCAACAGCCATCACTTCTAGGTCTACACAAACACATCTATGTGTTCCTATAGGTTTATATTTCCATATTTGTTTGGACAATTTATAGACTTGAATCTGACATTCATTCTAATCATTCTTTCCTTTGTTGTTTGCAATCATTTAATTTTTCATTCAAGTTAAAAACTTGCAGCTCTTCTCTTATGGCCTCATTCTTTATACGGTCAAGTTTAGGACACCTTTTGACTCCTGTGAAGAACGTCACTCCCAGGTATTTTACTGTCTTGTTTCTGGGTTGTTGTTCAAAATTCACACCAACAGGACAGTACAGGGACTGCCATAACTTTGTAGAACTTTAATTTTCTATTTCGACTTATCTTGTTTCTCAAAATACGGTTGATTGTTCTACAGATCGAAAGGGACCTACTTAACTTAACACCAATATCATAGCCAACATCACTTTTCAGATAATTAAAATAGCTCACCTGTTCTAGAATTCGATCACAAAGAGTTATTTTTGTTCTTATTGGTTCCTTATCTGAAAATACCATTACCTTTGTTTTTATAGTGGAGATTTTCAGATTGTAAATAAAATAAAACACACAGAAAAATAGTACAGTGGAAATCCATTTATCCGAAATACAGTTATCCTAATCGCCAATTAACCGAATCGTAATCAGGAAATAAAAAAAATGCAATTTCTAAAAAAAAAGTGTATTAAAATTTCATTTACCGTACTAACAAAAAAAAATTCGTAACCAAATGAAATACATATATAAGACTGTGTTGGCTATGCATCATAGTTTACATACTGATCAGTATAATGTTTTCTAGCATACTGCTCGCCTAAAATTACAATTATGTGTCAGTATTATTTTTAATTTTTTTGTAGTAAAATTGAACATTTAAGTTTTGTATGTCTTGATACCTAATGTGATTAAAGTATTTTTCCACCTCCTTCCCTTAAATTGCGTTCCATGGTCGGTGATTATTGCTGCCGGCTTTCCTACCTCTGGAATGTAGTGTGATCACTCCTAAAATCTTCAAAGTGATTTGCAAAACACGTGTGACCTGGTATTTATAAAGATAGTATTCATGTGATAGAAATAAACAAAAGTAATTCTTGAGCAATTTTCGCGTTTTCTTTCAGAAGATAACCTTTTTCTTATGTTTGTCCCATTTATCCGAATTTCTGCATATCCGAATTAGGTCTGGGACTCATTAGTTCGAATACATGGAGTTCTACTGTACTTAAAGTGTGTATCTCGACGTATCTTGTTTCTTAAAAAACGGTTTACTGTCCCATAGATCGTCTGGAACATACATAACTTGACATTAATATAATAATTCCTATAATAAGATCGCACATAAAATGACAAATTACAAACGAATACAGACCGTCAATAAAATGGTCAGATATTGTAAAACCCAACAAATGTGTCTATGGGTGTATGTCCGTTCTTTTAAGTGTCGGGACTTTTTGCGCAAAAACTAATGAATCCTATAATATTCCCTCGCAACCCATTCAGTGAATGCAGATCATATTCCTGTTGGTCACTCATTTCACTCTTACGTGGAAACGATAGAGAACGGTACAAAGAACACGAGTATAATGAAGCTTTCTTATATGTTATAAAAAACTCTTCTTGTGTATGAAATAATTTTTAGTGGTCGTTTCTTCCAGACGAATAAAAATTTTATTTATTTGGCCTTGCATTTTACGGCCGGCGACGGGCGTATACGAAAATTTTTAATTAAAAAAGTATCGGAGATTAATTTTGTTCCCTCCGCTTTGTTTGCTGTTTTTTTTGTCTTCTAACGCGGAAAACGAGAAGCTAGACGACCACACTTTGTAAAAGTTTACGGTAGACGAGGTTTATAAATGTCACGTAGAAATGTTGTACCAGAAATAGAGTTTCCTTTAAAAAGCAAAGGAAGCAGGCTCACAGAAAAGTTTCTAATTATTTCTTTTTACGGAGAATATATAAAAATTACTGTACAACTTATCTTCAAATTACTTTCTCACTTACTAATTTACTTCTTTTCTCTTCAAGGATTAGGTTATATTAACATATTCCGGCACCGATCTTATCCTTGGACGACCCATGTCTCTTCTACCAATGGCTTTATAGTCAGTGCCGCTTTCGGCAATCGATCCTGTGTCATCCTTGGCAGATGATCTCACCATTGTCTTCTGTAAATTGCAATAATTTCATTTATGTCCTTTACTTCGAGTTCTGCTCTGATAGCTTCATTCCTTATTTTATCTTGCAATGTGTAATTTAAAGTATTTTGAAGATACTGCATTTCAGCACTCTGAATCTTGCCGCATTCCTTTTTTGTCATGACCCACGCCTCACTCGTATACGTCAATGTGGGTATCGCAATTGTCTTATAAAATTTAATCCTTGTGGGTGTCTTGTTTTGCTTCTAAGATTTCTATGAATCGTACCACAAATATTCATAAATTTATTTGTCTTCTCTCTTATATCATATTCAGGATATGGCTAGCTTACCGCACAGCCAAGATATTTAAAGCGGCTCACTTGTTCTAAAATGTTGTTGTTTATCTTAGTCTTCACTGGATATTTACCTACATATCCAGTGACAGTTAGTGATAGTTACCTTCATATCTACATACCTCCTTTACTATATATTTACTACATAAATATTTTTATGTAAGCACTCAACATACCAAATACACAAAATACTAATCAAATCACACACAATAATACCAATTTAAAGCACCAGAGACCAAAAGAAAACCAAAGCAACAACCAGCCAACACATAAATATCTCACAAGTCCCAAAAATGAGTAAGGCTGAGGATGGGAACACAAGGCTTCCCGAAACATGTTCCAAATAGGGAGAAAACATCTTGAGGTAAAGTAATTATAAAATATATTTTATATACATCAAGAAACGGACTATAGCAGAAAGTGTTTGAATAAATATTTTTATAAATATAGTTACAAAGTAATTTAACACTTAAATATGGCCGTCGTATATCATCATTTAGGGTACTGGTACGACAATTACTCAGCGTCGTTCTACACTGGAAAATAATGTTTAAAATCAAAGATTAGCGACAATTTTAGCTGGAATTACAGACTCCTTACTCAGGTACAATTAGTTTCATTTTGTAGTGATCTGTCAAAAAAGTCTTGTTAGTTTGTTCTATTTGGTTAACAACGTGTTGCTAATTAATTTTATTTAATTACCAAACAAAACATTTGTAGCCATCCGGGATAACCATCCAAAAATTTACTTTTATTTGGAACCATTTTTTGAATGGAAAGTGGGAACTCATTATTATTTATTCCGGCTGTACAATGTTTACACACTTTCCATAACCAAAGATTACAGAAGTGATTGAATCGTCATCTACCATTGCTGCTTGTCCATCTAAAGATCTTCTTCAATTTCTTGTTCCCTCAATATTGTCGAAGTTTCTTCTATCCAGGTGGTCGGTAGTCTTCCTCTTTTCCTTCTACCTGGTGGGTTCCATTCCATAACTCTCCTTGGCAATCTTTCCTGTGCCACTCTTTTCGTCTGTCAATACCATTGTAATTTTTTTGTTTGGATAAAATCAAAATTTGATTTTTTAACATTAATTCTGTCCGTAATGACCTCATTACTAATTTCCTAATGTCCGGATACTCTTGCAGAACGTCTCCAAAAGTCCACCTCCTTTACAAGCAGCTGCCTTGTAGTTTATCAAAGGCTGAAGGAAGTAATCCTTGATTAAAAATAGCCTGGTCCTCAAGGTCCCCCCAGATTGAGAGTTACTGGAATGGGACAACTCCCTATTAAGTGGCTAAAAAAATGTTAAACCTCCCCCCCCCCAAAAAAAAACAAAAACAAATAGAAGTGGGAAATCATCTATGGTATAATATCGACGTGGAAAGACTCCTCTTTTTGCGGTTGCCAGATACTTCTTACAAATAACATTGAAAAGGTAAAATAAATGGAGAATAGGCAAAATGTTTCCAACAATAAGGTTTTTCCAAAAACATGTTTCTAATAAGATAGAATATTCTGAATGGTGAAAGAAAACCCGTCAATTCATCAGAAACGAGACCCAACCAAGAAAGCTTGACAGAAAGTTGGAAGAAAATAGCTTAAGTAAGTTAAAGCAATGTTACAACTTTAGATGATGATGGTGACAATTACGCAATAGTGGTTACATTTCAGATGCATTGCAAGCAACGGCTACAAATGTGAGAAACTAGTGATTCAAAGACACCAGATCATGCAGAACTGTTGAGGAGTTTGGTGGACTTTAATTTTTTTGTTACGTTACATTTATTTCACAAAATCGTAAAATTCACTACAGATTTTTATGTGGTAATTAAATATATAAAACAAACTGCGAACGTAATTAATTTCATCTACTAATAATAGAATAGAGACCAATTTTTTAAATTAAGTGGTTTACAAAATTCATAGATTTAAGTTGTTTTTAATTATATACCATATCTTCACAGTTTTTTTTAGTTTTATTTGTATCGTAATCTTCACACCACAGCATAGGCTAACGGGTATATGCGGGAAGGGTACAAATCAGTCGAAAGACTAAAGGACCCGAACAAAAAACTTCTTCTTCTTCTTCTTCTTCTTCTTCTTCTTCTTCTTCTTCTTCTTCTTCTTCTTCTTCTTCTTCTTCTTCTTCTTCTTCTTCTTCTTCTTCTTCTTCTTCTTCTTCTGCTTCTTCTTCTTCTTCTTCTTTTTCTTTGGAATCCACCTGTTCCGCCTCTAAAAATTCTCCAACCAAGTCTTCCTGGGTCTACCCACACACCAGCGTCCTATAGATTTCTATTTCTATACTGGTTTGACCAATCTGGAATCTGACAGTCTTTTCAAGTAAGTATTCTTTCTACCGTTGTTTGTAATCTTTTAATTTTTAGTTCAAGTTAAAAATCTGTAACTCTTGTCTTATGACGACCCCATTGCTTATACATGGTCGCGTTTAGAACACCTTTTAGCTCATCTTAAGAATGCGTTTACCGAGGCCTGTATTTTACTGTCTTGTTTTTAGGTTGTACAGTACATGGACTGCCAATACTTTGTAGAACTTGTACCCAAATTATAACTTTATATAACTTTGTACCCCGATGTAGCTTGTTTTTAAAAATACGGTTGATTGTCCCACCTACCTAACTTAACATCAATATCATAATCCTGTCCAAAATTCGACCAATAATTATTATTTTGGTTCTTATTGGCTCCTTGCCTTGAAATACCATTAGATTTGTTTTTATAGTAGAGATTTTAATATTGTGTTGTTTGGAAATCTGAGGAAGCTTAAAAATAGATTTTTCAAAATCAGATAATGTATTTTGAAGTACAAGCAAGACGTCAGCTCATTGAAATGATTGGCTTGTGACGACTTAATAGCAAGGTTATAAGTAGATGTTTCCACTTACTTACCAGATCGTCAATATAAATGTTGAAAAGAGTAGGTGATATTGTGACGATTTAAAGACAATTTAAATAGCACAAATACATTTTTTGTTCTTATAACAAGTGAGAGTATAATCCACCCTCCCTCTGTACCCAGATACCTGTATCAACCTGTAAAAAGGCTAATACGAACATGCAAAGTACAATGTTATTAAGCGAAAACTAATAATCCTTATATTTAAATAAAAGACGTAATAATAATAAATGGAATACCTAACTCCTAACTAAGAAAACGTAGGATAATTTATAGTAGTTAATTAATGGACAATTAATAATAATAAAGGAACGAACTACTTTTCTCTCAGCGTGTAAACTGCGCCCGCTTCCATACTCCCTGCCGCTAAACTAACGCCAGTCGACCTAGAATCTCTGACATGTAAGCAGCTCGAAAATGTGTCGTGAAGTTAAACTTACGTTTATGTAGCTAAAACCGATGTAACAAGAAGTTAGTGATTCTCTTTTAATTAATCCACATGTAGCGAAAGCGAAATGAAGCTTAAAAACTAGTAATGTAGTTCAGATGTGAAAATATTATTAATAAATAAAAACTTAGCCGACACATCTCTTTATGAAAAGCAAGTGGTAAGATACGTTCCATACCATGTAAAAGGTAACATCAGTGCTGTTTTAAAAAACAAATGTGAAAAGTGAACACCAACGCCAGGAGAGAAGTTACGACAACAACTGTACGAACTCCCAGTAGCAGAATCCCAGCGTCATGACCTAGACCACAATACAGAAACAACCAAATAAATGGAGGATCCAGATGGACAACGAACTACATCCAGGAAGACCTACTGAAGAGGATCATCTCAACCGCCAGCCGCAGACTCACGTTATACTCAGGTGACACTAAACCATAACTTCTGTGCATACATTGTCTTTAACAACCTCAACAAAAAGAACAGTAAAGTTTCTTGTAAAGACTTTAGATCACATAAATATTAGCATATTAATGTTTGTAGTTTCTGTAATGCTATAGTAATAACCTAATGATGCTTAAAGGTAAAGTTAATATGAAATTACATCAGACTATTCTTCAAATAGTTTGGATGATGTTAAAGTATGTTAGAATATTATAAAGTTAGAACCCGGATCCGTGGTAATCAAAGCAATACACAGCTGTATGATCTTGAGATACTAAGAGTAACAATTTAAAAAGTATATGATGCAGAATCTATAAGAATTTTCCTTTAAAAGTAAAGTAAAAACAAAAAATGACCATTAAAGCTATTATGTTTATATCCGTAGTTAAGATACAATAATAAAGATATGTTTTCGCTAATATCCAGAGAGTGAATAAATTTATGTAACCTTGGACAAATTCCTGATATATACATTGTCATAATTTGTTGGTAAGTATTTTTTACTAACTGCGGCAGCTAGTTTAATTAACAGCAAACAATTAAACTGGTTCCCTATGTTATAATGTCTTAACAGGAGAGACGTTATAATATACTACACCCTGCTCTAACATCTTGACAGACAGATATTTGCTGATGTATTACGCATTTTGTCCACTCTATATATTGGCAACGCATGAAATTTTAAAGCGTCAACTTTATTTTTTCTACATCACCGTGTCTACATATTTTTTTCTGTATCTATCGTACGGGTACTGTTAATGATAGAGTAACCGTAGTATTTTCTTTATTGATGATCTTGAGTAAAGATAGTCGCGGTTTTAAAATTAATATTGAGCGGAAACTGAAAGAAAACCGTAAAATACTAAAGAATTTTTATGAAACAGTCAAAGAATACCTTTAATAATGTATAGAAAATTTTTAGTACTACAAGTACAACTCTAGGTATTCCAGTCGGTGATTTTTTAGTTTTTTATCCAAGATGCATTTCGGAACAGTTGTGTTCCATCTTCAATTGGATCATTTAGTAAACTTACATACCATTTATAAAAAATTCCCACTCAGATGAGCGCCGTCGACACAGGTACATATAATACGCAGCATAAAACACAAAACTTAAAAATTTAAAAATTTTAAAAGTAACGTTAATATTACAACGAAAACCGAATCCAAACGGACGATTTGAAAATCGAAGCTGGCCCAGCACTTGTTGCCCGCACGTCATACGGAAGCCGACTAACGATAAACTACCCGACGCGCGACCTTTGTGATTACAAAAGTTATTACAAACGAAGAGCCGGTGAAAAAACACTGCTTAACAGAAAAGAGGATTATCGGGATTTAGTTACATTTAAAATATTAGATTACCTCGGAGAGTACGCACAAAGGTCGGGCGTCGGGTAGTTTATCGTTAGTCGGCTTCCGTATGACGTGCGGACAATGACTGGAAGAGGTGTACTTGTAAGTACTAAAAATTCTTTATACCGAATAAATAGTTTAGTTATTGAATAATTTAAATCCGAACAATATTAATAGGGAAACTTGAAGAAAAGCATAGCATTGCTTTCGAACTTCTGGCCACTTCCAACGTCTTGTGTTGCCGGCTCAGATATCGGCAGTGTTTTATTGCGTGTGATCATTGACCTCGTAGTAGTTGTCACTGTACAACATTCGTTCACCCAATGTGTTGCCGCTGTGTAAACCGGCAAAACGCTTAGTTAGCAGCTATGTTCGTTTCGGAACCAACGTACAGCAGTTACTTATTTGTGTTTTGTTCGTTTAGTTATATGTTTCTCTGTAGGTATTTACTATTATTATTTCGATTATTTGTGTTATTATTTATTCTGTGTAAGTATGATGGAGTCAGATCCCGTTGAATCGGGACCCTCTTCTTCTTTGCCAGCGAAAGATAAAAAATAATCGAAAAAGATATTTTAGGAAAAATTCGAATTAATTTTTAGGTAAGATTTAGGCCCATCACAACCAGCTACACCTGTTATGTACCCACGCCACGCCACTGCCTCCGATGGTGGAGTCGAAACGCCTGTAAACACAAAACGTTAGACCACGGCCTAACAAATAGGCAAATAATGTTTCCAACTAAAAATAATTTTTAATTAAATTAATTTATATACTCTGTTACTACCAATTTCCAGAACGAAAGCAATCAGCTGTTAACGTTAAATACGTGTGACGTTTACTAAACCTGTATTACGTTAATGGTAACGATAAGGGCCACGTAACGATGTTATCGGCATAACAAAAACATAGCCGCACCAAAATGAAAATAATCTAATAATTACAAAATTCAATATACTATACCCGGTTCTGCGCGTAGTAACCCAGTTTCGTGCGGCGCGCTATCGTGGTGAATAGAAAATTATAACAGGATGTAATTAAATCGTTTTTTGGTGCTATTACCTAATGGATGCTTTTATTTCACGCTTGCACATATAAATGAACAAATGAATAATATTATTATATTCCATTGTTCATAGTTTTCTAATAATACTTATGGAAGTGTGTGATTAAAACACAAAAACCACAGTTACACAAACATAGAACACAACATGGAAATATACACTACTTACCTAAAAGTAGAAAACTAAACACAGCTGAACAATTCGAAATGTACAGATATCACGCACTACAACCAAACAACATATTAAATGAACAATTACATTATAGATCACATACACTATTCGATACACTGATCCAAACACACAATTTGAACCTCAGCGCCAATTCCCTCCCACCATCAACCCCCACCACACACACCTATAGTCCATAACCGTTATTCTGTAAAATGACATTCAGTATTTACTCCCACTGAGGAAGAGGCACATCACCTTGAAACGTATGGGGAAGTGATAACCAAAGTAAGTTCATATGTGAAAGTTTATATATATAATAATATACAAAAATTATTCTATCCATAATATGTCTATATTGTTACTTGTTGAACCTTGTACCAGTTCTAACCCCCACTTATCATTGGGGGTTATTAATAAATAACCGCACTAAGTCTTAGTGTTTTAGGCAAATTAAACGTGTTTACATCTTCTTCGGAGCAGCCGTGACGTAGTGATTAGTGTGCGACCCTGCTACACTGTCGGCGAAGGTTCTATTCCCGCCGGGGACCATCTGATTTAGATACGATTGTTGCCCCTCGCAAGGCGATGGCAAACCAGCGAGAGATATCCTGCCTAGTGTAAACCCTCCCCAACTATGCTGTTCGGATCGGGCGTTAAACTGTATAACTCATATACCTGTGAAGGCATCCATAACACACGCACCACGGGTATATGCGGGAAGGGTACAAATCAGTCGAAAGACTAAAGGACCCGAACAAAAAACTTCTTCTTCTTCTTCTTCTTCTTCTTCTTCTTCTTCTTCTTCTTCTTCTTCTTCTTCTTCTTCTTCTTCTTCTTCTTCTTCTCCTCCTCCTTCTTCTTCTTCTTCTTCTCGGCATTACGGCCTTTGTTAGGCTTTAGACTCCTTAACAATATTTCTCCATGTTTAATGTTCTCCGCCTTTCGTTCACACCCTCCGATTTCCACGCTAGCAATATCTGTAACGTCGTCCAACCATCTCGTCCTTGGTCTGCCTCTACATCTAGTAGTATATAATCTACCACGCAGCATTCTTTTGGCCATTCTTTCCTCAGATATTGTTTCCACATGTCCCAACCAACACAACCTCTGTGATTTGATGAATTTCACTGTCTTTTCCATGCATAACAGCGCGTAGTTCATTGTTACTGCGTATTCTCCAACTGTCTTCGTCTCTTACTGGGCCATAACTTTTACGCAATAATTTCCGCTTAAATGATTTTAAAGGAGTTCTGTTATTTTTTGTTCAAGACTGCGCCTCAAATCCGTATGTAACAACCGGTCCTACCAGAGAATAATGTACTTTTAATTTTATACCTCTTGTAACAAAATTTATATTTAAGATTTTAATATTTGCAAAGTAGGCTCTATTTCCTGCTTGTATCCTTTCTCGTGTGCTCATCCTAACATTATTATCATTTGATACAAAGGCACCTAGACAACTAAAGCAGGACACGCCTTTGAATCATTTGCCATTCACACTGAAATCTCTAGGAGCGCTTCTGGCCTCTGAGTTAGACATTACCATGCATGTTGACTTGTTTCCATTTACCACATGACCAATTTTCATTGCTTCTGCTTCCACTAATGCGTACATGTCTTTGACGCTATCAACGTTTCTTGCCACTATTGCATATTGTCATCTGCGTATGCACACATTTGGGAAGGTTTTATGAATATTGTGCTCCTTTTATCAATTTTATTTACTGCATTATGTAGCGCTATGTTGATCAGAACCGCAGAGAGGCCATCTCCTTATTAAGAGCAGATAGAATGTTGATAGAAATTCTGACAGTGAGTGTGGTGTCTGTGTTCCGAGGCGAGAGAGTGTATGGGTGGGTGTATTGAATGACGGCTGATCTACAAATAAAAATGTTATAGGGTCCCCGCGCCAGCCGGGAGAAAGGGAAAGCACAGATAGTAACATCGACACCAGTCACTATCCGCAGAGCAGTGCACCAGGATGCTCCCCGAAGCCGTCGGGCCCAGGAATACTCCTCCAGCAGAACACCTAAGGACCCACATCTGCCCGGAATGAAACTCGCTGGGGATTCAACACACTCCAAGGACAGTCTGCAGTACTCATGGCACTCTGGTCAAACTTGCACTCATTTTGTTATATATATTTACCTTTGCTTTTATATCCTATATTGAGATTTCAATTAATCGAATTAGTGATGTGCTAATACCACCTTCCCCCAGGACTTTAAATAATTCTTCCCGATTTATACTATCGAAGCACTGTTTAAAATCAATGAACAGGAAAAGTAGATCGACGTGATGTTCATAGAATTATTCCATCATCTCCGTAATGGTAAAGGTGTTCATATATTACCCTTAAATGTATGACAACTCTTATATTTTTCTAAATTTCCCGAGGACAGGATCCTGGTTTCCTTGAAAAGAACGCGATAATCGGCGTTTGAGAGTGCAAGCTCAGCCACCGCAGACTTTTCCGGCTCAGCCACCTTAGACGACAACAGTGGCTGTGTTCACCAATGCGGGTGCGGACGCTGCGCTTCGTGGTGCCGACGTAAATCTCGCCGCACGAGTAAGGCACGCCGCATAACCCACAAGACGAGAGTGGATCCCTGGGGTCTTTTGCCGGGCTCAGGAACTGCTAGATCTTCCTGGTCGTCCTTAAGATGGGCCTGTAGAGGTGACTCTAGAGAGGTCTCTAGGTTTTTTAAAGTTCTTTCACTGAAGGTGGCCTCCAGAGGTGAGGCCGAACGGTCTGATCACGCGAATAACAACTATCAGATGACGATTTTGGAAGACCACGGCCTTAAGCCTGGACAATAATTTAAATATATTGCCAAACATTTCTGAGTATCAAGTTCTGAAGAAATGAAAGAGATTCAGGTTCATTTGGGGGGGGGGTGATATGAAAAAGCTAAATATTGAAAACTGGTAAGCAGGGGCGAAGAACATGGACAAGTGGAATCCACTCTTAGAACAGCCTAGATACATGAAGGATTGTGGAGCCGGAGGAAATAATGAGAATGATGGCAATAATGATGATGATTACTTTAAATGCAGCGGAACGCCAATTTTTACCACTCACTTTTGACCGATGTCTCGTAGGTAATAGACCCAACAGGAAGACCATAGTTTAGGCTGAAATATAAGCCTTAGGATGACCTGGGAAATTTTATAATAGAAATTACAAGCCTAAATGTGACATCAATAACAAATGGATTCAACTGTTGGAGGATCCCAGAACTCATGAATATTTTCGTAGAAAGTTCTTCATCATATTTTCTTCAAATATGATGAAGAAAAAGTGGCTTAATTCAATAGTATATATATATATATATATATATCGAATTTTAATTGTTGCTATTTATCCAGCAGGTTATTCAGGTTATTAATTTTTACGTTCCGTCAAAGTTTAATTTCAGTTAATTCATGAAATATAAAAGGAATTTTTAAAATAAAATGAACAATACTTTAGTAATTTACGACTTAACCGCATGACTTTCTTATTCATTTATGTATGACTGACTTGACATACTTAAGTCCTTAAATTCCTAGGTGGAACACAGGGCCTGGACGAAATTTCTGCAGCGTGTTCTATCCATTGCCAGGGCCCTCACCTCCCCTCATGTCTTGTTGACACCAGCCAGCTCTCTTTCCATATTCCTCTTCCTGGTATTTCTTCGTCTTCTGCGACTGCGTCTACCTTGCAGATTCCAATTCATTCCCTGTCTAGTGATATTTTCTGGTGCTCTTCTAAGGGTGTGACCGATCCACCTCCATTTTCTTCTCTTTATCTGTAGTTGGATAGTACTTTGACTTACGGCCTCCCATAGATCTTTGTTCGAGATGGTCTTGAGCCACCAAATTCTTATTATGTACCTGAGACAGAGGTTTATGAAAGTCTGTAACCTTGAGTTAATGTCCTTTGTCACCTTCCAGGTCTCACATCCATACAGCAACACCAATTTGACATTTGAGTTAAATATTCTGAGTTTTGTCTTCTTGCGTATGTGGGGTGATCTCCATACTGGTCTTAACTGTGCAAATGCTCCTTTTCCTTTATTTATACGATTTATCACATCCCTAAGAGCATCTCCATCCTGACTAACCTTGCTACCTAGACAGCAAAATTCCACAACCCTTTCTCTAACTCTTCGGTTCAGTATCAAATCAGAATTATTTCTATGCTTAATACGCATTTCCTTGGAATTTTTGTTATTTATCTTTAAGCCTACTTGTTTGGCTTCTATTTTCAGATCGTTCAATTTAATTTCCGTATCTAGTAGGCTTTATGCAAGAAGGCACAGGTCATCCGCATAATCCAGTTCCTCCAAACGGCTATTTAAGCCCCACTGAATCCCCCATTTTCTATTTGTTGTCTCTTTCAACATGCTGTCCAGCGCTATAATAAACAAGATAGGGGACAGAAGACATCCCTGTCTTACTCCCGAGTTAAGAACAAAAGGTTGGGACAACTTTCCCCTATTCTCTACGCGACAAGTATATCAATCATATATTTCCGGTACAATTTCAGTTAATTCATCAAATATAAAAGGAATTTTTAAAATAAAATGAACAATTCTTTAGTAATTTACGACTTGACCAGCTGACTTTCTTATTCATTTATGTATACTTAACACTTAAGGTAACAAAGGTTGAATTGAATATTAATGAATTTTAAACAGATGTAATCATGTTTTGTGAGCAGTAGCCGAGCCTGTAACTCGTTTACGATTGAATCGATTCTTACTCGCGACACCGAACAAGCTGGAATTAAAAACAATAAATCTTCCCTTTCTACATCCGGTTTTAAAATTGACTGCGATCAAATAAGCGTTAGTCAGGCAAAGCAGTAAATACCCTTTGGTAGGGTTGGGGAGGGGGTTCACGTCACCCGTCCGTTGCGCCTTAAAAGGAATTAGGTTGACTGGGACTTACAGTATTTGATCCAGTCACCGAGGCTCCTACGTAAAAACCTGGTTTCAATAATGTAATACAGAATTTTCGTGCTGTAACAGATATAACATTGTTGCTGCTTTACCCCTATAATTTCCATTAAAAATAATATATATGTCTTGTGTGTATGTGTGTGCATTTAGTACGCAACTAAAAATATAACCATACACATACACGCAAACTCAATACGAATGTTATCATACTTTTAACAAGAATGTCATAAGACTGAATTAAAAAAAAATATAATGATACACTCGCTAACAAAAAAATATAAATTAACGAATTCATAAAATTTATGTAATAATAATAATAATAATAATACTAATAATAATAGAAGAAGAAGAAGAAGAAGAAGAAGAAGAAGAAGAAGAAGAAGAAGAAGAAGAAGAAGAAGAAGAAGAAGAAGAAGAAGAAGAAGAAGAAGAAGAAGAAGAAGAAGAAGAAGAAGAAGAAGAAGATATTCATTATCTGTTTTTTGAGCCTATAGGTTTTCCAATAGTGAAGCCTAACTGGTAGTTTCCGTATAGAAATTGCTTTCCTATAACCGTGGTTTGTAGAACTTTCCAGTTCAGACTTTCAATTGTCATTCTAATTTTGAAATAACATTCTTTTAATCTTTCGTGCGTCATACTGTTGTTTTTTAAGCACACCTGCGTAAATGAAATACCGTTCAAGTAACTATTTTAAAGTATGTGTATATCTTCAATTATTAATTGATTACAAATATTAAAACAGAGTTATTCAGACTATTAAGCAGAACATTCGAAAATCACTTTCTTTATGCACAAACAGCCCAGCCGTGTACCACGCGAATATCATTTCCTTTTCTTCTCCTGCCAGAAGGCCCTCATTCACACACTATGCGCCGCCTTCCTTGCCACTGTCCACCCCTTACTCGTCTTCTTCTCACCGCAGAGAACCTCAATATTTAGAATTGTGTTTCTGTATGTATTTCAACTCCACAGTCATTCAAAGAGATACCCAATTTCATCATTTCCTCCCTGAGTTGTTTGGTGTATCCGTTCAGGCTGGAAAGTTGCCAAATATATTTGAAAATTTGTTTATTTAATCTGAACCGATCCATCCGAACCAAGTTGTCCAAGGGATCTCTGTCTTTTCCTTCATAAAGCAGTTTCCAGATCTTCCAGATAACTGTACAGCTCCCGTGATATTCATTAGTTTTTAAGAGGGTTGGGGTAAATCCCAAAGAAAATAAAACTCCAGTTGGGAGCCGGAGAGGATTGTTAAAACAGCCGCCTCTCAAATGGGGAAACAGACGCTGACCAGGACGCCACTCGATACGTGATCAGACGCGTCTGGGTTTTAAAGTTCTTCCGCCCTGTCCACCGTTGGGAATTTCTTCCTCTTCCTCCCTCGAGGACGTTGACTAGTTTTTACCTGTACCCTAGGCAGGGGCTCTTACAGGGTGCTATCAGCAGGGCCAGCTGAACCCTGATTTTTGAAGGAGGTTGTTATACCTCCCGCTCCTCTTTCCTCATCACTTGCAACATGAGGCCCCGGGCTTGCGACCGGCAATATTAAACAATACTGTTGGCGGAGTTAAAAATAATTTGAAAAACATTATTTAAAACGACAGTATATTCGTAGTTGTTTACAATTCAAATGTTTTTATAAAAGTAGTCACACGCATCATTGTAAACTTTTCCTGTACAACATGCGTTGACGGTTGGAAATGGAACAAAATTTGTCACTTTTCTTTACTAAAATAGTGTTATAAAAACCTTCTTAATAAAATCCTAACGTGTTGCGCGACATAAGTGTTTTATAAATTTGAATTGTTTTCCTTTTCTTTTAAATGTTTTTTAGAACATCGTGCTCATCATTGTTTGTAAACTACTAACAATGCCAACTAGATGCCATTGGGATTCACTAACTACTAGCAAAGAGACCAAGATATCTAAATTTGCTTACACGTTCAACTGGCCTTTGTTTATATGAAGGGTACAGTTTGTGAACTTGTTCTTAGATACAATCATTAGCTTCGTTTTATTAACACTGATGTCTAGACAATATCTACGGCAGCTTTCTCTCACTCTATTCATTAGTTGTTGCAGCCCCCCTAAGCTTTCTGCGAATATGACGGTATCATTCGCATAACATATATATGTTGTTTAATCTTTCACCGTTCAGAGAGATTCCCGCATCACATTCATCTAAAGCTTCTCTAAAAATATCTTCCCGAGTAGATGTTGAATAAAAGTGGAGATAATAGACATCGTTGTCTCACTCTACCCAGAATCTGTATCTCTTCAGTCTTCTCTTATCTACTCTAACCACTGCAAGTTGGTTCCAATACACTGTAGCTATTATCCTTAGCTACACTCTCAAGAAATAAAGGGGCAGAATTGAAAAGGCAAGAGCAGTGTACACTAGAACTAGCAGTGTATTCAAGTCACGATTTAACAATACACAGAAAGATGAGACTTTTACGCTGCTAAGTAATCTCGGTCTTCTTCTACGCCGTAGAATCTTGGACGTTGACTGAAGCCACAATCAAAAAATTGGAATCTTCCGAAATGTGGCTTTACAGTAGAATACTCAGCATTTCATGAACAGCACATATAACTAATATTGAAGTTCTTATGAAGATGAAGAAAGATAGGGAAGTTATTAACACAGTGAAGATAAGAAGGCTTCAGTATCTGGGACATCTCATGAGAAATGAACAGAGATTTTACTTATTGCTGTCCATACTGCAGGGAAAAGTACTTGAAAAGAAAGGGGGGAGTGGTAGTAGTAGTAGTAGTAGAAGTAGTAGTAGTAGTAGTAGTAGTAGTAGTAGTAGTAGTAGTAGTAGTAGTAGTAGTAGTAGTAGTAGTAGTAGTAGTAGCAGCAGCAGCAGCAGCAGTAGTAGTTATAGTAGTAGTAGTAGTAATTGTAGTAGTAGTAGTAGTAGTAGTAGTAGTAGTAGTAGTAGTAGTAGTAGTAGTAGTAGTAGTAGTAGTAGTAGTAGCAGCAGCAGCAGCAGCAGTAGTAGTTATAGTAGTAGTAGTAGTAATTGTAGTAGTAGTGGTAGTAGTAGTAGTAGTAGTAGTAGTAGTAGTAGTAGTAGTAGTAGTAGTAGTAGTAGTAGTAGAAAGTGCAGTAAGGGAAGGTAGTAGATAAGAAAGGTTCCGTATCTGGGACATCTCATGAGAAACGATTTTTTCTATTTTTATTATTATTATATTTATTTATATTTATTTCTATTATTCTAAACTTTCCGATTCTATGGATTTGCAGATCTGGGTCTTCTTCTTGCATGTCTCCTATTTTCAGATATTCTGTTTTAGTAGTGTTTTTGGTACCATATATATGATTTGCAATAAAGTTTTAATAACTCACATTTTTAAACACGATCGATTTCGGTCATAGACCATCGTCAGTTCATGTATAGAGTGCACTTGCGGTCACAATATCATAAAACAGCCACTATTTACATAAACGAATTTGTAGACCTTGATTAATGATGTATGTAGAGTTTCGACACCCACGTACTTATCACGTTCATTAATGAATTTCTACGAATTCCTTTTTTGTAAATAGTGGCTGTTTTACGATATTGTGACCGCCAAGTGCAGTGTATATAACCTGACGATAGTCTATGACCGAAATCGATCGTGTTTAAGACTGAGTAACTAAAACTTTATTGCAAATCATATATATGGTACCTTTAGACTATGAACAATAAATACACTACAATAGAAAATTGAAATTACACTTTCATTCACGAAAAATATTAAATACTTTTTTACTTCCATATTCCTTAAGGAAATTGAAGTATGGTGATAGCGAAAAAATCGTGTTCGATATAAGGGCTGATTCTCATTTTACTACCTTTAGAACATGAAGTCATTTTCTGAAAAGTGTCTGTGTGTCTATGTGTGTGTCCGTCTGTGCGTAGAATTTTTTCTATGTCTAACGATAACTGCCGCAAATTCAAATAAAATCAAATTCTTTTTTGCATGTGTCTCTGCGTTGTAGAGATCTCAAAGTCTGTTGATTTTGGTGAAGATCGGGTAAGCTGTAGGGGTAATTTACCTGTAACGTTTTATGTTTTAACAAGAATAAAGTACTTGATTTTGATAAATAAAGTAGCCTGAAAAGATACTCATAATAATCCACTGTAGAAAGATAGATGAAATGTTTATAAATGAAGAGGGTAGTTGAAGGGTAAGGGGGTTATTTTCTATAAATAAAAATAATAGTTGAATGGGGAGGGGAAAATGTTTTTACGTGTACTACGTTATAGGCAACAAAGAACTAGTCTGTAGTTAAAATTCCTTCCCGGGATGTTTGGCCGTGGTCTAATGTTTTCTGCAAAACCAGACGTTTCGGCAGTGCCATCGACTGCCATCATCAGTGAAAATCGATTGCGCTAACGTGAGGTGGTTTACGTTAATGACCACAGTACTGTGGTTAAGGCTGAAGAAACAAGTAGTTTCTATTGAAAAATTTCATTTTCAAAATGATCTTAAATATAAATCTTAGAACATGGAAGTCATGTATGGCTCTAAATACAGATATTTTATTTACTGTGCAGTTGGGTTTATGATTAAAATAACGGTTTGTTGGTGAGTTGTGAAAGGAGCGTTAACTATAATGCGATATAAAAAAGAAATGCTTTTTCGTTGAGCTTATTTCCTGGTAAATAAAATACTTGCAGAAAATTTTCTTCAACAAAAACGCAGGCTGTAAAGCTGACAGCAATGTTTGTAAATGTTCTGTTTTACATTTGTTAGGCGGCCGTCGTTCGTTGAATGAACTTGTATAGTGTAAGCCAAATGTACCAGTTGACATCACGGTGGGAAATTGAAATCCTTATCGCAAGGTGAAAAACGTATAAAACAGATTGAATCCGAGAATTAAACACGCCCCAGTATAGCCTGTGTACCGCGTGCATTGTGCCGACTCTAGTACACTGCACAAGTCAAAGAACATGGTTGTACTTAGAAATGCGTCAATTGCCAATTTTCGCTTTAATTTCTATTACTTGTTACATTACTTACGGTTTATATAAATCAAAGCGTGCACGGAACAAAGAATACACACATTCACACCCAAAATAGAAATACATATTATTTATTCTGATTTACATATTTAATATTTATAGTAACTTTACGTCAAGATGTTTTCTTTATTTGGAACATGTTTCGGTACATCCAGTATTCCCATCCTCAGCCTTCTTATTTTTGGATCTTTTGGAGTATTTGTGTGTTGGTTGGTTGTTGTTGTGGTATCCTGTTGGCCTTTGGCACTTTAAATTGTTATTATTGTGTGTGATTGTGGTCTGTATATTAGTATTTTCTGTATTTTCAATGTTGAGTGCTTTGAAAATTGTGTCATGTTTTGTATTGATTTGTATTTATTCAGATATTAGTTTGTTTTGTGTTTTATATTTGTATATTCGTAAATTTTTCCAAATGTTCATTATGGTGCCTTTGTGTGGTATGTGTTTTATTAGTGTCATGTTGGTTATGTCTGGGAATTCATGTCCAGTGTTTATTGCATGTGTGGCTAAATTGGGTTATGTATTTCTGGTTTTTTTGTATGCGTTTAAATGTTCAAAATAACGTTTTTTCAGTTGTTTTTGGTTTGTCCTATGTAACATTTATTGGAATCTTGACATTCAATTTTGTATATACCATTGGTTGTTGTATTACCTTTGTTGTGTGGGTTATTTAGTTTTTGTAGATTGTTTTTATTAGTTTTGTATGCTATTTTAATGTCTGTGTTTTTAAGTAGTTTTGTTAGTTTTGTCAAGTTATTATTTATGTATGTGAATGTGGCCCATTTTTTATTGTTGTTTTATTTATGTGTTGTTAATTTTGATTAATTCGTATTTCTTCAGTTTTTATTTTATATTTGATTTTATTTTCTATTTTGTTTACAGTGTTTTTGTTGTATCCATTTTCATAAGTAATTTGTTAAAATAAAACTAAACTTTATCAGTATTTTTCTTATTGTCAAAATAATTCAATTTATACTAAAGAAAAGTATATTCCTTATCATCATCTTTACAACTCGGCATAGGTAAGGTGGTGTCATTTCCGCCTTTAATACTCCTCCAGCAATCTCCTCCTAGGTGTACCTACACACATCTGTGTTCAATAGCTTTGTATTTCCAGACTTGTTTGGGCAGTCTGGAAGTTGACATCCTTTCTAAGTGTTAGTTCCACCGTTGTGTGCCGAAGCAATTTTAAAATTCGAAAGTCGAACCTCCCGGCCAGTTCAAAAGTCGCGCGAAGGCCACGGGTTTCGGAATTGTACGTTAATTGAGCGAGATAGGCGAATTTGATCGCTGCGTCGCGGCAACGAGCGTTGTTGATATATAGAGTAAACCAGTCTGCAGTGACCTTGACCGCCAACGATATTGGTGTGGCAGACATATGAACAGCTGCCTTAAGCGATTCGCGACTTGTTTTTTGAACCCTCGTTGCTTAGCCGAGACCATTTTTCTCTATCATTTCTTTCTCTGCATTTCGAATGATCGGTTCGTGGACTGGCGGCCTGGTTATGTGCTCAGTATCTTCATCTGCCATGCACGTATAAGTTGAAGTGTCTCAAGGTTCTCGAGCAACCGAGAGATGGGGTGTCAACGTGATGATGACTGCCCACCCGTCATCATCAGCAGATAACTAGCTGTAAATGCTCCTCCACGCCGCCAGCCACGCACAGGCTCCAGTACATCGATAACACCGATTTAGAAAGAACATCTACTCGTCACTACCGGCACCACTGCTGACCATCGTAACCACAGGGCCGAACTCAAACCTCCAGTCTTGGAAACACAGGTGGGATCTTTCTATTACTATTAACTTTCGACACCTTCAGCATTTCTTCAGCTCTAAGCAGGAAGACATGTGCACACAAACCTGTGAATTTGTAAAACTTACATCTGTAAAGTTGTAAATTTTGGTGAGAACATGCACAATACATGTGTAAGGCTGGTTCCTTTTCACTGTGGAAAGGGGCATCCCATTCTGATATTGCCAATTAATTTCCAATATTGAAATAGTTTTCTAGTTTTGACGTTCTTATATAAAGGGAGATATTTACACACACATATATATATATATATAGGATATAAAACAAATTTAAATGAAGGTTGATTACATTATAACAGGATATTATTGGTTAGAACAAGTCCCTTTAAAAAACTTATGCATGATGTTCTATATTGTCAATTGGGTGAAATCATTCAATTTTCAGATTGTTTTAGTAAATTGTTCCTGTTGGTTTTGGTTATGCTAACCAGAGTAAAGGCATATACTGGACTGGTGTTCCATAGTGGTAACTGGTAACTTTGAATTCACTTTGCAATTCTATATTTTGATGAATCGAGGGTCGTGTTAGAGGTTACCACTTGGGGAGCCATTGATTTGGTGGTTGCTAGTCATGCGGATTATTTTTCACTCGAAATAAAATAATTGTGTGTATGTACGTGTATGTAGATGTGTGAATATATGTATGTGTATGTGTATTTCCCAAAAGGTTAAGAATAAGAATTGCTGTACAGCTATATATATATATATGTATGGGAATATTAATTAATCTAGTAATTTTTGTTAAATATTCAAAACTTAAGACACATCAAGAATAATGATTCAATTGGTCTGAATTGTTATACAATATATAATGCCAATGTTAAAAGAGAAATATTATGAAAGAGAAGCACCAATAAAGATGGAAATTTGTTATTGTTGCACGAGTATTTTATTTCCAAGTCCTGTCAATATGGGCCAAAGAGATGTTTCAGTTGTTTGTAATCTTTTAATTATTAGTTCAAGTTAAAAACTTGTAATTCTTCTCTTATGGCCTCATTTCTTATACGGTCAAATTCAGAACACCTTTCAACTGTTCTTAAGAATGAAATTTCCAAGGACTTTTTTTTTTTTTTTTTTTTTTTTTGTATCTCGACGTAGCTTGTTTCTAAAATACGGTTGATTGTTCCATAGATGGAATGGATCTTACCTAACTTAATATCAATTTCATAATTCGTATATCATAGGCAATATCATTTCCCAAATAATTAAAGTCGCTCACCTGTTCTAGAATTCAGTCACTAATTATTATTTTTGTTCATATTTGCTCCTTACCCCAAAATGTTGTTAACTTTGTTTTTACAGTGGAGATTTAATATTATATAAAATGAAACACACAGGAAAATCAATAAACAAAAATCAATCTGCGGATTTAATGGTGATTTCAATACATATCTTTTCCACGGGTCGCGACATTGAGATTACAAACAAAATAACTGTGTGTGTGTGGGGGGGGCTCGTGTGTGTGTGTGTGTGTGTGTGTGTGTGTGTGTCGAACGATTTGGAGAACGTTGCGAAATAATTAAAAAAAAAAACAAATAAAATTTTATAAAACAATGACAATACCTACACTACTATATGGTTCTGAAACTTGTGTCATAAAGAAAACTGATGAACAGAAGATACAAACAGCAGAAATGAAATTTCTAAGATCAGTTAAGAGGTGTAGTAGACGAGATCATATAAGAAATGCAGAGATAAGTAGTGATTTAGGTATTTTTCCAGTCAATGAAATAATCAAAGAATACAGAAGAAAATCGATTCAACACATACATAGAATGGAAGAAAGTAGAATAACGAAGATGGCAAAAGATCACAACTCTAGAGACAGAAGAAAAGATGGCAGACCTAAGGTGGACTGTGGAATACAAACAGGCCGCTAAAGCCTAAAACCGTTAAGAAGATAATGATGATAACTGTATGCCATGTCCCTTTTACAGATTTTTACAAAGAATCATTACAAACTGAAGTAAGATGTATGTTCGGTTTTAATAGAAAGCTGCGGAAAGCATTTCTAATGTAATCACAGTTTGTGTTCAATGTTACTTCTTTGTGATGTGTCTACTGAAGTCGAGCCCTTAATGGTCAGCGAACACTACACCAGCACGGACCGGCACGGACCTGCAAACAGTACACCCTCGCACACTTCTCCTGCACCGACCAGCGCCAACCTGCATCTTTCGTGTTGGATTGGCGGGGGGGGGGTGTCAGTCTAGCTGACATAGCAATTTTGTTTTCAGCTTAGTTTTTATCAAATCATGGAGGAATTCTATATCTTTAACGAGTACTCCTTGTTGAATCGTTGTTGTACGAAGAGGAGAACGAAGAGGACCGAACAAAGACGACAAGGTTATGGATCCATTCTATTAACTAGAAGAGGCCGTTTGTTGGTGAGTTTCATCTAGGGTTGCCAACCATACTTTATTTTTGGTGAATATACTTTATACTTTTGCATAAAAATAAAGTATGCGAAAATACTTTATTTTGAGTCTTTACTGTAATCCACGAAACGAAACACTCTCATAAGTAATTTACGAACGATTTATCGATGCCTAAGATAAAACAGAACGGAACACACATGATTATCAATGATTATTTATTACTGAACTAAACGGCAGATGGCAGTCCATATTGGTTTCCTTTCTAGATCATTATTTATACGTTGTTGTAAAAAAGATTAAATATTAAAATGGATGATTTATATTCCGAGTCAATAAGACTTAAAGGAATCCGAAGACAATCAACAAATAATGACAAAGAATTTTCAGAAAAAAATACTGCTGAAAAGTGGCAATATGTACTTACGAATGCGTGTGATAACTTACCAAATATAAAAAAAAATTATTTCTTATCTGCTCTCTGTTCCCGCAACCTCAGCTTTCACTGAAAGAGTTTTCTCGGTGATGAATGTAAAGTGGCGAGAAGAGAGAAACAGAGCGTCCATAAATTTAATAAAAAATGAGTTATTTATTTATTTAAATCTAGATTTAGTTTGTAATACTAGCTATCAAACTCTCAAAGATAACCAAAAATTTTTAGCTTGTGCTAAAAGCACAAAAAATATATATTTAAGGCAACAAAAACTTAGATTTAAATAATACATTTTTTTTTTACAAATACTTTTTTTTTCCTCTTCCAACAGACAAGTTACGTTATTTTCCTCAAAAAAAGTTGGCAACCCTAGGTTCATCACCTGTTTCCAGATCTGCAACAGTATCCGAAAATGTTCTTTCAGTATTTTCGGATGTCAAGATTTAAATTCTATGAGGTGTTGGACATAATTCGTTGCTATATACTCTATGAAAACACGAAGATTCGTAAGGCAGTGTCACCTGAAGAGAGACTCCCAGTTTTTTGAGGTAAGTAGACTGACTAGCATAGATGCTAAACCAAAAGAATACTAATGTAGATATTGTATTATGTCTACAGAATATGGGCGTGGACAATAGAAATAAACTGTAGTTTTTAAATGTTTATTGTGTCTGCGAAAAACTGTACGTTTGCCTACTCAACAACTGTTAGTACGCCAGGCAGGAAGACGCAAGAACAAAAAAAAAATCGTCACTATTCATCGTATTAAATTAATTAAAAACCTTGGCCCCGAATATCGCTTGCCGTGGTGAATTATTAATTATTTCAGTAAGAAACGTGAGGTGGTTTTCACAGCTCGGACCAAAATTAATTAATTTGCTTTACAAAAAAAAAAAAAAAATATGCGTTAAGCCAAAGACGAAAACTAATTAATTTTCTGCCAAACAGTGTTTGCATTTAAATTAACTGATATCTAAAACATATCGCAAAATAAAATGTGTAATTTGTATACTATAAACACTTTTCTTTATTTCTTTTGTTTGCAATATAAAATCAAAGTAAGCTTCAGCTTTCTAATTGAGACGTGTTTTTGCAAAAAACGTGAATCAAAAGAGGATGATCGTAGACATCATTGAGAGAAAATTGTAATTATAGTTATTGAGTTTTATTTAAACATATTGCTACGAAAATTATGTAATGCTCTCGAAAAGCGGGCAGGTGCAGTTATGTAAACGGTCTACAGGAAATAGGACATAAGTTCCGATCCAAAAGTGCCAAGACAAAAGTTCCAAAAAGTTTAAGTTCCAATTTCAAATAATTGTTTTTCATTACTATTTTGTTTCTGAGCAACAGAACGTTAGTGTTATTATAAATTGTTTCATAACCTACTTAAACTACAAAATTCAGAGCTTCAAAATTTATCGTAACTTCATTAAAAATTGAATTTTGATCCGATATGCCCGAACTCATTCAGAAGGGCAAGACAGTTTATTTACATTTCTGTGGTTTCCTGTACTACAAACATTCATCGAATAAGGAAACTGTCTATTGGCGTTGTAGAAGGAAAAATGAGTGCCCTGCTCGAGTTTCAACTGAAAGTAATGGACACGAAATTATTGTTCGTAAAGGTGGTGAAGCTACTGCACATACGCATGCTCCAAATCGCGAAACTTTCGATAATTTCATTGATGAGGTTCCAGAGAATTTTCTTCCAGTAGCCGAATATTCCGAAGTGACATATGTATGTGGTAGACCAACCAGAGGTAGAAGGAGAGCGATTCCTGTACGTTATGCCCCAGAACTGTGGAATCAACACTATGCTGTTCTTCAAAGAATGGCACGAACCAATTATTCATCTGAAGGGTGGCATAATCGCTTTCAGGTAGTGGTGGGACGGTGCCATCCAAGCTTATATAATTTTCTGAACGAGCTTCAATATGAACAAGGTAACACAGAAAGCATGATACGACAACTCAATCTAGGACAAAAAATAAAAAAATCCAACGTCAGCTCGTCGACGAAATTTTGAAGAAAGAATTTTCAACATTGTTCAGCGACATCCAGAATACGTTGAACATGATACAATCACAGATTGCCTGAAAGCTATAGGCTATTATTTACATTTTAAAATTTGTTTGGAAATTTTGTACTTTTGAAACTTTATAGCCTACTAATAGAACTTTGTGCAATTGGAAAAATAAAAATTGGAGCTTTCGAATTGGAACTTTTGTCTTGGAACTTTTGGATTGGAACTTTTGTCTTGGAACTTTTGTCTTGGAATTTTTGGATTGGAACTTTTGGATTGGAACTTTTGTCTTAGAACTTTTGGATTGGAACTTTTGTCTTGGAACTTTTGGATTGGAACTTTTGTCACCCAATCGGTCTACATGTTTCTCGGCTAGCCGAGCAGGTGGAGTGTCTCTATCAAGGCCGTGCACTCAAGTAGCTTCCAGACAGTCTGAACACTCTTGACTACGCAAATTATGGTGGCACACCGCCAAAAGAAATGAACATTATTCTCGGACATCTTTGTAGAAATCTGTAAAACTCCAAGTTAACGAGTGTGAAAAAGACAGCTGAAGTGTACAATGAAATAAATTCTTCTATTAGACATATAAAATAAAAACAAGTAAATTTCACAAATAGAAAACTGTAATTTGTATGATCAAAGTTTTCCGGGCTGTTTGGCCGTGGTCCGTGGTTTATTTCCAAACCAAACGTTTCGGCAGCTCCAATGGCTGCCATCATCAGTGGAATAATAAAAATCCTGAACGTAGGGTGTTTACGTCAGGCCCACAGTACTGTGTATGAGCCTATACCACAGTACTGTGGGACTGACGCAAACACCCTACGTTCAGGATTTTTATTATTCCACTGATGATGGCAGCCATTAGAGCTGCCGAAACGTTCGGTTTGGAAATAAACCATGGACCACGGCCAAACAGCCCGGATATCTTTGATCATACAACTGACACCGGCCGTGAAAGCCTGAGGACAATGTTAGAAAACTGTAATCTTTTGTTGTATAAAACAGTTCACAATCATTTCTGTAATCTTTGGTTCCGGAAAATGTGTTAACATTGTATAGTCGGAGTAATAACAATAGAAAATATTACAGAGTATGGACCACAGGGCAAGAAACCTCATGACCACAGGACGGCCAAAGATCATGTGATAGAGGACGCTAAGAGGATGGACCAGTAGCAGTGGAGAACATCACGACGAATGGAAAACTGCGATGTATGGTATGAAAATAATACTTGTCATTATCGTTGGGCTGGGAGAAGTCCTGAGAGCAGAGAATAACGACTAGAACTACGTAAAGGAGATACAGCTTTAATAACGAAGACGACGATGTTAACAATACTTGTAGATATCCGCGTAACTCCAAGTTAATGTATATGACAGACTGTCGGCTGAAGTGTAATGTGGAATAAATTCCTCTATTAGAGATAAAAAACAAACAAGTATAGTTCACAAATAGAAAACAGTAAACCGGTATTTTTTCTCTGCTGTTTAGCAAAACTATTACATAAGCAACTGTTCCTAATCATCATCATAATCATCACCACTCCAAGAAATAGGCCTTAGACCTGTTTTGGAACCCATCTCCTCCTCGGTCTACCGACATCTCTTTTCCCAGTAGGGTGATAACCCAAGGCAGCCACATGTAGACGGATATCCGGTATGCGATTCAAGTGTTCACACCATCTCCTTACACGCCGCTTCATACGCTCTAGTGTTCACAGGGGTTGCTTATACCCTTTAAAATTACTTGAGTATTGTTCGACTAAGATCTGGCGTACCTGTGCTCTTTGTCGTTTTGCGACTCTGAAGAAGAATAAAATCCTCCGGCGGCTGGGATTGAAACGTAAGCCTACTATGTTGCAAGTTATCAGCAACCGACCACGGCCCCACAGCCCGGTTTTATTTCAACCTTATTGTGTTTAATTCGTTTTAATCGTGAGTGTTGGTTCTACGGAATTTAACATCCTTCGAGGTTGGTGCCGACCTTGAAAAGTTTGATAACCAATGACTAAGAGGACTTATTCAAGTAAGGACAAATATGTTCAGAAGCCATACTGTGTGTCCTTGTTTGATTATATCAGCCTCTTTGGTACGAATATAACGTCTCAGACGTGTCAGAGCAGTTTGTGGTGTAAATGTATTTCGTTGTCAAGACGTTAGGCAGAGAATTCTTGGGAGGGATGTTTGTCACTTGCGGTGACGGCCAATTAATTAAGAGAACATTGGGGTGTGCTCACGCCACGCAAAACTCTGGTGTAAGGAGGACGTGTTTGACAGTGAACTTGATGGATGTCTCGAGAGATTGGTAAACTTTTGGTGGTAAACACATTAACTTAACGCATAAAGTTTCTGTACCAAAAGTCTATAATAAGGGCGTGGGTGTGTGTATTTTAAAACTTGAATAACTTTACTTAAGGAAAAAGTTTATGTGAGTTAAACAAAATTATCTACGCGTTTAGTTATCTCTCTGTGACAGAGAGGGAGTAATTTTCACACAGATATTACATATGTTGATGGAATAGTACATTAAACAGTCTACAGATCACTTAAATATCGTTTTAGGGTCAAACGTATAATGTTTCACACTATGGAAATAAAACTGCTTTGCCTGCGTATTTTACAAGAACCTGTACTGAACTTACATGCATGCTGCTAATTATGTACAGTTTTTCTATTGACAAATTGTTCGACTTAATTTTTATTTTTGGTGATCGTAGGTCTTTTCAGATTTCGTTGTCCATGACGTGTCCGTTGATTATTAACCAACTACTATAAATATTGTTACGACGGTCTACTCGATCGTCGTAGGTACAGTGGAAACAAAATAACTACAAGATATCAATTAAGTCACTAATCACCAGCTTCAATTTTTACAGTAAAACAGTTCGTAATTAACAACACATTCTACTACAACAAATCAAATAAAAATTGTTCACACGCAATAAAAAGTCACTAATATTAAACGCAATTGTATCTATAATATACTCGTATAAAGCCCCAGAGGTCACTCACTGACTGACTGACTCACTGACTGACATAAATTCTAACCCATAAGGAAGCCTCGGAGCGAAAAAACACAAGAAACCTTTTTTATTCCCCGTCCAAAGTAATTTGGGGAAAAATTATAAAACCAAAGCTTTGTGCAATCGCAAGCCCGAAAAAACGAATTTCGTCTGACTCCTGGGATAGGTTCGTTCGGAGGCCGTTGTAAATATGTACATAGCTACCCCGACGTTCATCAGATCGGGGCGTCCACCGATGGGGTCTGGGGTCGTCGGAGCCGCGAGTTACAATTATACCGCCCGATTATAAAACGCAACACTTCACAAATAACTACTTGAACATAGACAGTAATAACTCGAACCGCTTTGTAAATATATCGCAGTAATACTGACTATAAATCCGCTGCCGCCATTTATTTATTGTCGCCGAAAATATAGACGATTCCTAATTGCGTCTTAGCGTCCGTATGAACTACGTAATTAATTGCGGCCTTGACACAGTCCATACGGCTGGCGGCACCGAGAAGACTCTCGCAAATGCGTCTAAAAGCACGCACACCACACGCTTACATTCTGGATCTCTGTGAAACGACATTAAACTACCAAAAAACTATTTGTGTCTTGTGTTTCGATAAACACGTCGATTGTTCTGTGACGTCGTAACAGTGTAATACTACTGACTCGGATTTTTATTGGTAAAAAAGTAAAATTTTTTTATACTGTATTGTTATTATCTCCAGCTAACCTCTTTATTAAACGGCCACCTTTCTAAGCGGCCACATTTTACGGTGATCCAATGGTGGACACTAAAGACAGGTTTTACTGTATTGTCAGCAAAGCTTTAAAAAAATCTGACGTTGCTTCAGAGGCAGTCAAAATAATCTCTCAAGATTTTATCAAAACTCGTACTGAGTCCACGTTCAAGGAAATGATTAGTAACGCAAAAACTGTTGCCAAAGAAGTTCAACTCTTCAACTCTACTGACTTGCTTTTTGAACCCTCGTGGCTTAGCCGAGACCATTTTTCTCTATCGTTTCTTTCTCTGCATTTCGAGTGATCGGTTCGTGGACTGGCGGCCTGGTTATGTGCTCAGTATCTTCATCTGCCATGCACGTATAAGTTAAAGAGTCTCAAGGTTCTCGAGCAGCCGAGGGATGGGGTGTCAACATGATGATGACTGCCCACTCGTCATCATCAGCAGAGAACAAGCTGTAAATGCTCCTCCACGCCGCCAGCCACGCACAGGCTCAAGTACATCGATAACACCGAATTAGAAAGAACATCTACTCGTCATTACCGGCACTACTGCTGACCATCTTAACCACAGGCCCAAACTCAAACCTCCAGTCTTGGAAACACAGGTGGGATCTTTCTATTATTATTAACTTTCGACACCTTCAGCATTTCTTCAGCTCTAAGCAGAAAGACGTGTGCACACAAACTTGTGAATTTGTAAAACTTTAAATCTGTAAAGTTGTAAATTTTGGTGAGAACATGCACAATACATGTGTAAGGCTGGTTCCTTTTCACTGTGGAAAGGGGCATCCCATTCTGATATTGCCAATTAATTTACATTATTGAAATAGTTTTCTAGTTTTGACGTTCTTATGTAAAGGGAGATATATATATATATATATATATATATATATATATATATAGGATATAAAACAAATTTAAATGAAGGTAGATTACATTATAACAGGATACTATTGGTTAGAACAAGTCCCTTTAAAAAACTTATGCATGATGTTCTATATTGTCAATTGGGTGAAATCATTCAATTTTCAGATTGTTTTAGTAAATTGTTCCTGTTGGTTTTGGTTATGCTAACCAGAGTAAAGGCATACACTGGACTGGTGTTCCATAATGGTAACTGGTACCTTTGAATTCACTTTGCAATTCTATATTTTGATGAATCAAGGGTCGTGTTAGAGGTTACCACTTGGGGAGCCATTGATTTGGTGGTTGCTAGTCATGCGGATTATTTTTCACTCGAAATAAAATAATTGTGTGTATGTACGTGTATGTAGATGTGTAAATATATGTATGTGTATGTGTATTTCCCAAAAGGTTAAGAATAAGAATTGCTGTACAGCTATATATATATATATATATATATATATATATATATATATGTATGGGAATATTAATTAATCTAGTAATTTTTGTTAAATGTTCAAAACTTAAGACATATCAAGAATAATGATTGAATTGGTCTGAATTGTTATACAATGTATAATGCCAATGTTAAAAGAGAAATATTATGAAAGAGAAACACCAATAAAGATGGAAATTTGTTATTGTTACACGAGTATTTTATTTGCAAGTCCTGTCACTATGGGCCAAAGGCATGTTTCAGTTGTTTGTAATCTTTTAATTATTAGTTCAAGCTAAAAACTTGTAATTCTTCTCTTATGGCCTCATTTCTTATACGGTCAAATTTAGAACACACCTTTCAACTGTTCTTAAGAATGAAATTTCCAAGGCCTTATTTTACTGTTTTTTTTTTTTTTTTTTTTATCTCGACGTAGCTTGTTTCTAAAATACGGTTGATTGTTCCATAGATGGAATGGATCTTACCTAACTTAACATGAATTTCATAATTCGTATATCATAGGCAATATCATTTCCCCAATAATTAAAGTCGCTCACTTGTTCTAGAATTCAGTCACTAATTATTATTTTTGTTCATATTTGCTCCTTACCTCAAAATGTTGTTACCTTTGTTTTTACAGTGGAGATTTAATATTATATAAAATGAAACACACATGAAAATCAGTAAACAAAAATCAATCTGCGGATTTAATGATGATTTCAATATATATCTTTTCCACGGGTCGCGACATTGAGATTACAAACAAAATAACTGTGTGTGTGTTAGGGGGGGCACTCGTGTGTGTGTGTGTCTCGAACGATTTGGAGAACGTTGCGAAATAATTTAAAAAAAACCAAATAAAATTTTATAAAACAATGACAATACCTACACTACTATATGGTTCTGAAACTTGGGTCATAAAGCAAAAAGGTGAACAGAAGATACAAACTGCAGAAATGAAATTTCTAAGATCAGTTAAGAGGTGTAGTAGACGAGATCATATAAGAAACGCAGAGATAAGAAGTGATTTAGGTATTTTTGCAGTTAATGAAATAATCAAAGAATACAGAAGAAAATCTATTCAACACATAGATAGAATGGAAGAAAGTAGAATACCGAAGATGGCAAAAGATCACAACTCTAGAGACAGAAGAAAAGTTGGCAGACCTAAGGAAAGGTGGACTGTGGAATGCAAACAGGCCGCTAAAGCATAAAACCGTCAAGAAGAAGATGATGATGATAACTGTATGCCATGTCCCTTTTATAGATTTTTACGAAGAATCATTACAAACTGAAGTAAGATGTATGTTCGGTTTTACTAGAAAGCTGCGGAAAGCATTTCTTATGTAATCACAGTTTGTGTTTAATGTTGCGTTTTTGTGTTGTGTCTACTGAAGTTTAGACTTAAAGGTCCGCGCACAGTACGCCAGCACGGACCTGCAAACAGTACACCCTCGTACACTTGTCCTGCACCAACCAGCGCCAACCTGTATCTTTCGTGTAGGTTGGGGGGGGGGTGTCAGTCTAGCTGACATAGCAAATATTGTTTTCAGCATAGTTTTTTTATCAAATCATGGAGGAATTCTGTAGCTTTAACGAGTACTCTTTGTTGAATCGCTGTTGTACGAAGAGGAGAAGGAAGAGGACCGAACAAAGACGACAAGGTTATGGATCCATTCTATTAACTAGAAGAGGCCGTTTCTTGGTGAGTTTCATCACCTGTTTCCTGTCCTGCAAGAGTGCCCAAAAATGTTCTTTCAGTATTTTCGGATGTCAAGATTTAAATTCTATGAGCTGTTGGACATAATTCGTTCCTATATACTCTATGAAAACACGAAGATTCGTAAGGCAGTGTCACCTGAAGAGAGACTCCCAGTTTGTTGATGTAAGTAGACTGACTAGCATAGATGCTAAACCAAAAGTATACTAATATATACTGTTTCTGTTCTTAACTTAATCCTGATGTAAACAAACCCACGTGGCTCATCTGAAACGCTATTGGTCAGGGGCGTTGACATTCTTCACACAGTAATCTGTTACGCGCATGTGCAGAATGTCTGTATAGTCATGAGAGTTGTCATTACTGCGACAAGTGGTTTTGATTACGTGTAATCATCTTTATGAATACACAGTAGAACTTTATTGCTGCTTTCAAAATTAACATAAATTTAAAAAGTTTTTAGTAAATGATATTGACGAAAAATCGAGGCACGCCGTTTTAAAACTTCCTCCTTACCACTGTATTCTGAATCCCATTGAATAAATATGAAACCAGTTAAAAGGATATGTTGCCCGTCACGACACAACATATAAGCTGCATGATGTAAAAGAACTGATAGAGAAGACGGAAATGAAATAACAACGGACAATTGGAGTCGTTGTGTCGAGCATGTATTCAAGGAAGAAGACAAAGGAATGGGCCAAATTACAGACACCGTCGTGGACAATCTTATCATCCGCACTGGTGACTCAAGTCCGACACAGACATGAAAGGCATTGAATTACTCTCTGACGGTAGTTGATAACATACAGCATACTGGCAATTATCACAGCTTCTACTTTTGCTTTAAGTATAGGCCTACTTTATTTTTTTTCTTGCGATATTCAAACAGTGAATAAAAAAAAGCCATTCGTATTCACTCTGTCTTATAAAATATGCCATTGTCGGTCTGACACAGTCACACAAATATCACTTTGGTCAGGACAAATTATGACAGTTTACGTGTGTTTATGCAGTATCAATATTATATGTACCCTGTCTGTAGTACTTCTGTCGGTGTGACACGCCTCTAATTCAAGCAGCAAATAGCGTTCCAGATGTGCCACGCCTGTTTGTCTACATCAGGATTAAGCTAAGAACGGAAAGAATATAGATATTGTATTATGTCTATAGAATATGGACGTGGACAATAGAAATAAACTGTGGTTTTTAAGTGTTTATTGTGTCTGCGAAAAACTGTATGTTTGTCTACTCAACTACTGTTAGTACGCCAGGCAGGAAGACGCAAGAACAGAAAAAAATCGTCACTATTCATCGTATTAAATTAATTAAAACCCGTGGTCCCGAATATCGCTTGCCGTGGTGAATTATTAATTATTTTAGTAAGAAACGTGAGGTGGGTTTCACAGCTCGGACCAAAATTAATTAATTTGCTTTACAAAAAAAAAAAAAAAAATATGCGTTAAGCCAAAGACGAAAACTAATTAATTTTCTGCCAAACAGTCTTTGCATTTAAATTAACTGATATCTAAAACATATCGCAAAAGAAAATGTGTAATTTGTATACTATAAACATTTTTCTTTATTTCTTCTGCTTGCAACATAAAATCAAAGTAAGCTTCAGCTTTCTAATTGAGACGTGTTTTTGCAAAAAACGTGGATCAAAACAGGATGATCGTAGACATCATTGAGAGAAAATTGTAATTATAATTACTGAGTTTTATTTAAACATATTGCTACGAAAATTATGTAATGCTGTCGAAAGTGGGCAGGCGCAGATATGTAAACGGTCTACAGGAAATAGGACATAAGTTCCTATCCAAAAGTGCGAAGACAAAAGTTCCAAAAGTTTAAGTTCCAATTTCAAATAATAGTTTTTCATGACTATTTTGTTTCTGAGGAACAGAAGGTTAGTGTTATTATAAATGTTTTCATAACCTACTTAAACTACAAAACTTAGAGCTTCAAAATTTATCGTAACTTCATTAAAAATTGAATTTTGATCCGATATGGCCGAACTCATTCAGAAGGGCAAGACAGTTTATTTACATTTCTGTGGTTTCCTGTATTACAAACATTCATCGAATAAGGAAACTGTCTATTGGCGTTGTACAAGGAAAAATGAGTGTCCTGCTCGAGTTTCAACGGAAAGTAATGGACACGAAATTATTGTTCGTAAAGGTGGTGAAGCTACTGCACATACGCATGCTCCAAATCGCGAAACGTTCGATATTTTCATTGTTGAGGTTCCAGAGAATTTTCTTCCAGTAGCCGAATATTTCGAAGTGACATATGTACGTGGTAGACCAACCAGAGGTAGAAGGAGAGCGATTCCTGTACGTTATGCCCCAGAACTGTGGAATCAATATGATGCTGTTCTTAAAAGAATGGCACGAAACATTTATTCATCTGAAGAGTGGGATAATCGCTTTCAGGTAGTGGTGGGACGGTGCCATCCAAGCTTATATAATTTACTGAACGAGCTACAACATGAACAAGGTGACACAGAAAGCATGATACGACAACTCAATCCAGGAGAAAAAATAAAAAATCCAACGTCAGCTCGTCGACGAAATTTTGAAGAAAGAATTTTCAACATTGTTCAGCGACATCCAGATACGTTGAAAATGATACAATCATAGATTACCTGAAAGCTATAGGCTATTATTTACATTTTAAAATTTATTTGGAAATTTTGTACTTTTGAATCCTTATAACCTACTAATAGAACTTTGTGCAATTGGAAAAATAAAAATTGGAGCTTTCGAATTGGAATTTTTGTCTTGGAACTTTTGGATTGGAATTTTTGTCTTGGACCTTTTGGATTGTAACTTTTGTCTTGGAACTTTTGTCTTGGTACTTTTGGATTGGAACTTTTGTCTTGGAATTTTGTCTTGGAACATTAGGATTTGAATTTTTGTCTTGGAACTTTTGGATTGGAACTTTTGTCTTGGAATTTTGGATTGGAACTTTTGGATTGGAACTTTTGTCTTGGAATTTTTTCTTGGAACTTTTGGATTGGAACTTTTGTCATCCAATCGGTCTAGATGTTTCTCGGCTAGCCGAGCAGGTGGAGTGTCTCTATCAACGCTGTGCACTCGAGTAGCTTCGAGAGAGTCTGAACACTCTTGACTACGCAAATTATGCTGGCACACCGCCAAAAGAAAGGAACATTATTCTCGGACATCTTTGTAGAAATTCGTAAAACTCCAAGTTAACGAGTGTGAAAAAGACAGCTGAAGTGTACTATGAAATAAATTCTTCTATTAGACATATAAAATAAAAACAAGTACATTTCACAAATAGAAAACTGTAATTTGTATGATCAAAGTTATCCGGGCTGTTTGGCCGTGGTCCATGGTTTATTTCCAAACCAAACGTTTCGGTAGCTCCAATGGCTGCCATCATCAGTGGAATAATAAAAATCCTGAACGTAGGGTGTTCACGTCAGGCCCACAGTACTGTGGTATAGGCTCATACACAGTGAGATATTTATTATTCCACTGATGATGGCAGCCATTGGAGCTGCCGAAACGTTCGGTTTGGAAATAAACCATGGACCACGGCCAAACAGCCCGGATATCTTTGATCATACAACTGACACCGGCCGTGAAAGCCTGAGGACAATGTTAGAAAACTGTAATCTTTTGTTCTATAAAACAGTTCACAATCATTTCTGTATTCTTTGGTTCCGGAAAATGTGTTAACATTGTATAGTCGGAGTAATAACAAAAGAAAATATTACAGAGTATGGACCACAGGGCAAGAAACCTCATGACCACAGGACGGCCAAAGATCATGTGATAGAGGACGCTAAGAGGATGGACCAGTAGTAGTGGAGAAGATCACGACGAATGGAAAACTGCGATGTATGGTATAAAGATAATACTTGTCATTATCGTTGGGCCTGGAGAAGTCCTGAGAGCAGAGAATAACGACTACAATTACGTATAGGAGATACAGCTTTAATAACGAAGACGCCGATGTTAACAATACTTGTAGATATCCGCGTAACTCCAAGTTAATGTAAATGACAGACTGTCGGCTGAAGTGTAATGTGGAATAAATTCCTCTATTAGAGATAAAAAACAAACAAGTATAGTTCACAAATAGAAAACAGTAAACCGGTATTTTTTCTCTGCTGTTTAGCAAAAATATTACATAAGCAATTGTTCCTAATCATCATCATCATCATCACCACTCCAAGAACTAGGCCTTAGACCTGTTTTGGAACCCATCTCCTCCTCGGTCTACCGACATCTCTTTTCCCAGTAGGGTGATAACCCAAGGCAGCCACATGTAGACGGATATCCGCTATGCGATTCAAGTGTTCACACCATCTCCTTACACGCCGCTTCATACGCTCTAGTGTTCACAGGGGTTGCTTATACCCTTTAAAATTACTTGAGTATTGTTCGACTAAGATCTGGCGTACCTGTGCTCTTTGTCGTTTTGCGACTCTGAAGAAGAATAAAATCCTCCGGCGGCTGGGATTGAAACGTAAGCCTACTATGTTGCAAGTTATCAGCAACCGACCACGGCCCCACAGCCCGGTTTTATTTCAACCTTATTGTGTTTAATTCGTTTTAATCGTGAGTGTTGGTTCTACGGAATTTAACATCCTTCGAGGTTGGTGCCGACCTTGAAAAGTTTGATAACCAATGACTAAGAGGACTTATTCAAGTAAGGACAAATATGTTCAGAAGCCATACTGTGTGTCCTTGTTTGATTATATCAGCCTCTTTGGCACGAATATAACGTCTCAGACGTGTCAGAGCAGTTTGTGGTGTAAATGTATTTCGTTGTCAAGACGTTAGGCAGCTAACTCTTGGGAGGGATGTTTGTCACTTGCGGTGACGGCCAATTAATTAAGAGAACATTGGGGTGTGCTCACGCCACGCAAAACTCTGGTGTAAGGAGGAGGTGTTTGACAGTGAACTTGATGGATGTCTCGAGAGTTTGGTAAACTTTTGGTGGTAAACACATTAACTTAACGCATAAAGTTTGTGTGCCAAAAGTCTATAATAAGGGCGTGGGTGTGTGTATTTTAAAACTTGAATAACTTTACTTAAGGAAAAAGTTTATGTGAGTTAAACAAAATTATCTACGCGTTTAGTTATCTCTCTGTGACAGAGAGGGAGTAATTTTCACACAGATATTACATAAGTTGATGGAATAGTACATTAAACAGCCTACAGATCACT
This sequence comes from Magicicada septendecula, assembly GCA_034769895.1. Classification (NCBI taxonomy): domain Eukaryota; kingdom Metazoa; phylum Arthropoda; class Insecta; order Hemiptera; family Cicadidae; genus Magicicada; species Magicicada septendecula. The sequence goes on along the minus strand of CM068367.1, from coordinate 1,418,068,846 downwards.
TAAATATCGTTTTAGAGCAAAACGAGTAATGTTACACACTATGGAAGTAAAACTGCTTTGCCTGCGTATTTTACAAGAACCTGTACTGAACGTACATGCATGCTGCTAATTATGTACAGTTCTTCTATTGACAAATTGTTCAACTTAATTTTTATTTTTGGTGATCGTAGGTCTTTTCGGATTTCGTTGTCCATGACGTGTCCGTTGATTATTAACCAACTACTATAAATATTGTTACGACGGTCTACTCGATCGTCGTAGGTACAGTGGAAACAAAATAACTACAAGATATCAATTAAGTCACTAATCACCAGCTTCAATTTTTACAGTAAAACAGTTCGTAATTAACAACACATTCTACTACAACAAATCAAATAAAAATTGTTCACACGCAATAAAAAGTCACTAATATTAAACCCAATTGTATCTTCTATAACATATAAAGCCCCAGAGGTCACTGACTGACTGACTGACTCACCGACTGATATAAATTCTAACCCATAAGGAAGCCTCGGAGCGAAAAAACACAAGAATTCTTTTTTATTCCCCGTCCGAAGTAACTTGGGGAAAAATTATAAAACCAAAGCTTTGTGCAACCGGAAGCCCGAAAAAACGAATGTCGTCTGACTCCTGGGATAGGTTCGTTCGGAGGCCGTTGTAAATATGTACATAGCTCCCCCGACGTTCGTCAGATCGGGGCGTCCACCGATGGGGTCTGGGGCGACGAAGCCGCGAGTTACAATTATACCGCCCGATTATAAAACGCAACACTTCACTAATAACTACTTGAACGTAGACAGTAATAACTCGAACCGGTTTGTAAATATATCGCAGTAATACTGACTATAAGGCCGCTGTCGCCAATTATTTATAGTCGCCGAAAATCTAGACGATTCCCAATTGCGTCTTAGCGTCCGTATGAACTACATAATTAATTGCGGCGTTGACACAGTCCGTACGGCTTGCGGCACCGAGAAGACTCTCGCAAATGCGTCTACAAGCACGTACGCCACACGCTTACATTCTGGATCTCTCTGGAACGTTCGATAAACACGTCGATTGTTCAAATACGTCGATTGTTCTGTGATGTCGTAACAGTGTAATACTTCTGACTCGGAACACCAAGATTTTTATTGGTAACAAAGTAAAATTTTTACCTTATAGCCTAAACCAGTTTTCGCTTATTTTAAGCTTCGTCAGAGGCTGCCACTAAGAGCAGTGTCCGTCTTGTTCTTCGTGACGGCGTCGTCGTTTCAAAGATCGTGTTGTGTGTGTGCTATGTGATATGTTCGAATAATACGTGTGATTTGAATTGTGTCTGTTCGTTTAGGATGTCGTTCTTACGTGGTTTTGTGTATTTCTAGTTGTTCAAGTGTGTCTAGTGTTCGGCCTTTTGTGTGTACGTGTAGAATATCCATGTTGCTTTTTATGTTTGTGTATGTGTGGTTTGCTTTAATGAGGTGTTTTGCAAAGGTGGATTCGGTGGGGGAGCGTAGTGCCTTTGTTTGTTCCATGTATCCCTGTTTGAAGCAACGTCCTGTCTGGCCTATGTAGCATTTGTTACAGTCTGAACAGTTTAGATTGTAAACACCAGGTAAATTAAATTTGTTTTGTCCTTTGTATGGTTTTTTTATAGTGTTTGTTCTGTTTTGTTTATAGTTTTGCCATACGATTCTGTATCCTACTTTTTTAAATTCGTGGTCTATTTTTCCAGTTTGTTATTGATGCATGTTAGTGTTATGAACTTGTTGTTTTCTGTCTTTGTCAGTTGTCTGTTTTGTGTTTTGTGTTTTGTGTAGGCGTTTATTGATTATTATTCTGCTGTATCGGTTGGTTTAAGCTAGATAGTTCGTCTTTGTAGTCGTTTTTGTCTATAATAACCGACAACTAGTTCAGGCTACGAGGTAAAAATTTTACATTTTTAACAATAAAGAACTTAGTGTTCCGAGTGTAGTTGGCTATCTGCAACGCTATTTGAACAGATTCAACACAGAATGATTGAGGGGCGTAGTTGGAGGTAATGCCCAGACACGAGTGTATCATCATCTTCACAACTGTTCCGCCTTCAAATATCCTCCAGAAATTTCTTCCTGGGTCTACCCACATCCCTGTGTTGTTCCTACAGCGGACCTCGGTCTCTCTCTCTCTCTCTCTCTCTCTCTCTCTCTCTCTCTCTCTCTCTCTCTCTCTCTCTCTCTCTCTCTCTCTCTCTCTCTCTCTCTCTCTCCCCACCTCCCTCGAGACCACTTCCTTTCACCCGATTGTTAGCTGACGCCTGCGCTGCGAAGGTTATCTCTGGCCGCGTGTGCGAGCGTTACTTTTTACCCCCCTTCCAAACACGTCGTAGTTAAGAAAAGACCGTCTATTCAAAAGGGTGCATGGGTATCCTTACCCCTCTTCGCTTTCCTTTCCGTTTCTTTTCTCGCTACGCGATGTCTGTACAGCGGGCGTCCTCCTCCTCTTCTCGTTGGACGGAACTCGATTGTCTGTTCTGCGCGACAGCCACAAGCGTAACGATAACCAAAACAAACGTGGCCAACCTGTTTTCGGGTGTTTATCTTCAGCTCTACTGTCCGCGCGGCTCTTCCTAGGATTCCGCGGCTCGTCTTGAGAGTTTGTTATTTCTGCAGTGCCATGCCCTTTCCGCCAGGCGTGTTTAAGTTCGTGCTTCAACGTGACTGCGACTTCTTTAGTTTGTCGCATTCATTTTACCTGTATCTGACGCACGGACATCTAAACTCGTGGGAATCGAGTTGCTGCCCGAGGAGGGCGTGTTTTCTGCGAGCAGGCCTACAACGGCATGCTTATGCTACTACGCCGCGTGGATCCAATAGACGAGTCCGCTTCGCTGCTCGCTTACTAAACGTGGCCACGCCGACTCTCGTCGTTCGTACGCAGCACTCTCTCACAGGATTCCAAGCTGAGGACACTTCCTCGCCGGACTCTGGCGGTGACGCTCGTCTCGGAAGAGACGCAATCGTCCGCTCTTACACAGAAGTTCCTTTCCGTCAGAAAGTTACCAAACGCAATAAGTTAGCAGTCTGCGAACTGAACTTCGCGGAGTCTTCAGCAAAGCCCAGCGTGCCAAACGACGTCTCTAAGACTTTTTCTGCACACTCCGTTGCCGGCCTGTCTTCTTTCCGACACCCGGCGCGCCCGTGTGGTAGGTGTTCCACCGGTCCCGCCAGCTTGATGAGTAGCTTCCGACGACATAAGCATAGCCAAGGTGCTGCCTGCTTCAGCCATCTCTTCCTTGGCCTACCCTCACCCCTGTGCCCTATACGTTTGTGTTTCCAGACGTGTTTGACTAGTCTGGAATCTGACATTCATTCTAAGTGTTCTGCCCACCGTTGTTTATATCATAACTCCTCTTACGAAGGCTACTTCCGAGGCCTGTATTTTACTGTCTTGTATCCTGTTGTTCACAATTCACACCCACAGGACTGTACAGGGACTGCCGTAACTTTGTAGTACAGGAGTACGGAAGTCCGTACAGGAATGTATAAGATAAAAGGACTAAAAAGACGTGGTGATAGAGACAGTGTCTTTTGAACGGAAGAACTTGCAAGCCGCCCACACAGCTATGGGTTAAGGAGCAGAAGAGGTGAGAGACAAACATGATTAACCGAGTGCGCATGACTAATGATAAGTATTTAATTGTAACATTTGTAAAAAGTTTGGTTACTCACCGTCTTGTGACTTCTTTAAAACTTTTAATAACTACGCGTTTCAAGGATAAATCCTGATCATCAAGTAATATAAAAACACCAATACTTCTGGAGAAGTCGTCAAAAAAAATCAAACTTTTTACCAAACATCGCAGTATGTATGTCATCTAAAAACATATTATTGTAGCGCTTCGCGCCACGCCACGCCACGCCACCTGGTGCGCACCACTAGACTCCGATCGACTCAATTCGATCGAAAGAATAAGAGTCGATCGCGTGAAGTGGTGCGCACCAGGTGACGCGACTCGGCGTCAAGTGCTACAATAATGTGTTCTTCAATGACATACTACATACTGCGATGTTTGGTAAACATTTTTGATTTTTCGACGACTTCTCCAGAAGCATTTGTGTTTATATATAACCTGATGATGAGGATTTATCCCTGAATCGCGTTGGTATTGAAAGTTTTAAAGAAGTCACAAGACGGTGAATAACCAAGTTTTTATAAATATTACGATTAAAACATACTTATACAGATGACTTTGGAGACTGTAACACATTGAAACTAATGATAAAGCGAAGAAAAGACAAAAATATGCTGTTTGCAAAAGGCATGGTGGTTACATGAAACAAACACATACAAAAATGTTAAACATTTTAAAATAGAAAATTAAATATCATGAAGGGTGCGTGAAGTGACTGGTTCAGAAGCTGCGAGCATTACTCAGAGAATTTTAATGAGATTCAAGCGGCGACACGGTATTATTTCTGTGTTCCAAAACGCAATGTATTCTTTTTACTAAACAATTGTCTTGAGTCGCCCAGCCTGTATGCAAATTCCTTTGGTAGAAAGCAAATTGTAGCTGTATAAAAGCGTACTAAGACTACCTTCCAAATTCATACTTGAGCACTCACAGTAAATTTGTGTTTGGAAAACTTTCACTAAATTTAGTTTCTATAATATTTAAATATTTTTTGTACTTATCTTTCTATCACCTGATTAGGTATTTAGACATACATATTGTTACGAGATTACAAAACGTACTACTACTACGAGTTTCCTGGCTATTCCAGCGGAGCCTAGCTATAATGCATGTGTGTGCGTACATATTGTTGATATTTTGAGATGAAGGACAATTACGTGACACTTGTCACGCGTCCGCAGCCGAGACTGATCCACATTTAACCAGTCCACGCACACTGTGTCAATGCGGCAAGCAATTACGCTCTAGTAGTAGTAGTAGTAGTAGTAGTAGTAGTAGTAGCAGTAGCAGTAGCAGTAGCAGGAGCAGGAGCAGTAGTAGTAGTAGTAGTAGTAGTAGTAGTAGTAGTAGCAGCAGCAACAATAGTGGTAGTAGCAGTAACAGTAGTGGTGGTAGCAGTAGCGGTAGAAGTAGTAGTAGTAGTAGTAGTAGTAGTAGCAGTGGTAGTAGTAGTAGTAGTAGTAGTAGTAGTAGTAGTAGTAGTAGTAGTAGTAGTAGTAGTAGTAGTAGTAGTAGTAGGAGTAAGGAGTACTATAGTACGGGACATAGCATTGTAAGCTTCGAGGTGATGCAATAGTAACTGCGGTATTGCCATGTCGCTTCACTCACGCGCTACACTCATACTCACGGGCGCGTTAAATTACGAAGCCAAACAAACAACGTCAGCTCATTCACGTACAATAGAGATAACACACACACACACACACACACACACACACACACACACACACACACACACACCTCACGCTTCTACATCGGTGAGCTACTACGATCAAAGAGAAACGTCAGCGCATTCTCATACAATAGAGATAACACACACACACACACACACACACACACACACACACACACACACACACACACACACACACACACACACAATTCTTTCAATCAGAACTGGATTCGATATCTTCTGAACTTTCTTCAGTCACTGCAATCACCATACGTTCTATAGCCAAATCTCTAGGGCATTCTTTCTGGTAGTCGTCCTTTTGAAACTCTTCGGAATGTCGGACGCATTTTCTCCAGTATTTAACCGTTACTTTAGCTATCGCTTCGTCCATCAGTCTTTCAAGGTCGACCATTTTAAAAGTATTATTTCGATCGGCCACATATCCTTTCACCTGTGCCCACACCAACTCAATTGGGTTGTAATGTGCATGATAAGGTGGAAGGCGTACAACCTCATGACCCATTTCGTAGGCTATTTGATCAATTTCATATATTTTCAGCGCATTTTTTATTTCGTTTTTGTTTAGCAATTGAGCCCTCGTATCTTGCATAGAAAATTCAATTTTATGATTTCTCAACCATTCTTGAATTTCAAATTTTCTCCAGTTTGATTTAGGAGCTTTCTCAGCAAGTGCGGAATGATAACTCGCGTTATCCATTACTATGACAGAACTTTCTTCCAGTAAATAGAGGAAGTTGACGAACCACTCTTTAAAAAGTTTCGAATTCATTTCGTTGTGGTAATCTGTATTTAATGAAGATTTTTGTGCGTGGAAAATTAATTTGCATTCCTTCACGAACCCTGTTTCAGCTGACCCCGCATGAAGTACAATTAATCTCTCACCTTTTCCGACTGGCACTTTTAAACCACCCCTTTCCTCTGGGTCCTGCCAAATCATTGATTTGCTGTGATTTTGGTTCACCCATGTCTCGTCCAAATAAAATATGGGCCTTTTTAAAATGCCATTCCGAATTTGATGCATTTTTCTCAGAAAAGTAGCGCGAGCACAAGCAATATCTACTCTTTCCATTAAACATTTTCGGCCGTGATTACACTTTTTATATTTAAATCCAATCTGTTTCAAAATTCGCTGCACTGATTTCTTGGAGCTTCTAAAATTTATTTGTTCAGCCAACTGCTGTTGGATTTTTCCCGATGTTGGGTATTCTCCACGTTCATAAAAACTAAAAACACATCTTCGCACAACATCTTTGTCGAAGTTGTCCAAATTTGTTATTGTCGGCTTCTTTTTAAAATGCTTCCGCGGCGTACCAAACTTAGGTTCATTTCCATCAAAACTTATCTGCGTCTCGCTTTACGCCTTGAACTGTCGATCGACTTACTCCACAAGCTTCGGCAGTCAACTCTCGAACCCTTTTAAAATTCAACTTTTCAACTTTTTTTGGATCGTCCGCGAGACTCTGTAAAAAGTTGTAAACATTGGCAATGATGTGTTTTCCTTGCTTCCCTAAGTCCTTTCTACCAGATCTTCCTCTGTTTGATGACACTGTAGGAGTTTGAGGAGCCTCAACAATTTGTAAATTATTATTATCATTCATCGTGAATAAGCCGTATATAATTATTAAATAACGACAATAATACAATATTACAAAAATAATTAATAAAAAGTTAAAACTCGTAATCCTAGAGCTACTGAATGTAATATGTACGTGGGTAATGTTGAGAAGACGGAGATGTTTATCCTGTAGCAAGTGGAATGACATGTCAATGGAATGTGAAGTGTTTGCAACAGACCTCCCCTCCCCGCCATTGCCTACGCATACCAAGTGTAACGCGCGACAACGCTGTTGGGCGAGGGGCGGGGAAGAGCTGTTACTATTGCGTCACCTCGAAGCTTACAATGATGTGTCCCGTACTATAGTAGTTGTAGTAGTAATGAATTAGAATCCGAGATAGTCCCAACTTTTCAAGGCGCTGATAGGCAAAATGGGTACACGAAGGTACCCACACCTAGTATCTCTGGCTTGTGCATCTTCTTCTTCCAAGTTATGAAAGTTCTATGGCCTTTCTCATGGTTTCACACCAGGACAGTCTAGGTCTGCCCCTTTTTCCTCTGCCTGGGAGCTTCCACAGAAATACTTTCCTCGGCCATCTCTGTACATCCATCCACTTTAGTTGACGCGTAGTATGCACTATTCTGGAATGTCTGCGCGGTTTATAAATACATGCACTCAGCGACGCTTAGTTCAGTTTTCAGTAGCGATTTATTCCAGTGCTGCTTGTAGTATTCCGGCAAAGTGTTATGTGTTTTACAATTGTGCGAGACTCTATTAGTTGATATTTTCATTGCGTGTGAACAGTTTTTATTTGATTTGTTGTTAGAGACTATCTTGTTGACTACAAACTGTTTGTGATAATTAAAGCTGGTGATTAGTGACTTAATATGTGTCTTGTATTTTGTTTTCCACTGTACCGTGCGACGACTAAGGAGACCGTCGTAACAATATATATATATATATATATATATATACATACACATATATATATATATATACTTACAAAATAATATATACTTACAATTCACTTATCGAGATTTATAGCAAGACGTATACACACAAAAGCTCCACGATTTTCTAAAGGTAATGTGAAAACTTATATTACAATTACCTAAGTTTAATAAAAAGTAAATCTTTATATATAGGCTTTATAATCGGTTGAAATAATAATTCATAAGTAAACCTCAGCCGTGCAAATATCAGCTTCCTAATTCTTGCCTACGTAATCCCAGGTTATGCACTAAGGGTGCTGGAAGACTTCCAGTACATTCAGTTATTAAAATATTTTGACGATTTTCTATACTTACTACCTGATTAAACATATAGAGATATACTCATACAATTATATTCCGATTATCGAGAGTTGTAACAAGATGTTTACACGGAAAAATGTTCTGATTTGTCTACATTAGTATATTAGTATCGTTGTGTGTTTACACTAATTTAGGGCGACAGAAAGTATACTCAACTAAACGCTATGTAACTCACCGTCTGTGGCTAAGTAGATGTCTTTATACAATTGACATGTTTCGGGACACTTGTCCCATCATCAGAATATTTAAAAAAGTCTCTTCATACCATCATACAATGGCACAGTCGTCAATATATTAAAAATATTAAAATCCACATAGCACAAAACACAATTACACTACACAAAGTACGCACACAACAATTTTCGGTGTACACCGCACGGTAACCGACAGCGCACGGTAACTTGATTCACAAAATGATAACAAATCATAAACGACAGGCAATTAAATTATTTTTTGTATACATCTTTTCTCAACTCTCAATAGATGAAATACTTGTATGCCTTCTTCACTGAGACACTAGTACATGTCAAGTCATTGCTCAGCAAATGGCTATTGGTCTGGTCGTTTTTTCTTTTCAACTAGTCAATATGCTCTGAAATATCGTATCTGTCTGCCTGCTCTGTTATTCTTAATACGTCTCTTCTCATATCTTTAAATATAAAAGTAGATAATGAATTTAGTTAGATCCCATATTTTATATCCACTTATATTAGTTGTTATGTTTCTCCTAAATACATTAAGGTAAAATAAATGTCTAAAAATATAAATCCATTTTTTCTTAAGTTTATATGTCTCTTCGGATAACTACATATGTCTCACAGCATGTGAGAAAGAAATGCAAAACAGCTCACAAACGCGTGCGTACGTAATTATATGTAAAATGTTTATATTTACAGATAATTTGGTTTCAATGTTTTTGCCTTAGGTCAATTGAATTTAATTCTCTATTGTTTTAAAACTCAAATGTATCATCATAATTATCACCATTCTAAGGACTAGGTCTTAGACTTGTTTCGGAACCCATGATCTCCTCCTCGGCCTACCGACATTTCTCTTCCCAGTACGGTGATAACCCAAGGCAGCCACAGGTAGGCGGATATGAGGCGTACGGTTCAAGTGTTCACACCATGTCCTTCAGTGGTCTTCAATCTTCTAGTGCAATGATACAATGTTTAAATCCCCGTCTAATATCCCCGTTCCTTCTCTGATCCAAGAGTGACAACCTTGCGTCCCTCTTAGAAATTTCATTTCGGCTGCCTGAATCCTCTGCACGTCCTTTTTACCAAGAGTCCATGTCTCACTAGCATACAGGAATTTGGGGGCAGCTACAGTTTTATAAAATTTCATTCGGGTATCCTTCCCTGTTTTATTTTTCAGGCACCTATAAATCGTCCCACAGATGCGTCTAAATTTTGTTAGCTTACTATCCCAATCAATATCAGGGAAAAAACTCAAATGTATTTAAAGTAAATTTCAAAGTGTCAAAGTATATACTAAGCTTACGATATGCAGAAGAGGCAACGTAAATCACTTACAGCGTATGTGTTACCGTTAAAATGTATAATTCAATTATATCATGAAATAACTAGGTATTTAATTAATTACCTGACAATGCACTATATCAGATACCTACATTTTTTTAAACTTTACGTAGTTATTCCGTGAAATAAGTACTTGTTTTATAAATTAACTGATAATTAGTAGTTAAAGTCTTTAAAAAATAAATTTAATATTACGGCTAGATTAGGTGAACAGCAATAAAAAATTACACGATATAATGTAATAGTTCGTTTCTATTTTACTGAATTTTAAGTTTTACAACTTAGGATTATATAAAAAATTAATATTTTATGCTAACAAGTGACATCGATCGTAAAATAAATCATTTATGATGTTTTACTAATGATTCATAAATTTAGAATTTTTTTTAATTTTTTATAATCATTGAAATATAAAAATTTTAAAAAAATTAAAAACAACACACACTTTTACAGTTTGATACGGAGATGTTACTCCGACGGAAACGGCAGCATCGTCATGAAGTTTGGATGATGCAGTCACAGCAGTCAATGCTTTTCCAAATTCTTGTTCATACTCCACTGAGTCAAACACTTCCCTTGGAATAGGAGTTGTGGACAGTACAACTCTAGGAGCACTGTGAAACCTCGTAAGGTGTTCTCTTTATTCCAGAATGAAGCGCTCTTTCTTTTTCATGAAATGAATAAATTTATAGGAGCAGATTGGTTGTCTTGCATCCAAGTTGTCAACTTATTTTCGATGTCTTGATTGGCCTTCTCTACGCTACCTTGACTCTGACTATGTCTTGGTTTACCATGTAAAATCTTAAGCTCCGGCCAAGTTATTTTCAAGTCGTCTATAAGTTTATTACAGAATTCAATACCGTTGTCGGACCGTAGGATACATGGAACACCAAACATAGTTCAAAAGTATTGCGTTGTTAAAAATAAAATACGACAGACGTATTCCCATTTAAAACTTTAACGATAGGCCATTCGTTATTCTATAAAATAACTATGTAAATTGTAGAATGCAATAGTTTTATACACTTTAACTGATTCATTTAGGTAACTCACGAAATAGCTAGTTATTTTATGAAATAACGGAGGATTCCAGATTTTAACGGTAACATACGTATATACGCCATAACGGAGCTACAATAAAAGGGACACAAGAACACTTGAGAGAAGAGTGGAAAAGGGCGGTGGTGATGGTGGTGTCGACAGTGGAGGCTGGCGGCGGCTTACCGCGGAGAATTTTAATCAGATTCCGGCGCCAATGTTTTCTCTTTCCTTTGAGTAGGAATTCTACACAGCCAGACATTAATTCTGTGTCTTTTTCAGTCATCGTCCACACACGCGTGCGTAAAAATTTGATACTTTTGTTCAGCGCGTTACTATATATATATATATATATATATATATATATATATATATATATATATAATGGTAGTACACTTTCTAAATATCAAAAAGCGTTTTACAAATCTTTATGCAGAAGTGATATTTCTGAGATCCGTTAAAAGGAATAGACCGTTAAAAGTTAATAGAAGAGATCGTATAAAAAATATAAGAAGATATAAGAAGTGATTTAGATTTTTATGCAGTTAATGTAACGGTTAAAGAATATAGGGAAAATGGATTCAACACATCAGTAGAATGGAAGAAAGTAGAATACTGAAGATGGCGAAAGATTACAACCCTAGAGGCAAAAGAAAAGTTGGTAGACCTAGGTAAAGATGGACTTTGGAATAGGAACAGGCCGCTAAAGCCTAAAACCGTTGAGACGATGACGACAAATCTTTGTAATTGATTGGTCAAGATGTACCATATTGTTACGTCGGTCTACCTGATCGTCGTATGGTACACTGGAAAGTAAAATACAAGACACCAATGAAGTCACTAAAAACCAGCCTTAATTATTACAATTAACAATTTGTAATCAACAATATAGTCTGTTGCAACAATTCAAGTAAAAATTGTCCACACGCAATAACAATGTCAATTATAAAGAATTCAGCACTAATTATAACACAACGCTTCGCTACAATACCTCTACAAACACTCGATCCGCACTATGGAAAATCGCTCAATTAACTGACTTGACAACGCCAGACGTTTTTGTTTTTATAAGTCGCGCAGAGGCCGAGTATAGCGTTCCCTCCTTACTGCATGCCGGCTTAATGCGTATCTCAAGTGTTCTTGAACATACTAGAACCTATTTGTGCGCGGCCTTGACTTGTCGCACTGGACGAGGGGAGTGGAGAATGTTCTAGGCTTCTCGTTACAATACATTAACATTAAAGAATGTTTACCAGAAAGCTAACAAATACATCGTCTGATTGAAGAAAATAATATTTTATAGATTTATATTTTTTTTTTACAATTATGCAGAATTTAAAATTTTTATAGACATAAAAAGGTACAAAAAGCTCTAGTAACACCTCCTTGTTGTATGGAATTTCGTTTGGAGTGTCACTTATTCGGGGCAGAAGTTGAACACTGAGAAAAGACGAGGACAGGAGTATACAAGCCTTCGAGACCAGGCTATTCTGTCGGACTCGAAAAACAGATTGCAGATAGGGATATATTTGTTAAATCGAATCTGCAAAGACTCTGGATTGCAGATATCCAGACGTAAGACCAGGGCGATGGCTTTTCGTGGAACTGATCCCGTACGGGCAAACATTGTTACAGATGTCCTGGAGCAAGTTAGCAATTTTGAATATCTGGGCTACAGTGTACAATGGATGCAACGACGTTGTGAATAAGTTGCATAAGTTCAACCTTATGTGCGGGACCATTAGGCGAACTCTTAAGATAGCGAGTAAAGGAACACGCCTTAAATTCTACAAGGTGATGGCTCTTCTTACACTTCTTTATGGGTCTGAGAATTGGACTTTAATGAAAGATCAGGTCAGTTGCATCCAAGGGGGTAAAATGAGATTTCTCAGGCACCTGGCAGGGTGTACTCTCCATGATCATAAAACCAAGGATCACTCTCCAAGGATTAAAAGTAAGGATGATTTGTTCCGGTCTTAAATAGGCAAAGATTAGAGCTCGTCACTCCAGCCCTTCCTGGACATCCCACGCCTCTCCGGCCCCTCGGCTTATAGTTCCATAGTTGTTTGAGGATGCGGCAGTCATCCATTCAGCAAAGATGATCCCACCAATCGAGCCGATACTGGACGATCTTGTCGAGTATACTCATAATATTCAATTCCTGGCGTATATCTGTGTTTCTTCTATGATCATAGAGAGTATACCCTGTCACGTTCTTGAGAAATATCATTTCAGCCACTTGGATGCGACTGGTTTGGCCTTTCGTTAAAGTATATTTCTCAGACCCATAAAGAAGTGTGGGAAGAGCCATCACCTTGTAGAATTTTAGGCGTGTTTCTTTACTTTCTGAACCCGGTATAGCCTATCTTCCCCATGTTAACATAATGTACCTCTTCTCAAAAACCCTGTACGTTAGAGAGTTAATGTTTTCTTTATTTCAAATTATTATTCTTTGAACACATTTTAACATAGGGGTTTTTTGAAAAAATAATTTTAAATTTTTTGCAAATTTTTAAAAATATGTCTACAAAAATACCTTTTTTGCTAGCCGTTTTTATAACAAAACTCGGATGATTTTTAAAATATTACAAAAAGGCTATGTTCAGGTTTGAAGCAATCGCTGAATAATAGGGATATCAAATTTCAGGCTTCTAACTAGTCGAGAAGATGAGAAAAGGTACATTTTATATTACAAAATGTATGTTTTCGGGGAAACGCATTTAAAGTTAAAAAATAAAATATTTTGTAAAAAAGTCTTGAAAACTACCTTAAAACAATCCAGCTCCATACTCTGGGTTATCTGGGTCTTCCATGCTATCTGCCAGTCTCTTCTTAGCTTGTCGTCTTGACTGTCTTGCCTTTTTCTCGTACTCGGATACATTCCTTTCAGCATTCCTAAGTCGCTCTCTGTCAATCTGCAGCATTGCCTTCTTTGTGTTGATGCCGACACTCATCCCAAACTGTTTCAGTACCCTACACCTTGTAATGTTCCCCTCATTAAAACATCCAACTGCATCGTACACTCCCACCATAAATGCAGATAATCCAACAACAAATTTTTTGGGGAGCCTGAAATATACCACACTATTCACGCTCTCATTAGGATTTTGAGTCCTTCCGTGGGTGCATTTTTTCAGTAGCTCAGTATTAGCAAGATCTCTTATAACAGGTTTGATTGCAATCATAACAGCTGCAGGGAGGCTATGGTTATGATGGTAATGCTCACCTTTAGCTTCAGCTTTTCTGAATTTGCACCAGCTTTCTTCACCGGGTGAGCACAGACCATGTTGCGGTTCATCATATGTTGAGCACATGTGAAAATACATTGCCCATACTGCCCTTTTCATGTTTTCTACATTGTTGGAATGTCGTCTGATTGCTAAGCCATAATAGTTTTGAATTTTGTCGATGATGGCATCAGTTAATCTGTTTTTTCCTGATAATGGCTTTCCGTCTGCTAGTTTTATGCCTTTTAGTGATATTTTCAAACGCCTCAATCGAGTACCCATCCGTTTCTGTATATGTCCAAGGCACTCTAATTTTCTGATTTCAATATCATTTCCATATACTTTTAATTCATTTACTTTAGAAAAGGCTTTAGAATCTCCATCTCCTAAATATTCTAAGTATCTCACATTATACTTTTCTTCTGAACGCTGATAGATCGATATAGCACCTGCCACCTCCATTACGCCACTCACAACTTGATAATTACCAGTACACATTTCGTCATGATTATCTTTACTTTTGCACCTGCAATGTTTTGTAAAGACTTGTATATCTAATATTTTACCAGTATATACACTTGTCGTACTGACGATGCCGTTTAGAGATGTGTGGCCTCTCTTCTGCCACGACCCGTCAAAAGCTACACGTAAATCACGGCTACCATCGTTTGCTTCTACAGATTCTTCAACAGCACGTCTCATTCAGCAATGTCTTTTGTAGCTTGAGCTATGATTTTATTATATTTTGTAAATCTAGAAGGAGGAGTCGGTAAATTCAAAATTCCACATAATGATTGGGCAGCTGCGCTTCCCTTCCCTACTGCTATCAATCCATATGCCAATCGCATATTACATTCAAATAGTACACCCTTCTCATTTAGTCCATGCTCAGAATCAGGGTCAACATGTTTATTACTTACAGCTTTTGAAGTAAAAAAGGCAACACTGTAATCACAAGTATCACAATATAAGATAATTTCAGTAGCCAACCCAATACGATTTTGAGTCTATAGTTGTAGTCCTACTTGACTACAATGTTTGCATGCGACATATACATTCAAAATATTATAAAGTATATTAAAATCAATCAGCTCATAACCTAACTTTTCAGTACAATCAACTTCATCATACAATTCATTCAACCCACTCAATTTTCTTGCAGATGCACTTTCCGCTCTTCCATCGCCACTTTCTGGTAAATCAACTGTTACTTTTCCTTCAATTTTGGATTTACACACATTCTTTCTCTTCTTAAAAACACTTGGCACATTTGGTCTTGGCATTGTCACAAAATCGTGAAGACAACACAAGTACAAAACGTAAAAAGT
Organism: Magicicada septendecula; assembly: GCA_034769895.1. Taxonomy (NCBI): domain Eukaryota; kingdom Metazoa; phylum Arthropoda; class Insecta; order Hemiptera; family Cicadidae; genus Magicicada; species Magicicada septendecula. The sequence continues at coordinate 1,418,053,498 of CM068367.1, read as the reverse complement.
GAGTACTTATAACCTATAGTCACAATATTAGTCACAATTCACAACTAAAACAAACAAACAGCTACTAAATACAGATTAAGTATATGTTTATAACCTGGAACATTAGCCACAACTCACAACAATACAATATACAACCATCTGACAGCAACAGCTGATGTTTCCAAGCTATTTCACAGTACACAGAGTGTGTAGGCACAGCTGTTGCAAAGAGATATAAAATACTAGGCAGAGTTTCACAAAAAAATTTTGTTCACCTTGAATGAAAATTCAAACCATCATGTGTCATACATCATTTTAAAGAGAAAATTCCAGAGAATGTTTTAAAATTAAAAACAAAACTACTTTTTTCTCGATTTTTGCCCTACCGGGTCCCCTTAAGAGCTCGCCTGATGGTCCTTTGTCCAACATATTCTGCTATAATTGACAGATTATAAAAAAAAAACAATGTTTAATTGAGAAACAATACTAAGTACTTAAACTGTTACATATTTTTTTACATACTGACTACTAAAGTTAAACGTTTCTCCTAATTGCGTAAAATAGTGCAAAAAACTGATGTTGACAGTGGATGAGAAACATTTACTGTGCATTGTCCGCAACCAAATTGTTTTACCTAAGGCATTCGTTCGATACCACAGTTCAGTCAGTCAGTTACGCGAATTGTTTTACAGCGAGATGCGTGTAGTGTATTATCCGAAGTGCGGAAAAGCTAAGATAACGTCTTTAGAACAGTCAGTAGCATTGCAACGAGCGAGGCGAACCAATTGCATTGCGATTGGCGATGCGTACACGCCATTTTTGAAAGCAAGAAACATAGTTCAAGCGTCGGCTGAGGCCTACCCCGCGAAGTAATGTGTAGAGGTAGTCCAGATTAGTTAACATAATTAGGGTCGGAATTCAAGGAGGATAGTTGGCGGTGTCCAGGCTCGAGTTTATTTGAACTGAGAAAATCAGAAGACAGCTTAATGTTGACAAGACAATCTTAGAATCTACAAACACTAAGAGCCAACGTATGGTTCAGCGGAACGGATGACCGTTGAAAATCTTTATACACAAAACGTTGATATTCTGCATTCCAAGTAGATGGCGTATACCGGAGTAGAGACAGAAGATCGTGAAAAGAAGACATACTTTGTCGAGTTGAGCAATAAAGGTGGCACATGATGACTGGTGCAATAGAAGGTTTTGGTGTAGAGGCGGCAAGAGACGGCTATAACTGTATAAGAGTCGCGGTGGATGCTGATAATGATGATTATTATTATTTTTTGTGGCGGGAATCCCACAGCTACTGCCGCATCACGCATCTCAGTTTCCATATCAACTTATTCTGTGTACCTTCATTCTTTAGATTCTTTTCTTCCATACTCCTTTTGATCCCTTCTATCGATTTTAATCTAGGTCTGCCTCTTTTTCTTCTGTTACTAGGTCTGTATTTTAACACACTCACATGTATTCTTTCTTCACACATTCTCATTAAGTGTCCATACCAGGAAAGCTGTTTACCTTTTTTATCTTCTATTACAATTTATTTTCTATTTGTTCGTTCCCTTATTACGTCATTCCTTACACGTTCCAGACGAGAAACTCTGGAATCTCGTCTAAGATACTCCATTTCTACAGCTTCAATCTTCCTGCGGTTCTTTTCGTTGATTGTCCAACATTCTGACCCATAGGTGGTAATTGGTTCAACGATGGCTTTATAAATATTGATCATAGTCGGTAGCCCGATTTTGGTGGACCATAAAAGTGGGTTTAATTGGCGTATGGTGCTTTTTCCTAATACTAATCGATGTCTTATATCTTTATCACACATTCCATCATCGCTAATTATAATTCCTAAATATTTATATAATGATGATTATTGAAGGAGGTAATTATTTCAGTGGTTACATCAATTTCTGGAGAGTCCCAAATTGTTAAGAAATACGGGCTTACTGTGCATGCATAAAGCAACAATCCGGTCTCAATTGTTAATAGAAAAACACAGGGTATTCCAAAAAGAGGTGTGTGCTTATGTAAAAACCCATTATTAACATAGGTTTTTTTATTAACTGTACCTTTTTTTAAACTGTTATTTATCAGATTAATGACTCTTGTTACCAATGTGTCAAAAGTGTATTGGGTATGATGGAAGAATTTAAGTATTTAGAGTGTGATAACTATTATAGGTTAAAGTATTATTTAAAATTTATTTTATTTATATATGGTCAAATTTCTCTTGTGTTTATATTATTATTAGTAATATAAATTTTAACAAGAATATATATTTTATTTTGTAAATTACAAATGTCTCTATAGTAATACCATCACCAGATATAATTAATAAATTAAAAAATTTTTAAACAATTGTTCAAAACAGATATTTTATATGTAGGCTAAATTTGATCTTTTTATATATGCATATAAAATATGTTATATAATTTATTGTAAAATATTATATAAATATTATTATTTTATTAAATTAGTTTTATGAAAATATTATAATTTTTGTATTAATCAGAATTTGTTCTGGTATTAATTTATTACTTGTTTTATGTTTAAATATTTCTAAATTTTTCCGTAAGGTCATTTTTGAATCTTTGGAAATGTGTTTTAATAAACTGATATTATTTAAATTTTGAAATTTGATTTATCGTTTTAATTAATTATTTATTTAAAATATATTTTAATTGACAAAACAAAACTTACTCAAATTAACAAAGCCCTTTACTCTAACCGGGGAACTGTACGGAACGAAAAACCTTTCCAGAGTGCGAAAGTCCGCTTTTATAGCACTGTAATCAGACCGGTGATCATATATCAATTGAAAACAATGTGCATTAGAAATTTGGAATCTTAAAATTGAACGAAAAATTTTTCGAAAAATGTATGGCCCCAAGAAACCCGAAGATGGGTATAGGCATAGACCCAAAGAAGAGCTGCATAGGGATCTGGAAGCTCTGGAAACGGCTTTTCAAAGGATAAGACTGAGATTTCTTGGACATATGGTTCGAATGGATCAGTCCAGATCAAATAAACAAATTTTCAACTATATTTGGCAACTTTCCAGTCTGAACGGATACACCAAACAATTCAAGGAGGAAATGATGAAACTAGGTATCCCTTTGAACGACTGTGTGGATAGAAATACATACAGAAACAAAATTAAATATCTTGAGGTTCTCTACGGTGAGAACAAGAAGAGAAAGAGGTGGAAAGGAAGGCGGCCGATTTTGTGCGAATGAGGTCCTTCTGGCAGGAGAAGAAAAGGAAATTATATTCGTGTGGTCCACGGCTGGCCTGTTCGTGTAAAAAATATCCTTTTTAACAGTTTTTATTAATAATAATGTATAACATTTGTATTTCATGGTTACCTGTTGTTCGTTGATTTATTATACTTTATAACATCACGAACCACGGTGTCGTTGCAACAGTTTAGGTGTTGAGACAAAGTGTCGCTTCGTTTACGTCATCAAATTCAAGGAATTCGTCACGTCGGGCACAGTGTTGAACTGCTCAAACTTGCTTCAGTGGCGTATACAATTAATTAATTATCCCTCCCCCCATCGACAACACAGGTGACAAACAACTGGTTTCCAAGAATTCACGGCAAAACTTGATAACAAAATAATTTACCCAACAAGGTAGATATTACAGTAATATAATAAGTGGCATCCGTTAATTTAAATTTTCCTTTGTCTTTACAGCGTAATTATTATTTCTTCTTTCCGCGACTTTTTACCCCTATAAAATCTTTAGCTATTTCTTAACTTCCAGTTGTTTTTGTCATATATCTCATTTTGCTCAGTTTGTAGTTTAGTACGCTGCAGAGTAAAATCTGAAGATAAATTTCAAGTTAAAAAATATAATCTCTGTAAACTTTCCTCTGCAACCCTGTGTGTTTATAGTTCCAAAATCCATTTTCCTTTTTCTGTGTCGTTGTCTTTTACCGTTGAGACCGTCCTCAATGATTAAGACCACATTAGTATATGGGTCTGAGACATGGAAAATGAAGGAACATCTGAAAAGAAAGACAGAAGCCACAGAAATGGACGCCTTAAGAAGAATATGTAGAACATCAAAATTAGACCGGGTCAGAAACGAAACAATTAAGCAAGAAATGAATATAAAAGAAACTGTTTTAGAACACATCGAGAAAAAACAATTAATTTGGTATGGGCACGTGCAGATAATGGAGGACGTTGCCAAAGAGAGTGATGAACTGGATACCACAGGAAAACAGAAAAAGGGGAAGGCCAAATGTAACATGGATACAGGGTGCAAGGAGGTTAATGAGTGTACAAGGTCTAACCGAAGGAAATTGCAACGACAAGAGATATTGGCAATTAGGCATCGGACAACGACGCAGGACGTTTTAACCCGAATATATATATTCAAACACTTTTTGCTGTAGTCTGTTTCTTGATGTATATAATATATTTAATATTTATAATGACTTTACCTCAAGATATTTTTTTCCTTATCAGGAACATGTTTCGGGAACCACTGTGTTCCCATCCTCAGCCTTCGTGATTTTTGTCTGGTGAAGTACTTGTGTGTTGGCTGGTTGTTATTGTGGATTCCTGTTGGACTCTGGTACTTTAAATTGGTATTATTGTGTGTGATTGTGGTATATGTAATAGTATTTTGTGTATTTTCTATATTGAGTGCTTTGAAAACATGACACAATTTTCAAAGCTTCTATCACCTAGGTAGAAGAAATTCAGACTGTATTCAGAGAACGAGAATTTGAAGATCTTTGGATGGTGGATTTGTAATGTTTGGTTTCGGAAAATGTGTACCAATGTACAACAGGAATAATAAATAAATTGTGAAGTAACAGACTTGATGCAAGCTCAGGTCTACATCGTAACAACCATAAGTGCCAACAGATATTAGATTATGCAAAAAGACAATGATAAAACCGGCTACGCACTACCCATCGCCGCTGTTCAGCATTCCCGACGTCGGTGATGCATGTGCGCACCACACTGTCGTGCAAATCGTCCAGCGTGTCAGACGTTCGTTAGTTCTCGTTGTCTTTGGTAAAAATCATTTTACTGACTTTTTTCTGTATTAAAATTGATTTATTTTATTTTATTTATTTTATTGTCATTCTTTTATTTTTATTCATGTAATCTGCCGAGGATACGTCCCACAAACATCTATTTAATTTATAATTTTCTATAAATTTTTATGTTATTTCCCGGGCTATTACGAACTGTAATTAAAACAAATTAATAATAACAATATTTTAAAATAATAACTGCTAATGATATTCGAATGTATTATGTAAACGAAGAATAAATTTAATTAAATATTAAACTTAAATTTTATCTGAATCGTTACTTATTAAATATAAACTAAAGAATGAATGTAACGTAGAATTAAACAGTAAATATTTATTAAATGAATGTGCTTCAAAAACATGTACTGCACTTGCGCGAAAATGACGATTTGATAGACAGCAAGCGTACGCATGATCAAACATGCACGATGCACGATTCCTTGACATCCGTCAACACTACACACTATCCATCCACACATCATGCGGCTTGAGCTGATGGTCTTGCTGGACTCATTTTTCGTGCTGCACATCCTTCAAAAAATACACGACGTGCGGATGGATGTCAAAGCTACGCACTGTCGTTTTTGACTTGCTGTCCGTCATGACGTCCAGCGGGGATGGTTAGAGGGTAGCCGGCTTCAGACTACTTCAGTGTTTAAAATATGATTCTTCGCGTGTTACGTTGTGACATTTTATTAATGTAGTGTGTTTTGATGATGTTAGTCAAAGTGTTTATTTGCGTTGACAAGTTCTTCATGTGAGAGCGAGAAATTTTAAACCCGAAGATGGGAACATGTTTCCCGAAACATGTCGTGTATGACATTATAACGAAGTCGCAAGATGGAAAGGAAATAAGGTAAACTATACGTTTTATTCCAATAACGCGACTTGGAGGCTATAAATCACAAATTATGAATTAAAATATATGATTATTTGTATTCATTTATAGTAGTTATATTATAGTTATATTAGTTTATTAAAATATCTTATTTTTGTTAGACAGAATATTTCAGTTCTATTTAAGTCTGGCCTTTTATTCAGTAGCAGAATTTTCACTGTTGCACACCACTATAGAAATATTATTCCGACTAGCGCTTTCAAGCTTCACAGCTCATCGTCAGATCGGAGATAACAATTCCGATCTGATTGTTATTTCCGATATGACGATGAGCTGTGAAGCTTGAAAGCACTAATCGGAATAATTTTTCTATAGTGGTGTGCAACAGTGAAAACTCTGTGATTATCACCACTAACACAACTTTATTAATGAAATTTTGTCCAGTAGTTTTATATAAAAACTTAGCATCCTTCGAGGTCGCTATCGACTTGGAGCTAAACTGTGTGCTGCGGCCACATTCAAATCTAATGTGAATAAACAGTTTACAGTACAATTAACTTACGGAAACTGAAAGTAAATGTAAACATAGATGTTTTGGTCGACTGGAAAATGAATCACAAATACCGTGCAATTGGAACATTTGTTTGCTAACTGCTTGATAGCTGGAGACTGTTGGGAAACACCGTGTTTTGTCGGTCACTACTCGAATAGAAATAGACAATTTGACGGATGGTTAATAAATTGTTGAGAAGCTTGAGTCGAAAGACTTAAAAAACGTATGCTTGGACGATAACGTGAGTCAGTTGAAAAGTTCGCGGAGCGACAACTGTAGGTTTGCGGGAAAATTATAATTTTTCGTGCGCTGCAAGACAGATTTGTATTTTTTGTGATCTCCTGTTAATTTTCGAAATTGGCTGCCAATTTATTCATTGTTTAAAATCTGTTTAAAATTGACGTGCCATGCGTGTTTTGAAAAACGGACAAAATCAAACATCGTGGTGTAATTCTTTGTTAAAAATTGTTTAGCGCCAATGGAAATTCAAAACGAAATTGTAAATGTGTCAGGAGACACACCTGGATTGTGTCAGGAAAAATTTCACACACCTGGTAAAAAGTGAATAAATTAACAGATATATCTGGAAATTAACAGGTGTTCACGCGAAATATAGGTCCTGCAGCACACGAAAGATTTTAGTTCTACCACTGACCTATAGATGTCGTTCCACGAACTTACCAACTGACCCTCGTAGTGTGTGAGTTTGTTTGGTTGTATCGGTCGTTGAAGCCAATACAATCTCTAACGTGTTAGACTAGTTTCTGGTGTAAATGTATTTTGTTGTCAATAAGTTGGGCAGAGAATTCTTGGAAGGGATGTTTGTCACTTGCGGTGACGGCCAATTAATTAAGACAACATTGGGTTTGCACACGCCACGCCAAAACTCTGAGGAAGGAGGAGGTGTTTCATACTGAACTTGATGGATGTCTCGAGAGTTTGGTAAACTTTTGGTGGTAAACAATTTAACTCAACACATAAAGTTTGGGTATCAAAGTCTATAATAACGGGGTGTGTGTATTTGGAAACTTTACTAACTTTAGTTTACTTACGGAGAATGTTAAAGTGAAGTAAAGTATCGAATGCAAAAGAAAAAAACGTTATTGTTTACAGACTAGGTGAACAATTTGTCTACTTGAAAATAATGATACCTACACTACTGTATGGTTCTGAAACGTGGGTGAACATGAACATATAGAATGGTTCTGAAAGATGAACAGAAGATGATCCAACCATAGGTTTTTTAAGTCTTTTGACGTCAAGCTTTTCAACAATTTATTAACCATCCGTCAAATTTGTCTATTTCTATTCGAGTAGTGACCGACAAAACACGGTGTTTGCCAAGAGTCTCCAGCTATCAAGCAATTAGCAAACAACTGTTCTAATTGCACAATGTCTGTGATTTCATTATTCCAGTCGACCGAAACATCTATGTTTACATTTACTTTCAGTTTCCGTAAGTTAATTGTGCTGTAAACTGTTTATTCACATTAGATTTGAATGTGGCCGCAGCACACAGTTTAGCTCCGAGTCGATAGCGACCTCGAAGGATGCTAAGTTTCTATATAAAACTACTGGATAAAATTTATTTAATAAAGTTGTATAAGTGGTTATACTCACAAACAGAGTTTTCACTGTTGCACACCACTATAGAAAAATTATTCCGATTAGCGCTTTCAAGCTTCACAGCTCATCGTCAGATCGGAAATAAAAATCAGATCGGAATTGTTATTTCCGATCTGACGATGAGCTGTGATGCTTGAAAGCGCTAGTGGTTCTGAAAGATGAACAGAAGATACAAACAGCAGAACTGAAATTTCCGAGATCAGTTAAATGTGTAATAGACGAGATCATATAAGAAATGAGAAGATAAGAAGCGATTTAGATATTTTTTCAGTTAACGAAATTATTAAAGAATACCGAAGGAAATGGATTCAACACACAGATTGAATGGAAGTAAATAGAATAACGAAGATAGCGAAAGTTTACAACCCTAGAGGCAGAAGGAAAGTTGGTAAACTAGGAAAAGGTGGACTGTAGAATAGGAACAGGCCGCTAATGCCTAAAACTGTTAAGAAGATGATGATGATGAAAATAATAATTTGTTGAATATTTATAATTTAAGGCAACGTGTTTTTAAACAGTCTTATTTTATCTTCAGATTGCTGAATGAATGACAACTTAATGAATCAGTAATACGTCCTGTGGATAGATAGCTATATGAAAGGAGAAGTGTAGATAAATAGAGAGACAGAGAGAGAGAGAGAGAGAGAGAGAGGGAGGAGGGAGAGAGAGAGAGAGAGAGAGAGAGAGAGAGAGAGAGAGAGAGAGAGAGAGAGAGAGAGAGAGAGAGAGAGAGAAAGAGAGGTGAGAGAGAGAGAGAGAATAAGTGACAGAAAGAGGTTTAGATTCAAACAGATGATGCATATTTCGAAGGAAAAGTACATTAAATTATTTAAAAAGGATGTCATATTCAAGACTGTGCAAGCAAGTCGGGAAATATTATCCTATAGGACACAGGAGTGTGAGAAGGCCTCGGAAAACACGGCTGGAGGATCTTTGAAGGCGGAACAGCCAGGGCCTTGTCTGTACCGCAACGTGACGATGAGTACATTGTATAATTTCGAAAGCACTGTAATAGTCATTTAACGGTAAGTGTGAAACGTAACAAAATTTTAAAATAAAACTCTGCTTTTTCTATTTTTTTCAAAAACACAGGATGAAATTTGTGTTAGTGCTCACATGTTTTCTAATAAATGTATGCTGATTTCTGCACCAAAACCGAGAAGAAGTCTATATAATTTATGCATGAAGGATAATTCATTTGATCCATGTAATAAGTTCAGATACCTGGGTAACATGATAGATAATGAAAGGTCTATAAACACGACAATACATGACAGGATACAGATAGGAAATAGGGCATATTATGACAACAGCAGACTATTGAGAAGCAAACTCGTTAGTCGTGACACATAAATAAAAATATATAAGGCACTTATCAGATCTGTTAATACTTATGAAGACGGGACATGAACATTAAAAAAAAAGAACAGAAACACTAGGAAGGTTTCGAAGAAAGATCATAAGACGTGTTCATGTCCTGGTTAAAGTAGATGACTAATGGAGAATAAGAAATAATAAGGAGATGGGTGGAGGAGTTTGAATCACGAGGATACTGTGCAATTTAAAAAGGTTCGACGAATATAATGGCTAGGTCACCTAGATCAGCATATGCCAAAGAAAACCAGAAAGTCTATAAAAGCCGATAGAGGGGCCGACATCGGATAAGATGGTTGTGACATGTGCCAGAAAATCTCAGGTATAGATGTGAGAGGTTGCACTGAGATGGTAACAGACAGGAGACTTTGGAGAAATATGGTGTTGGAAGCCAAAGCTCACGTTGGCCGTTATTGCTAAACAAGAATAAGAAGAAGAAAAAGAAGAAGAAGAAGGAGGAGGAGGAGGAGGAGGAGGAGGAGGAGGAGGAGGAGGAGGAGGAGGAGGAGGAGGAGGAGGAGGAGGAGAAGAAGAAGAAGAAGAAGAAGAAGAAGAAGAAGAAGAAGAAGAAGAAGAAGAAGAAGAAGAAGAAGAAGAAGAAGAAGAAGAAGAAGAAGAAGAAGAAGTACATACCTCAGTCTAATAAAAACTGATTTTCTGTTTTTTACGTGTAACATTTCATTGGCATTTTACAGTTTTTTTTTCAGGTTCTGTTCAATATTATTCCTAATACAGCGATTATCCGTACTCAATATTATGAAATAGAGAAAATACCAAGGTTACAACTCTAACGTTAAGTGTACCATGTACGATACAGACAAAAATATGTAGACACAGTAAAGTACGTCAAAAAACGGTTGACGCTTTGGAAACTCATGCATTGCGAATATACCACAGAAAGTTAAGAATACACAAAGGATGCAGAACGACGGAATTAAAGGATTAGTAGGCAAGGAAAGCACAATAAATGACAACATAGAAAGAATACGATTTTTAGGGCTTGGATACGTCAAATGCCATAGTTTTGACTACGTCATTGGGAAGTCACCAAGTGTCTTACGTTCAGCTGCAACACACCAGTTCACGTTCAAATCGATTTCGCCGCACAAAACAAGAGGTAAAATTAAAACAATAAATCTTCCCGTTGCTCTTGCTGATGCTCCGGCTTAAAATTGACTGCGATCAAATACGCGTTAGTCAAGTAAGTCGGTAAACACCATTTTGTAATGACAAAGAGGAGGCGGGATATTACGTCAGCATTCTCTACGTAATGAATTCCGCTGCGGCGTGGAAGCATTTAATTTGGGGATTTCAATGTTGTTTGTTACACCCGTGACGTAAATGTTCATAGACAATGTATTGTTACTGATAGACTCCTTCTGTTGTCGCTAGTGTAATTGTTACTATTGTCAATATACAACTATACATGAAGATACCTAATATAATGATAGATAATGAAGGGTCCATAAACACGACAATACATGACAGGATACAAATACGAAATTAGGCATGTTATGCCAATACCAGACTACTGAGAAACAATCTCATTGGTCATAACACAAAAATAATAATATATGAGACACTTGTCAGACCTGTTGTTACTTGTGGAGGTAAGACGTGGATACTGATAAACACTAAAGGGACAATAAACACTAAGCATGATTGCAAGATCTTAAGACGTGTTTTTGGTCCGGTTAAAGAAGATGATAAATGGAGAAAGATGAAACCCTTCATTTCCCGGTAATAACCAGGAGATAGATGAGCTATTGAGTCGTAATGTAACGGCCACAGTTAGGCCGTTACATTAAAAATTTTAAACTAGACTTTGTCTAGATGAAGCAAAAATGTGCTGGAGCCCATAGTGACAGGACTGGCGATAAAACACTCATTTAACAATAACAACCTTTTATTAAAGTTTCCTCATTTCAACATTATATATGTTTTGCTACAGAGTTCAACGATTGAATATTTTGTATATTTCATAACAATACTTCATTTTCATTTTATCCACAATATCTATATACACATATATATCCAATTTGCATTCATCATAATTAACAATGTCATTAACAATAAGAATTAATGAAACAGTATAACAAATGGATCCTTTTAGCGCAGTTAGTAAAACAAATCACAAATATGCTATGTCTACAGGACTGGTTCCAACAAATTTTAATCATTGTAAATGTGAACATACTGTTCATCGGTATAGCTTTATATATATATATATTGTGACGGCAGTAGTATGCGAACATCTGCTCTCCAGTACCAGCGGTGGACACAGCGAGCCAATCAAACAACGTGCTCGGAGCGAGCCAATCAGCGATCCCGGTTAGTCAATAAAACCCGGGCCGGCAGAAAATTTTACGCACTCCATCGCCACGCCATCGAACGCACTTCATCTCCTCTCCTCTCTCGGACGACATCGGGGTGGAGTCAGCCGGAAGGAACAGCCGAAGAAGAGAACCGCCGCCGTTCTTGCGTCTTCGCACTCCCGTTCCGCGCCAGCGATGGATTTCGCTGGGCCGGCAGCCGACTCTACAACCGGTGCCGAAAGAAGAGGAGGACTGCAGTACGCCACGATCAGCGGGCGCAACCGCCGAACACCTCAGCGCGGCACGACCAACATCACAGTTCTCGCCACTCGGTCCTTTTTAGGGCCACCAAAATAACTAGAGTGTACGGTTGGCGCCATTTGTCATGCGGCAAGCCTTTTGTCCGGTGACAAGTGGCGCCCAACGTGGGGCGACGATCATCTTGCGGATGCAAGATCCAGCCACGCCAGCGAGCTACCAGCCGGCACACCAATCAACATGGCGCCCAACAGACACCTCCACAACATCTGGAGAAGAGCAGTAGGCTGGCTACCGGAGAGCATTCAAGACCCGGTGGAGTTGTGACGGCAGTAGTATGCGAACATCTGCTCTCCAGTACCAGCGGTGGACACAGCGAGCCAATCAAACAACGTGCTCGGAGCGAGCCAATCAGCGATCCCGGTTAGTCAATAAAACCCGGGCCGGCAGAAAATTTTACGCACTCCATCGCCACGCCATCGAACGCACTTCATCTCCTCTCCTCTCTCGGACGACATCGGGGTGGAGTCAGCCGGAAGGAACAGCCGAAGAAGAGAACCGCCGCCGTTCTTGCGTCTTCGCACTCCCGTTCCGCGCCAGCGATGGATTTCGCTGGGCCGGCAGCCGACTCTACAACCGGTGCCGAAAGAAGAGGAGGACTGCAGTACGCCACGATCAGCGGGCGCAGCCGCCGAACACCTCAGCGCGGCACGACCAACATCACAGTTCTCGCCACTCGGTCCTTTTTAGGGCCACCAAAATAACTAGAGTGTACGGTTGGCGCCATTTGTCATGCGGCAAGCCTTTTGTCCGGTGACAAGATATATATATATATATATATATATATATGTATATGTAATGTGTATTAATCATCATTAGCAAATACTATTAACAACAAGTCAATCAAGCAGTAGAACAAATGGATCCTTTTGCAGGTTAAAAAAATATGAATCTCAGTTGTAAATTATAAAATTAAATTATGTGGAAGTTTTAAGTGTAGCTTTTAACAAATAGAATCTCACTTATAAGTTTCAAATTTAAATCATGTAAAAATTCTAATCAGCTTTCAGAAAATTGAATCTCAGAAGTTACAAATTAAATTATCTGAAACGGTTAATTCCAGCTTTGAACAGACAATATTTTAGTCTCATATTATAATTTCAATTATATCAAAGTTTAATTACAATGTTAATGAACCGAACACTGGGCTTCTGATACCCATAAGAGAATGTCTGTACATGGATCTAGAATGTCATTTAAATTGATGAAAATTCGGTGTATTGCTCCTCACTAACTTAATTATTGGAAATCTCCCACCTGTTTTGAAGAACTGACATAGCACTCTGAAGAGCAATCCGGCTGATGTCGGTGGTGTGTCGGAAAGTCTAGAAATTTCAGTTGATTCATCTGGCCAGCGGTGTCTGGGATCTTGTGGGTTTAAAGCTGCTGCATCTGACGGCTTCGGAGAGTAGTGCGCTATCCTGCTCTGCCGATGGTGACAGATGTCATTGTCACCATCATCGTAACCCCTTCTCTCTCGTCTAAGCGAGGACCCTGTAAAAATGTTTATTTGTAGTTTGCCGTTATCAAATAAGATTTACCCCTACAATCTCTCGCCACCGAACACACACTACACTCAATGTCATAAATCTTGTTAACACTCCAAGTGCTCTTAACATATCGAACTTTTAATTAAACAGTAGCAGGAATTTTAAATTCTAATAGCTGCAAGTGACATATGAACCTTTTCATTGAATACCACATTTACTTTTACTTATGAAACCCTTTTAACGCCGAATTCGCCACGTACTCACAGTTACCGGAAGTAACGTAAAATTTAATCTAGAGCAGAAAGTATAAAAATGAATTCACACCCACATACACAAATATAACATAAATACCCATCGTTAAATTAATATCGAACAAAATAATTACTAACCTGAAACGCCATTACTTGATTACGAAGTCATGATAAATGCAAGCTACGTAAGGATGTATACCCCCTTGGACCGTCAGATGAGTTTGCCTCGGAAGACGTAAACGAAATGAGAACGAATAACGTATTCCATTAACCGAAGTCGGTAAGCAAACCAACACGTCCGAAATTGCTATCTAGGACGGATCAGCTGGCAGTGTGACTGACTAAATTATGTCGCCATTCAAGGTCACGCCGGGCGGTTTTAGTCTGCCGTGACTAACTTTGTCGCTGACTGCCGCGGCATAGTTAACTCAAGCGGCGGCAATTCAAATTTAAAACAGGCCGGGAAACTCCTAGTCCCAGCACAGTGAGGACATTGTAAGATTCATAAAGGCTCAACAAATAAATGGTTAGATCTCCTAGAACGGATGGATGATCAGCCTATTGCCATAGAAAATTCTGAGGGCGCAAGTCTATAAAAGCAGAAAGAGGAGCCGATCTAAGATAAGATGTGGTACAAAATCTCAGAAGAATGGATGTGAGAGATTACACTAAGACGACAATGCATAGGAGGCTTTGGAGAATATAAGTGTTGGAAACTAGGGCTCACGTTAGCCTGCTAAAGAAGAAGATATATTTCGTACTACATAAATAATTCTGTTTTACTTAGAAAGTAAAACACTAAAGACGGGAGAATCAAGGGTAACATAAATTTTTAGATTTATTTAAAAAAGGTGATGAGCCTTGTTTAAGAAGAAATGCTTCAGAAATCATAAAACGTTAAATTAGGAAACAATTTTGAAGCAATCTGTATGGATTGTACAGAAGCCTCTACATGGGACCTATTTGTATGTAGCCTACGGACTATGTGAAACCCAATATACAAAGAAATACCGCTCTCGAAATGATGTGCAACGACAGAATGAGGCGTGAGAAAATTTTAGGAGGGAGTCGGAGTGAGAGACAAAGATTATAGAAGAATCTTGTCGGGAATTGGGACAGGTTGATGCTTACTACAGTAATAGATGTGGATGACAAACTGTGCGGCAGAAGTTAATGGATGTCTGCTTATATGTGTCTGACTATTGTTGATGTCGATTGTGGGATACAGTAGTATACGCCATAAATGTGGTATTTGAACAAAACATCCTCTATATCAAGCGTGTCCAAACCTTTCCACTTGAGGGCCGAATTAAAAAATCTTGGAAGTCAGGCGGCCAACACACACACACACACACACACACACACACACACACACACACACACATATATATTGCAACGTTACAACAAATATACAAATATATTATCATATTCTCAACGCAACTATAATATGAATTACACCGGCCTGGTCGCAGGATTTTGTTTCTCGTTGCGTCAAGTATATGTGGTTGCACAATAATTTAAATAATTTTTAAAGAGTAGTGAGATGTTGTTGACATGAAATAATCATTTAAAACCGTTTCAAAATAATCATTCAAAGATTTATTAATTTATAGAAAAATATTGTGCTATTAAAATTTCAGACGTTATACAAATAAATACCTTTATAAGCTTTACAAATCTGTAACCTGCTATGCTATTCATAACATACAACAAAAATAAATACCCATCTAATCATATTAACTAACCAAACATGTTATACAAGTTATTTAAATTCTTTTTATTTGTGTGTCTGAAATTAACTCAAATTTTAATTAATGATAGCAACTCATTTACCAACAAAATAATATTAAGATTCAAGAATGAATTTATTGTTGCTATAAACAAATAATAAATGATATTACATTTACTTCCAATCTATTATTGATTTATTCTGACACACCCAAAACATACAACAAAAGATTAGTATTTTTTTCTACAAGTTATTGTTAAATTACACTCTCTTACCTAACTACTATTTTACTTTAAAAGTCTAATTACTGTATTATCTGTTCATATTTAAGTTCTTTTCGAGAGCTCTCTTCACAATAAAAAATATAATTGTTTTTGTATCACCTGCTTATATCTGCCGTTACCGTTGCGGGCGCGCGTGTGTGTGTGTGTGTGTGTGTCCATATTCCTGAGAGTATGCTGCTGCTGCTGCTGATGATGATGATGATGTGATGACTATGCTGATGAGGTGTTTGTTGTCTCTATGGGTTGTTGCTGTTGGTGATGCTCCAGCTTTCCTCCTTACGTCTTGGTGTGAGTGTGGTACAGTGTGTGTGTCCTGGTCGATCTGCAATCGGGCAGCGTGATGTCGTGTGTAGATTTCTTGAGTCTGAGTGTGTGAGCGCCCAAAATTGCCAGTGGTATTTATACTGTTGGCGATTTGACAGGCACAGTCCTGTTTTCGACAAGCTAGAGACGGTCCGTTCGCGCCAAGGCGTCCTTTTTATTACACTCACTTTTAGGTTAATTATCGCGAACTTATGACCATATTCGTCACATGAGCGATATCTTTGTTTGCGTAATTTTTTTCTAGTCACTCACATATACCACACATATTAATTACTCTTCAATTACACTAGTAATTAATATTAATTAGTTAGCATCTTTAATATTGCACCTTTGGAAATAAATTTTACATTACCATACTCGTTAAAAATCCATTAATGAATGGTGTCTTTATAATTGGCGTAAGTCTTTGCTTACAGGTTTAACACAAGTAATTAGTTTATTATAATCCTGTTAAAACATGATTAATTGGAACAAACAATTCGTAGCGTCACCCCATATTCTTGTTGCAGCTAGCTTCACACACACAAACACCACACGCCGTATTTTTTAACTATCGAAGCAGGTGTCCCTTTTCGACAGGCCTGCATTTTCCTGCACAAAATTGTATAAAACTGTTCCTGATTCTATTTATTCTAATTACAATATAAAACATACCGCCCTGGGCAAATATGCACATATATGTATTGTTGCAACATATATTAAACTTATTTTTGTAGTTATATAATCAATTCAATAAAATAGGTATTTAAATAAAAATTAAGCAACTTATTCTAAGTAAACAAATTCATTTATTCAAATTAATGTAAATAAAAGTAAGGAAGAAGTAACATTCAAAGATATTTCTTATGTATTACTTTTTGGCTTTCTTGTGTATGTATGGGATACGTGGATTTCCTTCTGACATATAATTTCTGTCCATTTTGGGTCAAAGTTTGATGCTCCTATCACTAGAATGGGTTCAAGTGTTCGTCTGACAAGTTAGTCCTGTACTTTGATTTTACAAAGTTCGTTTTCGAAAACGGCGACAATGAGTCATGCATACCACGGGGGGAGTTAGAGCCGACCTCGCGGGGGGGGGGGGAATAGGAATATTTGCTTTAGTTTGAAAAGCGTGATTCATTCAAGGCAGCCAGACTAACAAGCACATTAACCATGTAAATGTTTTAAACTTGTATAAAATATTATAACATTTTACTGAAAATATTTGTCGGTTAGTTACTTAGTAAAATGTTATAATATTTGAATTATTTTGACGATCTATTTAAAAACTGCACGCACGGTTTACCGCGGACAGGACAATGAACCTTCGCGGGCCGTAGTTTGGAGACCTCTGCTCTACATTTCTGCGGGCCTATTAAACCTCTGACCTCAACCATCACAATGACTTCACTTGCTTTAAAATCTCTCCTAAAGACACACAAACGCGTCTTGACTCGAAGGTTAAATAAGTAGCTGCTTCAAGTCATTGGTTTTTTGACCTTGTGTTCTTGCAATCGGAGAGATCGCCCTACAGTGGTCTAGTTCTCTTTAGTAGACTTTACGGTGATTACCTTAAGTTTCTCTTTACATAACGAATACTAATAACGTTTCGAGAGACAATGAGTGGGACACATATATCGTTTATTCTTGTATAGATTCTAAGTTTTGAGACATTTAACTGTTATGCTAACTATGAGGATACAAAAGATATGATTGCAGGAATAAATAAAACAAGGCTGAAGACTGATGACCAGGAGAGAAAATTTCCGCCCACAGAAAAATAATTATTATTTAGTAGGCCGTGATGTAACGGCTACATCGGCCGTTACTAATATTTAAAAACTAGACCACTTGGCCTAACGGAAGCGAAAAGTATGCTGGAGCCCAGAGTGACAGGACTTGCAATAAAATACTCTTGTAACCAGTAACAATTTTTATTAGTGCCATTTCCGTTAAGAACATCAATTAAGTTGTGTGCCATTTTCGTTAAGAACCTCAATTAAGTTATTGGATTCTAGTATCATTTACCTTAACAACATCAATTTAAGTTATCGTAAACTATTTAGTTAAAATTTTATTTGAAACAGCTAGACTTCTGGTACCCTTTTGTTTAAGAGCATTACTTAATATCAGTGTAAAATTTCAGTTACAGTTGATTTAAAACAGGTGGAGTTGTTGACTGAACTTTAATAATTGGAATGCTCCCACCTGTACTGATTGAAAAACTCAAATGTTGCCATGTAGACCAGTGTGCGATGAATGCTGGTGGTGGTCCTTGAAGTGTGCAGAAGTTGCAACTAGTCTCATTCCGGGCAGATATCTTTAGGTGTTCTGTAGCAGGAGTATTTCTAGACCTGACGGCTTCGAGGAGCATCCTGCTGCACTGCTCTGCAGATGGTGACCGGTGCAAATGTCACTATCTCCGCATCCACTTTCTCCCGGCTGTGCGGGGATCCTATAACATTTTGTTTGCAGATTAGCCGTCAGAGAGTACATCCACCCCTACACTCTCTCGCCTCGGAACACAGACACCACACACACTGTCACAATTTTTATCAGCACTTTAATTGCTCTCATTAATTTGCTATAGTTTATTTTATCCATTTAATTTTAACTCAACCTTTACTTTTATTTATTTTTTACTGTAACATTTACTTTTAACATTATCAAAGACAGTTAAATACAAGGTCACCACGTGTTCCCAGACCGGAAGAAACGTGTAATACAATTTTGCAATAGGAAAGTATTACAATAAAATAGCCTTTACAAACGTGTGGATCACACACACACATGCACAAATATAACACACATAACCCATCATTAAATTAACATCGAACAAAATAGTTGAGCTCACCTGAAACCCTTTACTAGCTTACGAAGCCATATGAAATATCCACGAAAAGCTTATCCCTTGGCCGTCAGACCATCGAACACTCTATTGGAAGGTTGGCGACGAAATGAGAAAGAAGCCCGTATTCTTCGATCCCACCATGCTACATAAACTCAACCTGTTGCGAATTGGAACATAACTTTTGGCAAGCAAGCCATCAAGCCGCACATAAGCAGCTGATACGGTTTATTAGATAGTTTACGGTAGAACCGAGACGGGCTTAATGATCGAGTCAGCTGTGCCGCCCAGCGGCGACGCACTGTGGCGGCCTTTAACGTTTAAATTACGCCGGGAAAATTCACCCCGGCACAGTGATACGTAGAGGACAGAAACAGTGCCTAATGATGACATTTTCAAGTGAGTGGACGAAAGGAGGTTACAATCAGAAATTAGAAACCAAGGTTTCTAAATTACAAGCTGAAATCAGAATTTCTGGATCTAACTTTAATAAAGCGCATTAACAAACTCAGTTACAAGATATATAGAAAACCAACCTCCACTGATATGGTTATACACGCCAGCTCCTATCACCCATATATTTAAAGAAATAGCGGTATTTAATAGTCTAACACACAGACTGGCAACAATACCGATGGAACGAAACGATTATATAGAAGAACTTAACAACATTAAGCATATTGCCATTGCCAATGGATATCAACCAACTTTAATAGATAAATTGTTACACAAACATGCAACCAACCATAAAAAAAGCGGATATACAAAAATGAAATACATTTCAACATTTTATTCAAGAACTGCCTTAGCTCTTGTAAACGAGTTCAAAAAACGAAATATCATAATATCATTCCGTACCGACAACAACATAGGGAACTTACTAAGAACTAAATCACGTCAATCTATTGCTGAAGAAACCGGAATATATAAAATAAATTGTAGTGATTTCGATAAATTCTATATCGGTCAGACAGGTCGGGGTTTTTTACAGAGATTTAAAGAACATCTACCCAAAAATAATATTTACTCGAACCGCTCGCAATTCGCAAAGCATCTAATATCTAAAGGCCATAATTACAATAGTTTTTGAATCGAACTTTAAAGCCATACATATATGTGATAAAGGACTATTTGTGAATGCTGTTGAGGTGTTCGAAATTTATCAGGCATTCAAGTTTGAATCAGACAATGTTTTGAACGAGCAACTGGACTTTAGATCGCACTATCTATATGATACAATCTTGAATAAAACTAAGAGACACAGTGTAATTGATACCGGACAGTCTGGCATGTGACAGTGTTGGGTGCACCCGAACTATGTAGTTTTATATATGTGACCATCGTGTAAGTGTATACATGTTCTAATATTGTACGTATGTTTTCAATGCAAAAATTTTAATATTAACGTGACGAAGTATAGCAACGGATTTTCTGAGGATGGAGCATTGAAGAGCTCCGAAACGCGCCAAAAGTAACAAACAACAAGAAAAATAAGTCACAAGACGGAAATAAGGTAAATTTATAATGAAATCAGAAGTAGTATAGTTGGTCTTAAGCTACGTTATTCAAACTAGTTATCCAGCCTGGCTGAAGGAACGAGTGAGATGAGTAATGGCAGGTGAAGGCCTAGACAGGATTATATGGACAAGATAGAAGGCGAATCAGGTTTGTGGTTATAAAGAGATCGTATTGGGAACGGATGAAATTGCAGCCCCATCAAACTCTGTGTTAAGGAGACGAGGGATATATGTGTGTGTGTGTGTGTGTGTGTGTGTGTGTGTGTGTACGCGTATATTCAAAAAGTTTTTGCTGCCGTCTATTTCTTGATACATATAAAATAAATTTAAAATTTATAATTACTTTACCTCAAGATGTTTTTTCCCTTATTTGGGACATGTTTCGAGGAACATATTTTTTTCCCGTAATTATGACGCGTGCCATGCATATTACGCTGAGGATGGGAACAATATGTTTCGCGAAGCATGTCTCAAATAAGAGGAAAAACATCTTGAGGTAAAGTAATTATAAATTTTAAATATATTATGTGTGTGTGTGTGTGTGTGTGTGTGTGTGTGTGTGTGTGTGTGTGTGTGTGTGTGTGTGTGTGTGTGTGTGTGTGTGTTGAAACACTTTTTGCTAGATATATATTATGAACATATAGTAATTATAAAATATATATAATATATATAATTATAATTAATAATATTTATAATTATATAAATATTATATACATATAAAGTATTTAAAATTTATATTTATGTTACTTCAAGATGTTATTTTTCCTTATTTGGAACACGTTTCGAGAGCTCCCGTGCTCTCATCCTCAGCCTTCGCGATGAAGCTCTCGAAACATATTCCAAATAAGGAAAAATAACACCTTGAGGTAACATAAATATAAATTTTAAATACTTTATACATATCAAGAAATGAATTGTAGCAGAAAGTGATTGAATATATATAAATATGAGTGTGTGTGTGTGTGTGTGTGTGTGTGTGTGTGTGTGTGTGTGTGTGTGTGTGTGTGTGTGTGTGTGTGTGTGTGTGTGTGTGTGTGTGTGTGTGTGTGTGTGAGAGAGAGAGAGAGAGAGAGAGAGAGAGAGAGAGAGAGAGAGAGAGAGAGAGAGAGAGAGAGAGAGTAGAGAGTGAGCGTGGTCAACTAGTACGCGATTAAGTGAAAGAAATAAGAAAATCCCGTATATGAATGTTGATTAAATAATACACATGCATACAAAAATTCGGAACATTTTAAAATAGAAAATAAAACAGCATGTAGAGTGTAAACGGATTGTATGAGAAGCTCAAAGCATTACTGTGAGAATTTAAATGACATTCAGGCGGTGACATTGTGTTATTTCTGTGTCCGAAACGCAAAACATTCTTTTCACCTCTAAAAAATTTCATTGCGTCGTCTAGCCTTTAAGTAAATTCTGTTGCTACAAAGCAAATCCTGGCTGTGCAAACGACTGCAACAGACTTCAGCTACTGCATACTTATACTCAAGTATTTCCCGGTTATGTACTAACGCTGTTGGAAAGCTTTCAGTAAATTCAATTATAATTACGAGGGCTATATTTTTCCAACATCCATTAAAGTAGGAATAAAAAACGAGAATAATTATAAAAAATGTATTATATACAAAATATTTGTACATCTCTCAGCTACTTTTCTCCATAATCGCCATTTCGATTTAGGCACTTATCATAACGTGGCACGAGTTTTCCTATGCCCTCATCAAAGAAAGCTCCCGCCTGGTCACTTAGCCAGCCGTTCACATTGGCCTTCAGCACATCGTCACTCATAAACCTCCTCCCTGCTGATATAACGTTTCCTAAGTTATAATATCGGGAACCTGTGGTTAATTGCCTCAGGGCAATTACACAGGCTGCCATAGTCTTAACCAACTTCTAATTAAACAAAAGATAAGCATTTAGGAGTATATATTTAATATCGGGTCCTATAATTGAGGAACATTGACAGGGTTTTCTGCAGATTTATTCACTCAGTTCTGTTGTTTTGTACCATGACATCACTTTATTACATAATAATATTAATTGCTCTACTTAAAGTTCTCAACATATATGGTTCAACAGTTTACAGTTTACAAGATGATTATATATTTTATTCTTTCAGAAGAGCCCTCAAAATAAAGATGTACATCGGTTTAACTTTCCACGGATCCGGGATTGAATATAGTATGTTAATAATGGTCACCTCCCCATATACTATATTGAAATTGTGCCATTAGAAGAATGGACTTTATTTACCTTTTAAAACAATAATGCTTTACAGTTTAAACTTTTACTCTTTTACTACAAATAGTTTTAATCAGATTACAGACTACATCTTACATATAATGTCTGTTCTTAAAAGTCTTAAAGTGCTAGTTAAATTGTCGTTTGTTGGTTATAATTTTAGTATCTCATAACCACGGAAGACAAGCCTCCATGTCACCTGTGGTATCTTGTAGTTCATGCAGATTCGGCTCCTCGGTCCTCGGTGTGTTCCCTGAAGGTCTGTCGTTATCTCAGTATCCGGTGACGGTAAAGTTCCTGACGTGTGTTAGATCATTCTGGGTCTGGTACTCTCCTCTTAGATGACTGGTAGTAATATTTCGTTTGTTAGAATAATTAATGCAAAAGTTTGTTTCACTGGTATTCACTTTACATGATTATTTATTAGTTGAATTTCACCTTAGGGTCCTAAACTGTATTAATTACATAATTTTCTTATTTAAGATTTGGTAGAGATGTCATCGGCGCACAATTTGGTTATTCTTTTACTAGCTTTCAACATATTTATCTCTGCGTCGCGATCCAACTATTTAACGATACATTTCGTTTAAGAGTGTACAGAGTGCATATATATATTTTAACTGAGATTATTCACTTGGAAAAACCAAAATATTGTCATCGGTGCACATTACGGCTGTGCGCAGCTTACGGCGTGAGCGCTCCATTACAAGTGGGGTTTGTTTATTGGGGCAGGTAAAGTAACTTCGCGTCGTTTACGCTTCACCATAAAAGTAGTTCCACATTCCGATTAATATCTACCGGTTTAATCATTGACATATTTCATTATACTACGGTATCCTTTACGTCGTAATTAATTATTGTATACCTTTATGTTTTTTATATCGAGTTGTAATTTCCTACTTTTATTAGTTTTATTTACGGGTTATTCTGCGTGTTGATGCCGGTTTCCGCATGTCAACGCATGGTTAATAATTGAAGGGTGTTTCCTTACCTTGATATTCGCATTCCTCTTGGTTTTAAGCTGTTTATTTATAATTATTTATGTATTACCGTAGGGATTTAAACTTTGTTTAAATGTGCGATTTTCATTTAAAAATAAATCTCTCTCCTTCTTATTTATTTTTTTTATTTTTTAATTTTTTTAAAATCGTCACACTAACCTCAGCTTCATTTGGGTGAAAAGATGAAAGTCGCTCGGCAATAAATCCGGGCTATACGGCGGATGTTTAAACACCTCCCATTTGAACTTCCGTAGGAGATCCTGTGTCTGTGCTGCAGTGTGACGGCGAGCGTTGCCGTGAAGAAAGGCAATACCCGATGACAACATTCCTCTTCTCTTGTTCTGTATTGCTCTTCGTAGTCGCTGCTGAAGAGTGTCATAGTACAAGGCTGAAGTGATGGTCGTCCCCCGTTCATTAAATTCAGTCAATAATACGCCTGTTCGTTCCCAAAACACAGTGGTCATAAGTTTTTGTTGCAAAACGTTCGCTTGAACTTTACCGGTCTGCCTGGGGACTCACTATGCTTCCACTGTTTGGACTGCTCTTTCGTCTCGACGACATTCTCATATTGCACGCATGTCTCACCTACCGTCACAATCTTGTCCAGAAAAACGCTGCCCTTTCTCGTGATAGCGTTGCAAAAATTGTAAGGCTGCGCCCATTCGCTGAGTCTTATGGTTGTTAGTGAGCGTTTTCGGCACCCACCGTGCAGAAATTTTTCTGTACCCAAGCTTCACGCTTACAATGCCATACAGAACTGACCTTGAGATTTCAGGAAATTCGACAGACAGCTGAGAAATTGTGAATCTGCGCTTTTCGCGAACCACTTGATTCACTTTTTCAACAATTTCTTCCGTTGCTCTTGTACGTATGTGTTGTTGTTGCCCAACTAAGGATATACACACGTATATAATTATTTTCAGTTTATTCAAAATTATGAGAAGGTATACACAGAGAAATATTCTGATTAGTCGAGCACAGTAACACATAATGTGAATAAAAAAAAGTTTAATAGGGCAGGAACTGAATATGATGAGTATACTCGACAGGATTTCCCAGTATCGACTGAGTTGGTGAGAACATCTTTGGTGAATGGGTGACTGCCACATCCTCAAACAACTATGGAACTGCCAAGGGGATGGAGACGTGTGGGACGTCCGAGGAAGCGCTGGAGTGACCAGCTCTAATCTTTGCCTGTTTGAGACCGGACCAAACCATCCTTAGTTTAATCCTTGCAGATGATGATGATTATGAAAAGAAATTTACATTACCATTAACTTGGGTAAACTGAACGTAGATTCATACATAGATAAGTTGATCGACTGAAATAATAATTCACAAATATCGTGTGTTTAGAACATTTGTTTCTTTACATTTAGTCTCAACTACTAGTAGATGGAATAGTTTTGTATCGACTTCACTTGGATTAGTACATCTGTACATTGCTCAGCCAGCGACAGCCCTAGTTATTTCTATTACAGAAAAAATCTGATCCAGTAAGAAGATATCCACCAGGATAAATCTTGCGTCTCTTTAATATATTATGTTTGTTAGTACGAGAGGTGCTCTGAAATTAACCTAAGTTTGGCAAAAACAAAGAAGTAAAATCTTCTTCTTCTTCTTCTTCTTCTTCTTCTTCTTCTTCTTCTTCTTCTTCTTCTTCTTCTTCTTCTTCTTCTTCTTCTTCTTCTTCTTCTTCTTCTTCTTCTCCTTCTCCTTCTCCTTCTCCTTCTCCTTCTCCTTCTCCTTCTCCTTCTCCTTCTCCTTCTCCTTCTCCTCTCCTCCTCCTCCTCCTCCTCCTCCTCCTCCTCCTCCTCCTCCTCCTCCTCCTCCTCCTCCTCCTCCTCCTCCTCCTCCTCCTCCAAAATTGTTAGTCGTTAAAGGATTAAAGGGAGACAATCAAATTGAATGCTTACTGAACTGTGAACAAGAAATGGAGTTAACAGGTAATGCTTTAACTTATAAAGAGAAAATTAACTTTATTAGTAAACATTTCCAAGGTTCTGCTGCAAAATGGTACACGATTTCTCGATATAATTTAACTGCTAACGAACAATTTAAAAACTCATTTGAAGGTTGCTATTGGAATATTCACACGCTAAAACAAACAAGAGACCAATTAGAATATGGTAAATATCAACATAATGGTAGACTTACCTCAGAGGAGTATATAATCCAATTTGTCGAAAGAAGTAAACATTTAAGACTTACATTTACACAACACGAATTGGTACTTAAATTAGCACATCACTTTCACAGAGATAGTAGATTAGCCAGTAACACACAAGGAATTAAAACGATTGAATATTTATTAATTTTTCTTCCACAATCGGAGCACATAGTTAACAGCTCACACACTGACAGACCCGAACTGCGAGAGAGAAGTGTAAGTTTTGTACTGAGAGAAGAGAAGTGTTGTGAAGAGGAAAACACCACGCACGGATCCCCTGAATGCAGGTAAGGGAGGAGAAGTGAGTGAGAGAGAAACAAAACTTTATAGTATTTTTAATTCAACTGATTCTCTTAAATATGTAGAGACGGTGAAACCAGGGAGAACGACACTTTACGCACGCGTGGTATAAGGAATAACGAAGGAAGCATATAAGGTATAAGATATAAAATAAGGAAGTGTGGTAGCGGCATAACGGTACACAAAGAATACAATAACCATTGTTATGTACACAGAACCAAGTGTAATGCTGGATGTTTATCGTCTATTATGACGAGAGCCGAGCCACAGAGAGAAGGAAATATAAGCTGACCAAATGTACAGTGAACTATTGTGTTGATACGTATAACAAAACAACAATAGGAAAGCAGGATGTAAACAGCTGCTATATTTGTGGGGATGGAATTGTCGCCCACCACAAAAAAAAATGGTTTGTTCTTACATACCGATAAAAATATTTACTTTTATAAGGAGTTTAAAAACCAATTGTAATGTAGATAATAAGATGTAATTGTAATTATAAAGTACACAAGTATATTTGTGTAAATAAAATTTGAACAACAGTCAAATTTTATTTAAACCCACCTGGGCAATATGTGCATCAATACATATATTTGCATATTTGCCCAGGGCGGTATGTTTTGTAAATAATTATTTCATGTCAACAACATCTCACTCCTTTTTGAAAATTATTTAATTATTGTGCAACTACATATACTTGACGCAACGAGAAAAAAAATCCTACGACCTAGCCGGTGTAATACACTTTATAGTTGCGTTGAGTACATGGTAATCTATTTGTGTATAATACTTGTTGTAACGTTGCAAAATATATATATATATATATATATTTCAATCACTTTCTGCTACAGTCCGTTTCTTGATGTATACAATACTATAATATTTTGACTAAATTTACCTCAAGATGTACTTTTTTCCTTTAGGAAAAAAAAAATTATAGTAATATATATATATATATATATATATATATATATATAAACACACCATTTATTGTTACCAGATGCTGCACTTATATTAATCAGTATAAAGATTTTTAAAATGCTTCTTGTGTAAATATAGGCATAGAACGTTTACAACGCACTGCACTACGACGCTTTAAAATAGTTACAATTTTTTAACGCACGCACAGACGCACGGTAACTGAAAAAGAGACGAAATTTAATGTCTGGCTGTGTAGAATTTTGACGAGTCAAAGGAAAGAGAAAACGCTGGCGCCGGAATCTGATTAAAATTCTCCGCGATAAGACGCCACCCTCCGCTGCCACCGCCACCGCTCTTGTCTCAAGTGTTCTTGTCTCCGGTTTATTGTAGCTCCGTTATGCTGCATATATACACTGTAATCGATTGTCGACGTCTCTTCCGCATAGCGGGAGCGTGAGTACGTACTTTGTTGTTTACTTTAAATGTAATCGAATGTTAAATGGAGACTTTAAACAATTAAACAAAGACATTTTGCTATTGGGTATATAATAGTTTTACACATATAGTTTAGTACGCACGTTTTGTCGGCGCGTTTACATTTAATTTTCATAAGGATATGAGAAATATATTATGTTCATATACATACATACATATATATATGTATGTGTATATATATATATATTTCAGTCACTTTCTGCTACAGTCCGTTTCTTGATGTATATAATACTATAATACTTATAACTATTTTACCTCAAGATGTATTCTTTCTCTTTAGGGACATGTTTCGGGAGATCCTGTTCTCCCATCTTCAACCTTCGCCATCTTGCTTCTGGTGCAGTATTTGTGTGTTGGCTTCTGGATGTTATTATGGTGGTTTGCTGGTCTTTGGTCCTTCAATGTTGCATTATTGTGTGTGGTTGTGGTATCTGTTTTTGTATTTTGTGTATTTTCGATGTTGAGTGCTTTGAATATTGTGTCATGTTTTGTATTGATTTGTATTTGTTCTGGTATTAATTTGTTTTGTGTTTTATGTTTGTAAATCTGTAAATTTTCCCAAATGTTCATTATGGTGCCTTTGTGTGGTATATGTTTTATTAGTGTTACATTGGTTATGTCTGGGAATTCATGTCCTGTGTTTATTGCATGTGTGGCTAAATTGGATTTATATATGTTTGGTTTTTTGTATGCATTTAGGTGTTCAAAATAACGTTTTTTCAGCTGTTTTTTTGTTTGTCCTATATAACATTTATTGCAATCTTGGCATTCAATTTTGTATATGATTGCATATAATTTTGAATGCCAAGATTGCAATAAATGTTATATAGGACAAACAAAAAAACAGCTGAAAAAACGTTATTTTGAACACCTAAATGCATACAAAAAACCAAACATATATAAATCCAATTTAGCCACACATGCAATAAACACAGGACATGAATTCCCAGACATAACCAATGTAACACTAATAAAACATATACCACACAAAGGCACCATAATGAACATTTGGGAAAATTTACAGATTTACAAACATAAAACACAAAACAAATTAATACCAGAACAAATACAAATCAATACAAAACATGACACAATATTCAAAGCACTCAACATCGAAAATACACAAAATACAAAAACAGATACCACAACCACACACAATAATGCAACATTGAAGGACCAAAGACCAGCAAACCACCATAATAACATCCAGAAGCCAACACACAAATACTGCACCAGAAGCAAGATGGCGAAGGTTGAAGATGGGAGAACAGGATCTCCCGAAACATGTCCCTAAAGAGAAAAAATACATCTTGAGGTAAAATAGTTATAAGTATTATAGTAATATATATATATATATATATATATATTCAATCACTTTCTGCTACAGTCCGTTTCTTGATGTATATAATACATTTAATAATTATAATGAATTTACCTCAAGATATATTTCTCCTTATTAGGATCATGTTTCGGGTGCCATCTTTTACCCATCCTCAGCCTTCCGGTTTTTGTGTCTGGTGAAGTACATATGTGTTGGTTGACTATTATTATTGTGGCTTCCTGTTGGCTTCTGGTACTTCCAGAACAGGAAGCCACAATAATAATAGTCAACCAACACATATGTACTTCACCAGAACAAAAACCGGAAGGCTGAGGATGGGTACAAGATGGTACCCGAAACATGTTCCTACTAAGGAAAAAAATAGCTTGAGGTAAATTCATTATAAATATTAAATGTAATATATATATATATATATATATATATATATATATATATATATATACATATAACTTCAATCACTTTCTGCTACAGTCCGTTTCTTGATGTATATAATACTTTAATATTTATAACTAAATTTACCTCAAGATATACTTTTTTCCTATTAGGAACATGTTTCGAGAGTTCTGAAGGCTGAAGATGAGAGAACAGGAACTCTCGAAACATGTTCCTAATAGGAAAAAAGTATATCTTGAGGTAAATTTAGTTATAAATGTTAAAGTATTATATACATATAAATCGGTTCATAACGTTATTCTACGTCTTCCGATCCCTAGTCTCCATTGGTCTTGATCTAACCAAGATTCTTCCTCCAATTCCCGGTCTCTCATTGCTCGCTTGATGCAACTCAACCTAGGTCTTCCAAATCTTCGCCTACGACCGTACGGTATCCATCTCAAAAGTTGCTTGAGGAGTCGATTATCCGGCATTCTTTGCGTATAAGAATAGAGACGCCCTGTTGCGCTCTCTTTTCTTTTACTACCCCACTATAAAAATGGTCGTAGTAGCCAAGGTTTTCAGAGCCGGTCCCTTTTTTCTTAGTTTCTGTGAGTACAGCTGTGTCTATGTTGGCTTTGTTCATTTCATAAATAACGTCGTTTAATTTCTGAGAGAGACCTTGTACGTTCCAAGTACCAGAGTTCAGTGTCCTATTTCGTAGCTTAAGTCGTGTCCGTTTTATCTGATCCTTCCGAGGCTGTTTACTAGGCTTTGTAACAATAAATGGTTTTCCGAGTGTTGGGCCCAATGCCTCAACCCCCAACCTGGAGGGCCAGTGTTTTATTTCTGAGTACCTTCTCCTAGAAGGGTTCCTTTCTCTACAGCTAAGGAGCCCCTTCTGTACCACCTGTTGGTCCGCGGGTGGTATTTTATTACCCACATACCTGCCGGCCTAAGCCGGTTATGGTATCGCTCTGTCCGTCACCTGGGGACGCCCCCTTTAGGGGTTAAATGTCCTCCGACCATAAGGGGTTATGTTCATGTGTTCATAAATACGAGCGTCTCGTATGTTCGTCTATAAATGTACCTGTTAAGAAAAGATTTATTTATTTTTTCACAATTCTTTTACCTCAACGTCTCTAGTAAAAATATATTGCTATGACACCTACGTAACAATCTGAAAAAGTTGGCAAGTTGTACACGTTTCTCGGCTAGTGTAGCCGAGCAAGTGTAGTGTCCGTCACAGCCGTGCACTCCAGTACCTTCGAGACTGTTCGGGCACTCTTAACTACGCAAATTATGTTTGCACGCGGCCACGAGTATGAAAAATTATTCTGGAACACCTGCAGGTCCAGATGTAAGCAACGGATATCGGCTTATAAATTAGCCGATAATTTACACCTGGCAATGTTGTAGAGTGCGGATCAAGTAGTCGTTGCGTATTAGTGGATTATTGTGGAACACTATTAGTTGACATTATTATTGAGTGTAGACAAATTTACCTTGAATTATTGCATGAGAGTACCTTGTTGATTTCAAATTGTTATTTGTGACTAATTAAAGTTGGTAATTAGTGACTTCATTGGTGTCTGTATTTTGTTTCCACTGTATCATAAAATACAGTCCGTCGTAGAATACATCTCTGGTTCAGGAGGATATAATATACTCGCGACTTCGCCCCAGACCCCCTCGGTGGACGTCCCGATCCGACGAACGTCGTGGGAGCTATGTACATATTTACAACGGCCTTTGAACGAACCTATCCCAGAAGTCAGGCGAAATTCGTTTTTTCGGGCTTCCGGTTGCACAAAGCTTTGGTTTTATAATTTTCGCCCAAGTTACTTCGGACGGGGAATAAAAAAGGTCTCTTGTGTTTTTTCGCTCCGAGGCTTCCTTATGGGTTAGAATTTATGTCAGTCAGTGAGTCAGTCAGTCAGTGAGTGACCTCTGGGGCTTTATATGTTATAGACTAGTTCCTAATGAAAATATTATTTGTTTTCTTTTTAGTAGATGCTATGAGAGGAGAAATATCAAGGAGAAGAACAGGGCTTAGTGAACACTTGGGTATGGGGTACAGACAAACCAAACGTTTCGACAGCACCACTGGCTGCCATCATCAGTGGAATTCGAAGAATTCGAGTGTAATCTGAACGCGGGTTGTTAACGTCAGTACCACAGTACTGTGGTAAAGGCCGCATTAAAGTACCACAGTGCTGTGGTACTGTAACATGGCCTTTACCACAGTACTATAACGCGGCCTGTACCAGAGTACTAGGGCACTGTAACGCGGCCTTTACCACAGTACTGTGGTACTGTAACCCGGCCTTACCACAGTACTGTGGGCCTGACGTTAACAACCCGCGTTCAGGTTAGACTCGAATTCTCTTAATTCCACTGATGATGGCAGCCAGTGGTGATTTCGAAAAGTTTGGTTTGTCTGAATACCGTAGACCACGGCTAAAACAGCCCGGTAAACATTTCTAATACAACTGACACCGGCCGCGAAAGCCTTAGAAAAATTTTACTTGGGTATGGCGTCTCACGGTATGCTAAACTAAAAGTGCTGGGTTCGATTTCCGGGCGCACCATAAAATCAAGGTGCTTTTTCGAGCTTCCAAGTCGACTCAGCGTGTAGATATAAGTGCCTGGATTAATCTCCGCCAATAGCAATGTGCGGCTGAAGCGTAATGCTGGCCACAATGCTTTACACGGCCAAAATATTTTATATTTTACTTTTTTATACTTAGACCGCTTTGAAGCGGTTTATACCGGAAGAAGACTTCAAAAAACATAATTATCTATAAACATTTAAGGTATTACATAGATAAGAAAATATTATCAAAATAAGCAGGCTTTATTAGAAATAAAAAGACGTGTAAGTGGGTCCTTAATTTCAGGTAGCTAACTAATATAGAGAGTTGTGACCAAAATCAGACAAGTACAGCTTCTTACCCGGCATTGTAAACATCTTCGTGAATGATTTGTATATAATATAAAAATATATGTTCCACTCTTTATATATTATAACAATATAAAATATTTTATATAAATTAGAATTACCTAATCTAATATAACCTCACCTTAATTGTTATTATTTACTATTACTTATTGACAGTATTTTGTTTTAATAATTTTAGTATTCTATTTACAACAAGAAAACATTATTTACAGTTTATTATAAGAAACGCTTAATTAAGAACTAAGACAAGAGCGTACATTATTAAATAGTTTCTTTAATAATGCCACTAGAATGTCAAAGTGGAGGAAAAGTTTGATCTACCAAACACTTATTTCACTAATGTCAAACGCTGTTCCTAATTTTACCAAACAGTAAAACGACAAAAGTGCTACCACTACGTTTATTTATTTATTGTGTTTCCTACGCTATAAATTTCTTTTCCATTTTAAATACAGAAAAAAGGCAAACTTCAGTCAGTCAGTTATGCAATTTTTTTACAGGAAGTAGAGTACAGCTTAATTCAAGTGCAAATTGATAATTGTAAAAACAGACTAATTGAGTAATATTATTTATTAACTGTAAATTATGGGACATTGTTAATTATTAATTTCATGATTCATATTACCTATATGTAAAAAAAAGTATGGGTAATACAGGACAATTAATGCTTAAAATTTGGGATGACTTTATAAGTTGAAGTATCATATAAAATTTGTATTTCTCGTTTTCCTGGCGTTTAAAAATGTATTACATTTTAAAACAAGTGAACCAAATTGTCGTTGCAACAGTATAGGTGTTGAGACAAAGTCGCTTACGTCATCAGAGTCAAAGAATACGTCAAGCTGGGCACAGTGTCGAAGATTTCAAACTTTCCTCAGTGACGTCAAGAATTAAGTAATTATCCCCCTTCGGCATCACAGGTGACAAACAAGCCGATTCCAAGAATTTACAGCAAAACTTGATAAAAACATAATTTACGTTTATCCGACAGAGTAGACATTATATTAGTTCG
The DNA here is from genome assembly GCA_034769895.1 of Magicicada septendecula. NCBI lineage: Eukaryota > Metazoa > Arthropoda > Insecta > Hemiptera > Cicadidae > Magicicada > Magicicada septendecula. Next base: position 1,418,020,195 of record CM068367.1, on the reverse strand, counting down.
TATAATTCATGGTACCCACTAAACGTAGAATTTTCTTTGCCTTTGGAGAGTAAACATCACTTGTTCTCTCCCCGATTGTTCAACATACTAAAATCTTTAGGTATTTCTTTATTTCCAATTATTTTTGTACACCCGTCTTTGCATAGTTTGTAGGCATACATGCTATATAGTATAATCTCTAAATTGATAGCAATTTGAATATAGAAAAGTTCCGGACTTGTGTGTGTGTGTGTGTGTGTGTGTGTGTGTGTGTGTGTGTGTGTGTGTGTGTGTGTGTGTGTGTGTGTGTGTGTGTGTGTGTGTGTGTGTGTGTGTGTGTGTGTGTACATAGAGTATATTAGAACGTTAAAGTTTGTAAACATTTCTATAAATATGTTAGTTTTGTTTACGAAAACTCAAATTAAACGAGTATATTGTAAAATTGGAATATCAGAAACTATTCTATTGAGATCAAGTTGTTCTTGCGCTTCTACTTTTAAAGTTTCCACTAAACTGTTGCTGTAAATAAATTTAGAAATATTTGTGGTACAATTCATAGAAATCTTAGAAATAAAACAAAACACAGGAAAAGGCTTAAATTTTATAAGACAATTTCAATACCCATGTTGATTTATGCAAGTGGGTAATGACAAACGAGGAGGAAAGCGGCAAGATTCAGAGTGGTGAAATGCAGTTTCTTCGAAATACTTTAATTTTGCTTTGCAAGACAGAATAAGAAATGAAGAAACCAGAGCAGAACTAGAAGTAGAGGACATAAATGAAATTATTGCAATTTACAGAAGGTAATAGTGGGATCATCTGCAAAGGATGACAGAGGATCGATTGCCGAACACGGCACTGAACTAATGATACTGTGATGTATTTTTATATACTTATACTTATTGTTTTACTAATGGTACCTATAATTCAATTTTCTATTGTATTCTTTTTTATAGCCTAAAGGTACCATATAGTAGTGTTTTACAATATTGTGGCCACAAATGTGCTGTATATAACCTGACGATGATCTAGGACCGAAATCGATCGTTTTAAGAATGTGAATAAAAACGTTTATTACACATCATATGGTACCTTTAGGCTACAAAAAAGAAATCAGTAGAAAATTGGCACTGAACTATAAAACCATCGGTAGAATAGTCTTGGGTTTTCCGAGGATGAGATGGGTGCCGGAACAGGTTTATATAACCTAATCCTTGAAGAGGCGAAGAAGAAGAACATTAAACTGTTGTAGACTTTCAAATATTTACACTGAACAAATGAAATAAAGCCAATTGAAGTTTAGATTGCTTGAGCTGTTTCGAAAACCACTTCCTCTATATATTAATAATATTTACCTAATATTTTATTTTCTCCACTAGACAGTTTTTACTTCCATATTCCTTAAGGAATGGAAGTATGGTGATGGCAAAAAAAATCGTGTTCGAGATTATTGCAGATTCTGATTCTACTACACTCAAAACATGAAAAAAAGTCGTTTTCCGAAAAGTGTCTGTGTGTCTGTCTGTCTGTCTGTCTGTCTATGTGTATGTCTGTCTGTAGATTTTTTTTCTATGGCAAACGATAACTGCCGCAAATTCAAACAGAATCAAATAATTTTTTGCATGCAGCCCTGATTTGCAGAGTACTCGCGACCTATTGTTTTTGGTGAAGATCGGTTGAGGGAAAGGGGTAGTTTACCTGCAACGGTTTTTTTTTAGCAAGGGTAATTTTGTTTGTTTGGCAAATGATAACAGCCGCAAATTCAAACAGAATCAAATAATGTTTCGCATACAGCCCTGAATTGTAGAGGTCTCAAGATCTGTTGATTTTGGTGAAGGTCGGTTAAGGGAAAGGGGTAGTTTACCTGTAACGTTTTATGTTTTAACAAGGGTATTTCCTATGGCAAACGATAACAGCCGCAAATTCAAACAGAATCAAAAGATTATTTGCATACAGCCCTAAATTGTAGAGTTCTCAAGACCTATTGTTTTTGGTGAAGTTCGGTTGAGGGAAAGGGGTAGTTTATCTGCAACGTTTTCTTAACAAGGGTATTTTTTTATGGCAAACGATAACAGCCGCAAATTCAAACAGAATCAAATAATGTTTTGCATACAGCCCTGATTTGTAGAGTACTCAAGACCTATTGTTTTGGGTGCAGATCGGTTGAGGGGAAGGGGTAGTTTACCTGCAACGTTTTTTTATCAAGCGTATTTTCTATGGCAAACGATAACAGCCGCAAATTCAAACAGAATCAAATAATGTTTTGCATACGTCCCTGAATTGTAGAGGTCTCAATGACTTTCGATTTTGGTGAAGATCGGTTAAGGGGAAGGGGTAGTTTACCTGCAACCTTTTACGTTTTAACAAGAGTAAAGTACTTGAAAATTTATTTAAACTTTTTGAAACAATGGTAATTGTTAAAAATAAAATAATTTTGTTGCCAGGCAATAAAATTATAATTTTTTCATTTTAATGTAATATAATATTTTTCATTTAATACAGCAATAAAAAGGCAGGTAAGACACAGCCTGGCTGTTTGGCTGAAAATGATTTTAAATATAAATCTTAGAATATGGAAGTCATGTATGGTTCTCCATACCGATATTTTTGTGTACCAATATGTGAGTGTTTTTTATGAAATTGATATAATGAAAATGGTCTTGTACTCGCATGTAACTATAAGGGAAAACTAATTTTTAAATGAATATAAACTGTAAAGTCTGTTTCACGCCCGGCGTTACAATAATTACTAAAATTATGATTATCCAGACTGTAAAGCGTGGTCTTCCAAATTCTTTATGCGGATAGGTGATAATCGGTCGACCAGAAGACGCTTCGGCCTCACCTCTGAACGTCATCTTAGTGTAAGATGGCTGAGGCTTTCCCACAGTACTGCGGTTCTACAACTTGTCAGTTTGTTTGAAGTTCTTGTTAAAATAAGGAGATGAGGCCGAAAAGTCTGGTAGTGCAATCCGCAGGAAGAATTTGAAGACCACGGCCTTACAGCCCGGATAATAATCTTCTTCTTCTTCTTCTTCTTCTTCTTCTTCTTCTTCTTCTTCTTCTTCTTCTTCTTCTTCTTCTTCTTCTTCTTCTTCTTCTTCTTCTTCTTCTTCTTCTTCTTCTTCTTCTCCTCCTCCTCCTCCTCCTCCTCCTCCTCCTCCTCCTCCTCCTCCTCCTCCTCCTCCTCCTCCTCCTCCTCCTCCTCCTCCTTCTCCTTCTCCTTCTCCTTCTCCTTCTTCTTCTTCTTCTTCTTCTTCTTCTTCTTCTTCTTCTTCTTCTTCTTCTTCTTCTTCACTTCATGTTTTAAGGCATTCTGCCTGTTACGGTTCCCACCTTTTCCTTTTTTTCTGTTGTATTGTATTTATTGTTCATAGCCTAAAGGTACCATACATACAATTTTATAATAACAATTTTTATTACTCACATTCTTAAAAACGATCGATTTCGGTCACAGACCATCGTCAGGTCATATACAGCATACTTTCGGTCACAATATCGTAAAACAGTCACTACTTACAAAAACGAATTCGTAGACATTGATTAATGAACGTGATACGTACGTCGTTTTCCAAAGTTTCCCGAGAACTGATTTTGTTACAGAGTGTTTATGTTTACATTCCGTTCTATTTATTATATCAGCTGATTACTGAATGTTGATTTTCATTTTGCCGCAATATTTCAAATGTGATACACGATTTTTGAAGTCCGTCATGATGTTCAATAGATTTCAGGCCCTCTTCTTTTACATGTTTGTATATTCGGTATTGTTCATATATATTCGATCGTATTTCATCACTGCATGTTTTCAATACGGTTAGATGTTACTGTATTGGACCATATTCACAAGACTGTTGTTTTATGTGTTTGGCTACTGTTGAGTTCGGTTTGAGTGCTGAGAGTGTTTGGTATGTTCAATATATCTGTGTTTAAATGATCTTGAAGTGAATCCTATGTATTTTTTGTTGCACCGTATATTACATTCTGTCGACTTAGCAGGCTGACATTGATATTGGTAGATTCCAGCTTTTTCGTAAATGCTTTTCTTTTTTCTATTGCTTGTTTTCAGTTTGTTGTATCATTGCTTGTTCTGAACGCTAATTGATAGTCGTATTTTCAAATGTTCTAGCTAATTTTTATCCTTGGTCTACCTAAATTTCTTCTTCCTCTGGCTTTGTATTTTCTAGCTTTTACTGGAATCGTGTATTGTTGTATTCTTTCTAAATGTTCTTCCACTGGTTTCTATTAAATTTTAACTTTTCATTTAAGTTGAATACCTGAAGTTCTTGTATAATCGTTTCATTTCTTATTCTGTCTATTCGACCACAGTCCTTAACTTTTCTTAAAAATTCCATTTCCTGTGCCTGAATTCGATTTTCTTGTGCTTTTGTCGTTACCCATGTTTCGCTATATATATTAGCAAGTGTTATTCTAATCTTATTCACTCTTTTTAAAATGGACAATAGTTTACAGGTTATATGAATACTGAACAACTTACAAGTAAGGTACTATTAAAATTTTATATCGCTGGCAGTCTGTCAGATAACTACATAACGCTAACACTATACAAATGTAATGTGTTATATGTGTATAAGTATGGAACAGTGATAAGTGTTTAGTGTAATGTGGTTGCTGTAGCTCATCTCACAGTTAATGTAAGTAAATAGTTATAGTAATGTATGACTTTATACACACCTATACACACTTACAAATAATATAATTGTAGTAAGACTATATTTTAATGTTGTAGGCATGATTATGAGAAGAATAAATCTCGAAACGTCGCAAAACTGAGTTTTCATGATTAATGACCGAACCTCGAAATCATTAACAGTATATATATATATATATATATATATATATATATATATATGCGGGGACAGCCAGTGTTGTATAAAATTTCAACATTGTGTCTTTCCTGGCCTTATTTCTCAGGCATCGACTGATACCTGGATAATAATAATTTTAGTAATTTTAATTTTTATAATTTTCGAATTACTCCAGCAAGTTAATTATATTTCCTATTTCAAATTTCTTTTCTAAGCAAACACCAATTATATTAACAAGACAAGTATTACAATGTCACATACTATGGTGAAGGGCCGGAGAGGTTTGGTAAGTCCAACATAGCTTTGCAGTGACAAGCTCTAGTCTACATACTAGGCCCCGGAAAAAACGACTTTTGGTTTAATCCTTGAAACAAGTATGATTGTGATGATGATTATAATCTCATACACCTTCAGTCCTCTTCTTCACTGTCCCATTACATTGCGCGGTGGTGCTCAATATCTGTTTAGTTTGACGACGCTATGTGATAGGTTGCCGTACTAATTTATAGGAATGTCAATTCGGGTCCGTTCGTTTGCAAGCTCATGTAATTACAGTTTATTTCTATAGTCATTTCTAAAGGTCTATTTTTATTTTGCGTTGTTCAATCAGGTGTACAACAAGCCACGGAATTGTTGTACATTTATTCAGGTAGTCAGTGGTTACAGTTCCAATGACATTTTCACTGCACGCGTCAGTAGATGCGTAAATATTTAGGCCTACGTTCGGTTCACCACAATTTTTATTCATACAAGTGACTTAGATACCACAGAAAACAGGAAAGCTATTAATTTTAATGTCACTTTGCGAAGTCAAGATCGTGAAATCGTTTGTGAAAGTTGCTATTGTCTACAGTGCTTTCCATTTATGCTCTGCGTAAGTCGACTGGCTACCCTGCTTCTCATTATCCACTTCCTTAATAGAAAACAGATAATATTGCGCATTGTAGGCTATTATAATTAGACTTATTAGTCTTTATAAAGGTTTCTTTCTTTATTTTATGTTAACTGGTTATGCTTGTACATTTCTTAACTTCCTTTTTTACTTGAAATTCTTGTAATAACTTAAAGTAAATGTTTAATAATTTTAAGACACTAATGAATTATACTAACTAGCTAATGATTTGGAATCAAAATTGAATTAATTTAAGAGATTTTGCAGAATTTTTCGCAAAAAGTGTTACTTGACAATAATTACTTAAAACTTAAGACGGATTAAAAGCAAACACTCTGCAGTGTTTTTTACTGAAAAGACTTCATTAAGGGCAAAGGACGACAGAAATGTCCTTAGGGAATTTTAATCAACTTTATTCCTGTAATTAGAACCATTGCCGTGTCTTCTTATTTTACTTTTAATGTATCAACTTAAAGCTTAATTTACATTGATTTACATTGCTTTTAACTGTTTAATCCTCCTTACTGATCTGAATGTTTCCAAGAGCTGCGTGGCTCACAATTGTGTTGTGAGACTATTGCACGCTCTTTAGAAGCTAGCAACAAAATAGGCCTATTATAAAGAACACACAGTCGATCTGAAAACTATGGAATAAAATACTGAAAATTGAATTTGCAGATATGTGTTTCAGATTTTTCTCTACGCTTTATCTGTGTTAACGATTAAATAATTACATTAACTGAAGCCTTCCAAAGTACTGGAGAGGATGAGTAATGCCATATGGTCTCATTCCTTGATGAATGGAAATATCCAGACGCACCTCCAAGTGGTGGGGGATGGACAACACCTACAGGTGACTAACGTGTGTCTGGAGACCGAGTGACAGCCGATATAAACTGTCCCTCCTCTACTTGTCATTGTCAACTACAGGTTAGAGCATCGTCTTGCCCTTGGGGGTGAGAAATTGCCTCTAAAGACGGATGACCTTCCATTGATCTACGACGTAGGATGTGGGAGGCAAGGAACAACCACCACATTAAAGACCCTTATGAGTATATCAACAGGAAAAAACTAGTGTCTTTAGTCTGGTAAGACAGGCAATTTATGGGAGAACACCCAGACAGAAAATCGGGCTGGATGTTATGTCTGAAGGTGGCAGCCCCACCATACGTCTTGCCCTGTAATATGCTAGTAAATTAGCCAGAGGACATATTCACTACTAATTTACCTCAAATAAGGACTAGCCGGACGGGTCAAAAGTTGCTGACCACAGTTACAAGGTGATGGCTCTTCCCACATTTCTTTATGGGTGTGAGAATTTGACTTTAACGAAAGGCCAGGCCAGTCGCACCCAAGCGGCTGAAATGATATTTCTCAGGCACGTGGCAGATCATAGAAGGCACTCTCCATGATCATAGAAGAAACACAGATTTATACGGCAGGAACTGAATATTATGAGTATACTCGACAGGATCGCCCAGTATCGTCTGAATTGGCGGGAACAACTTTGGCGAATGGATGACTGCCGCATTCCCAAACACCTATGAAACTATAAGCCGAGGGGACGGAGAGGTGTGAGACGTCCGAGGAAGCGCTCGAGTGACCAGCTCTAATTTTTGCCTATTTGAGACCGCAACAAACGACGTGTGTTTCAATCCGTGAAGATGATGATGATGATAATGATGACATAAACTGAAACTAACAATTTAAAAGTATAATTAGAAAAATCACTAACTTAACACACGCGCGCGCGCGCGCGCGCCTACGCAAATATATACAGCAGAAAAAATAAATTGGTAAAGCCGAAAAGGAGAAATCACGTTGAATATTGTGTTGATTTCTATAACTGGAATATTATCTAATACAAAAATGTATGTAATAATGAATGCCCTTCGTTCAAAATAGTGAGCTTAGGAAGCATACCAGTCTATAATCTGTTCATTCATCATTCTCTGTAGTACAAACTTGCTCATGCGTATGAAATTTTCTTTGTCGTGGTTTGTACGCGATGAGCAATTTTCTTAGTCGGTTCCTAGGATTCGCTCAAATAGCTCCAGTCAGGACAGCCATAGCTCTACTAAATTGTAATTGTCTTGCCTTAAGGGCTTTTAACATGATAATGTTTTTAGGCTGGGCGTCATTCCACAAAATGCGTGATGCAAAATGTGTAACTTCATCGAAAAATGTAACGCTCCAGGTGACGTTAACACTATATTTTTTCCACACTTTCGATTCCCCACAGTCTAGAAATCTTCGGTCTCTGTCGTTTCAATATTATATTAAAATTTATTCTATTTTATTATATTAGAAATCCGTACGTCTGCAGTTTATGCACATTATACGTTTCGAAAGCCTAAAAACATTATCATGCTTCGATGTTTCGGTTTCGTCGAAATTCTTTCATAATTAATTACTACGTATTCCCATGAAACCGGAATTTTGTATGAAAACACGGTACATGCTGGAATGTTTCCTGAAAACCTTGGGCATTTTTTCTTATCACATTTTCACTACTTTTGTGTTAAATAGATTTAAATTTACAAACGTAATGATAATAAACAAATTATTTTTTCAAATGCATCGTATATCCAAATAATATTTACTGTCGTAAATAATGAATATGTCTTCAAATAATAAATATTCCTGCAAGTAAAATTTATTAAATTACTTTGTTATATTGTTGTTATAATGTAAGTTTCACAGAATTATTCTATATGTTCGGAAGTTTCTTTATGAATTAAAAAATAATCTATTTGTTTACAAGGAAATATAATTTAACAAATAATTAATTTTATTATGATTTAAGTTTTAAATTACTGTAGTGTGTGTGTTTACATAGTCGGAAGTTTCATTAAAAGAGCGAGTTTTAATGAAGTCCGGCATAAAGGCCTCCCCCGTTTGGAGAGGCCACTAGACGAGCGGTGGTGGGGGTACGGCTGTGGAGGGGGTATCGATGGATAGTGATGTACATGCCGTTTTCAGTGAGCCCAATGGCTTGGCTTGGTGAGCATCGCGCTTTTGTTGTGGAGGAATTTATTCGTAATGGTGGTTCTGTGATTACTACACAGCGTGCATTTCATATTCGGTTCGCACTTGGCCCACATGAGTCTCTTCCGGATAGAAAATCAATTCACGTTTGGGTATCGAACTTTAGAGCAACAGGTTCAGCATTAAAAAGAAAGTCTCCTGGCCGACCTCGGACCGTAACAACGCCGGACAATGTGGCACGTGTGAGAGCTTCCGTCCTGCAATCTCCAGAGCGTTCAGCAGTGAAACACGCAGCTTCCCTGGGCCTGTCTGATTGGAGTGTAAGAAGAATCCTGCATAGCAATCTCAACATGCATCCCTACAAAATGGTGGTTACACAAAAACTAAGCATAAGAGATTTTGAAACTCGCATAGCTTTGTGTGAAGACATTCTTCAGAACATTCCCCCTACAGCTGTTGTGATTTTTTCTGACGAGGCTCACTTCCACTTGGAAGGCACTGTAAATAAGCAAAATTTTCGGTACTGGGCTGAAGGTAGCCTTCGAGAACTTCACCAGCGACCACTTCACAGCCCTCATGTTAGTGTTTGGTGTGGCGTTGCCGAATTTGGTGTGTGGGGTCCGTACTTTTTTGAAGAAGATGGCCAGGCAGTAACGGTTAATTCCAATCGCTACTGTCACATGTTAGAAACTTTCCTCCGGCCCAAGTTTAACCGATTCATTGAGGACTATGAAGGAGAAGTCTGGTTCCAACAAGACGGAGCTACAGCCCACACTGCTCGGCGTTCTCGAGAAATTCTGAGAGAATTGTTTCCTGGGCGTCTGCTCTCCTTGCACGGTGACATTGCCTAGCCCCCAAGGTCGCCAGATTTGACGCCTTGTGATTATTTCCTTTGGGGATATTTAAAGGCACAAGTGTACAAACATCGCCCTAGGACCATGGAAGCTCTTAAGGAGGTAATCACCCAGGGAGTTGATAACATTCCGCCAGAAATGACACGAAGAGCTATGGAAAACTTTCGGCAACGGCTTCGTCAATATGTCAATAATACTTAACCCATTTAATGGACATAATTTTTAAAAAACATTATTGTAAAATGGCATAGTGTATGTTATTCATAAATAAAAATATTTTTTTCTGTATCTTTCTCTGTTTGTTTGTAATTACATATTTCAATAGGGGAGGTCTTTATGCCGGATCCTGTATATAGTGTTTTAGGTTTATTTATTTTAATAAATCTATACATTTTAAATAAATCGTCTTGATTTGTTTTTATTTCAATTTGTTTTTTAATTAGTAAATTAATATTATTCTGTGTGAAAATATTGAGATTTTTTCAGATATTGGTTTTTTATCTTCTTGTACGTTTTTATTAATTTTACACTTGGAATGTCTGAAAACTGTTGTTCATTATTTAAACAGTGTGAGCCTAAATTAGACTTGTGAGTATTCGGTTTGAAAAGTGGACTGCGATATTGAAGGAATCTATCGATTAGTGTTTTCTTCGCCTCTCCAACGTAGACTTTATTGCATTTCTGACAATACATTTTTAACATTCCATTTTTATTGTAAACGTTTGATTTAGTTTTACATTATACTTTATTAAAAAAATTATTGTGTGTGTCACATTTTAAGTTTGTGTCTCTAAATAGTTTGCTTAGTTTACGAGAAATATTTCCGTAGTAAATAAAGGTGGTATAATTTATTATAGGCTCTACACACACACACACACACACACACACACACACACACACACATCTAGTATATATAATATGTATAATAACTTTATCTCAAGATGTGTTTTTCTTTATTTGGATCATGTTTCGGGAATCCTATATTTTTCCGTCCTCAGCCATGTTAATTTTGTATCTTGTTGAGTTGGTTTTTGATACGGTTTTCTGTTGGTTTTTGGTATTTAAAATTGGTATTATTGTGTGCGATTGTGGTGTATATATTAGTCTTTTGAGTATTTTCAACGTTGAGTATTTTGAAAATCGTGTCATGTTTTGTGTTTATTTGTATTTGATCAGGTATTAGTTTGTTTTGTGTTTGTATATTTGTAAATGTTTCCAAATGTTCATTATGGTGCCTTTGTGTGGTATGCGTTTTATTAGTGTCATGTTGGTTGTGTCTGAGAATTCATCTCCTGTGTTTATTACTAATTTAATTTTATTAAATTATTTTAAATTTATTAAATTTGTATTAATAAATTTAATTTATTAAAATTGTAAATTTTTATACCTGATGATGATAATTAAATGCTATTGAAACATTTTAATTCACCAAATAATAAATTATATATTTGTACAAAAACGATGGTGATGATAACAATAATAATAATAAAAATAAAAATAATAATAATAATAATAATGGTTATTATTATAAATAATATTATTATAAAATATACAAGAAAAGAGAGCATATATGAAATATATATATAATAATAATAAAATATCGTAAATAAAGATAATTACAATTTTTTGTAAACAAAAACAGTTGCTTATATTTTTAAAATTACTGAAGTAAATAAACATTCATCATGTCGTTGTTTTTATATCAGGAATTGGTGACGGAATTTCATTTAATATTACTCGTGTAAAGGAACTTAAATGTTCCTTATTATAATAAACATTTATGTACCAGGTGGCATAGATTCCAGTAATTATATAAACAGTTGTTTATATAACTCTTACACAACTGTTTCAGTAATTTCCTCTGGGCTTTGCGCAAGTAAGCGACCGGCCCGTGGGAACTCAATTTACTTTTGGCTTAGTTACTTTGGTGTTGCTCAGAGCAAACGTCTCTCTCTCCCGTTGAGACGCTTTGTGAGTCCCAAGACGAGGAGTGTAAAGTAAGTTTAATGTGGTTTTTCTGCTTAAAGGCAGAGCCTCAGTTCAAAGGCGTCCTAAGGTGAAGTGAACGTTTGCTCATGCATAACCGTATATTCAATTTACGACGCCTTTTGATGTTTAAAGTTGGAAAAATGTAAGTAACTCCACCACGTCTAATTTTCTACGACTAGAAAAATTTAGCGCACTTATAATATAATTATTTATATTATATTTTTATTATTATATTAAATTATGTTATTTACTTATTTATGTTGTGATAAGTAAACATAAATTGTTGGCCAAATGTTACGTGTGGAGCGTTGCTTTATATGGTGCAGAGACATGGACACTGAGGAAAGATGAAGATAAAAGATAAGAAGCATTTGAGATGTGGGTTTGGCGAGCAATGTAAAAAGTGAGGTAGGTTGATAATAACATAAGGAATGATGAAGTTTTAGAAGAACAGGAGAAGAGAGAAGAATCCTAAAGGTAATAGAGAATAGGTAAAGGAGTTGGTTAGGTCATTGTTTATGAAGAGCTGCTCGCTTACAACTGCCATGGAGGGTGTCATAGAAGGAGAAAAAATAAGAGGCAGTAGAAGAATAGAAGAATAACGTTAATAGATAGCGTTGAAATCAGTGGGTGTTAAGAAGAAGCGAAAAGACTGGCATGCGTCAGGACAGTTTAGAGAGATTTACCATTTGAGGGCCTGCCTTAGGGCAGAACACCAAATAATAATCAAAAAATAATTGCTACATAACTGTGATTACTGACAAACATCGTGTCAGATGTGTGCATTGTTTTGTGCACTGAATATGGCCTCTAGGGGTGAGGCCGAAAGGTCTGAAATTAATAACATTAATGGACCACGGTCCAAAACGTCTGAAATTAATAACATTAATGGACCACGGTCCAAAACGTCTGAAATTAATAACATTAATGGACCACGGTCCAAACCGTCTGAAATTAATAATATTAATGGACCACGGACCAAAACGTCTGAAATTAATAACATTAATGGACCACGGTCCAAAACGTCTTAAATTAATAACATTAATGGACCACGGTCCAAAAGCCCGGAGTTTATTTCCAACACTGTTGGCGCCGCCCGTAAAAGCCTTCGAATATTTTAATGATAAATTTTGGATTTCGTTCATTTAGGGTAAAATATATATACTGTACTCTGTAATGAATCAATTTAATCCTGAAATGTTTGTAGTTGGGTTTAAAGTTAATATGGTGTTTTACTTCGTACTGTATTTAATTACACTTTGAAAACCTTTCTGCCCGAGAGATCACAGGCTAGTTAACATCGCTACTTTAAATCATCATCATCATCTTCAAGAATTAAACCAAAGATGGTTTGTTCCGATCTCAAACAGCAAAGATTGGAGCTGGTCACTCCGGCACTTCCTCGGACGTACCATTTTTCTCACCAATTCAGCTGATACAGGGCAATCCTGTCGAGTATACACACAATATTCACTTCCTGCCATTTATCTGTGTTTCCTCTATGATCATGAAGCGTATACCTTGCCACGTGCCTGAGAAATCTCATTTCAGCCGCTTGGATGTGACTGGTGCGGCCTTTCGTTAAAGTCCAATTCTATGACCCATAAAGAAGTAGTTTGTGCGAAGAGCCATTCCTTGTAGAATTTTAGTTGTGTACCTTTACTTGTTGACTTAAGTGTTCGCCTAATGGTCCCGCACATATGGCTGAACTTACGCAACATATTTACAATTTAGTACTTTCCTTTAAAGTCTAATATAAGATGGACTCTAAACGGGCTACAGAGGAAACGAGGTTTTATCTTAGAAAAATAAATAACTGTAGGGGCAGCGTGTAGAAATCACGTCACGTTTAGCCAAAAGGGGAGAAACTATTGTCTATGAAAAGCGTACGCACCCCGCTTGCATAATTGACACTGCGCTCAAAATACGGCAGCCTGTACAAACTGGTAGGGACATTGTTGGTGGGGAAAAGACAGGCTTTGTACTTTGTCAATATTGAGACTCAATTTTTATTCAAACAGCACCCCGCACCTTTACAACTTTATCAGCAGCGGTGTGGTAAGAATATCATATCATTGTGCTAGAATTCTCTCACGAATCTCAATTTGTTTTCTCTTTTACTTGTTTTACTTCCATGTTCCATAAGGAAATGGAAGTATGGTGATGGTAAAAAAAATCGTAGTCGAGATTATTGCAGATTCTGATTGTACTAGCCTCAAAACATGAAAAAAAATCATTTTTCGAAAAGTGTGTGTGTGTGTGTGTGTCTGTGTGTCTATCTGTCTGTCTATAGATTTTTTTTCTATGGCAAACGATAACAGCCGCAAATTCAAACATAATGAAATAATTTTTTACATGCAAGTCTGAATTGTAGAGTTGTCAAGGCCTATTGTTTTTGGTGAAGATCGGTTAAGGGAAAGGGGTAGTTTACCAACAACGTTTTTTGTTTTAACAAGGGTATTTTCTATGGGAAACGATAACAGCCGCAAATTCAAACAGAATCAAATAATGTTTTGCATACAGCCCTAAATTGTAGAGTTCTCAAGACTTTTTGTTTTTGCTGAAGATCGGTTCAGGGAAAGGGGTAGTTTACCGGCAACGTTTTATGTTTTAACATGGGTAATTTTTTCTATGACGAATGATAACTGCCGTACATTCAATCAGAATCAAATAATGTTTTGCTTACCTTCCTGAGCTGTAGAGAACTCAATGTTTTTTGATTTTGGTGAAGATCGGTTAAGGGAAAGGGGTAGTTTACCAGCAACATTTTATGTTGTAACAAGAGAACGTTTTCCATGACGAACGATAACTGCCGCACATGCAAACAGAATCAAATAATATTTTGCATGCATCCATGAATTGTAGAGGCCTCAAGACCTATTGTTTTTAGTGAAGCTCAGTTAAGAGAAAGGAGTAGTTTACCTGCAACGTTTTATGTGATAACAAGGGTAATTTATTTAACGAACGATAACCGCCGTAAATTCAAACATAATTAAATAATGTTTTCCACACTTCCCTACATTGTAGAGAACTCAAAGCCTGTTGATTTTGGTGAAGATCGGTTAAGGGAAAGGGGTAGTTTACCATCCACATTTTATGTTTTAACAAGAGTAATTGTTTCTATGACGGACGATAACTGCCGCAAATTTACACAGAATCAAATAATTTTGTGCATACCTTCCTCAATTGTAGATAACTCAAGGCTTTTAGGTTTTGTTGAAGATCGGTTAATGGAAAGGGGTAGTTTACCAGCAACATTTTATGTTGTAACAAGAGAACTTTTTTCATGACGAACGATAACTACCGTAAATTCAAACAGAATCCAATAATTTTTTACATATGTGCTTGATTTGTAGAAGACTCAAGGCCTATTGATTTTGGTGAAGATCGGTTGCGGGAAAAGTGCAGTTTACCTGAAACATTTTTTGTTGCAAAAAGAGTAAAGTACTTAATTTTGATAAATAAAGTATCCTGATTAATATCAGGATAAAGTATCCTTAAGAAGATCTTAATAATCCACTGTAGAAACGTAGATGAAATATCTATAAATGAAGAGGATAGTTGAACGGGGTGGGGTTCATTTTCTATAAATGAAAATTATATTTGAAGGGGGAGGGGATAATTTTTATATGTGTACTACGTTAACTGCAACAAAGTAGTAGCTTGTTGTTCAAATTCCTTCCCAGGCTGTTTGGCAGTAGTCCAATGTTTTCTTCAAAACCAGACGTTTCGGCAGTGCCGTCGACTGCCATCATCAGTGAAAATCGAGTGCGATAACGTGTGGTGGTATACGTTAGTGACCACAGTACTATGGTTAAGGCTGAAGCAATAAGTGGAAAGAAGTAGTTTCTATGGAAACATTTTATTTAACATTGAAACATATTTATTGTTTCATGGAAACATGTTGAATATACATTTTTCTAAAACGGAAACCTTGCTGAAACCCACTTTTAGTAACAATAATTGGTTCTACTGTTCAATATGAATAACTAAAGTATTTAACTCTTACATTCAGGCAAACATTAACATAATATTTATTGCTCATAATATACTTGGTGATATTATGATTTATCTGCATTAAAAAAAATTCTTATTTTAAGGAAAATATTTGAATTTAGTTTTACCAACTTTTCTTCAGCCTCTAGGGTTGTAATCTTTTGCCATCTTTGGTATTCTACTTTCTTCCATTCTATTGATATGTTGAATCCATTTTGTTCTGTATTCTTTAATCCTGTCATTAATTGCAAAAATATCTAAATAACTTGTTATCTCTTCATTTCTTATATATATTCTTGTCTATTAAACATTTTAACTAATGTAAAAAATTTCATTTCTGCTGTTTGTATCTTGCGTTCATTTTCTTTCTTTATTACCCAAGTTTCAGAACCATACAGTAGTGTAGGTATTGCCACTGTATTGCCTGGGCTATGGAATACGAACAGGCTGCTAAAGCCTAAAACCGTTATTAAATTGTTGTTTAGCACGAATCATCTCATTTTGTTTTCAAATCAGTTTCAATTGTACAGTTTCTAAAATTATTTTAGGCCATTTCGTTATGCAAATTGAGGATGCAAATTGAGGTACCATACATACGATTTACAATAAAATTTTTATTACTCGCATTCTTAAAAACGATCGATTTCGGTCACTGGCCATCGTCAGGTCATATACAGCACACTTGCGGTCACAATATCGTAAAACAGCCACTATTGTCAAAAACGAATATAAATATAAAAACTGTTTAAATAAAGTAAATAGAAACATCTAGTTTACTCTCGAAACAAAGGTTGACAACATGATGAACTTTCTAGATTTAGCCATCACTCGACAGATGAACAAACTAAAATTTAACATTTATAGGAAACCAACAACCACTGACACCGCAATACACGCGGACTGCCATCATCCTTATTCACAAAAAATGGCGGCATACAATAGTTTTATTCACAGATTATTGACAATCCTCTTGGATGATAATGACTTTCGTGATGAGCTGAATACCATAAAATACATCGCGGTTGCCAATGGTTACAATAGTTTGACCATTGACAATCTACTGAAAAAACACGAAAGAAGCAAGCTTAAACCCCGAATAAACAGTAACACACACAAAATTTTTATATCCACTAATTATGTAAGCTTTATGCCTAAGATTTTGTCCTCTGTATTGAGTAATAATAGTTTTCGTATTTCATTCAGAACTAATAATAAGTTACTAAGCATTCTCAGACCGAAATAACACACACACCTCCAGAAGAAGAAACGGGTATATATAAGTTAATATGCAATGATTGCAATTGCTTCTATATTGGACAGACAGGGAGAGGTTTCCTCAAAACTTTCGGGAACATATAGCCAAGAAAATAATAAATTATAACAGCATCAAATCTAATTACGCCCGACACCTGACTTCACACAATAATAATTACACAGACTTTAATTCCAGCTTAATACCGTTGCATGCACGTAAGAAGGGCCGTTTCATGAATGCCTTGGAGGAGTTTGAAATTTATAGTGCATACGCAAACCTAAGCAGTCGCGATTTCGTGTTAAATGACCAACTGAACTTTGGATCCAACCGCTTGTACGATACCGCCTTGAGTCTGCTCGCTAAGACGACGATAAGGTAGCAACCGCTCAGTAGCAGACTGAACTTGAACGGGTGCGCACCCAAATTTCCGTAAAGTTCTTATCCAAATTAGACATTTATATTATGTAACGATCCCGAAAGAGTGGTATAGTAGTATTTTTTATTTTAATATCTGATGATGGAGCATAGTCTCCGAAACGCGTCGTAGACGAGATTTACAAGTAGTCACAAGGCGGATAATTGAAGGTAAAATAATTTACAATTCGATCAAGTGACGCGGATACCGGATTAAACATGAATACTAAATTGTTGTCTAGCTCGAATCATCTAATTTTGTTTTCAAATCAGTTTCAGTTGTACAGTTTTTAAAATTATTTTAGGCCATTTTGTTATGCAAATTGAGGATGATCATTTATTTTGACTAGTTAAAATTTCGTGTTGTGAATTACAGTTGATGACGGTAGAATTAAAGGAATTAATTTCAAATTAGCAATTTTGCTTCTAAGGTAAAGATTATAACCATATCAAACGCAACTATAACTGTATTTATAAATGTCTTGTCAGGCACTTACAACTATTTGTTGTTGCAAGTACTCTTCCAGTGTGAGTTACTGTTGAGTTTAAGCACTTACAAAATAAAGGAATTACATCAGGTAATTGATTAGAGTGAAAGTTTCGTTATTTATAGGACAAATAAATTTTATGAATGGAAGATTGAAAGTAAAGTCAATTTTCCTCGATAATACGCCTGGACGCACGTCATTGTTTGTTAAGAATTTCGCCAGGCTCAGCAAATGAAAACGTCATAATGATGACACAGCAACTGCCGTATGCATCACGTGTAACACAACGCGACCTTTTCTCCTCCCATTAATGATCATTTCCACGAAAAGACAATGTTTTCCGACCGCTGGAGACGTGAAACGAAAATCACTTAGAGATTTCAAGGATATATCAAGAATGTGCACGGTTGAAATATTTTGGGCGGTTCAGTAGACCAGTGGGTATGGCACCTAACTACTAATCTAGAGGTCTCGTGTTCAATTCCCGGGCCCGCACCATAAAATCAAGGTGCGTTTTCCAGCCCCCAGGTCGACTCAGCCTGTTGAAAACGAGTACCTGGGATAACATCCTGGGGGTAATAATGTGCGGCTGAAGCGTAGTGCTGGCCACAACTGCCTTCCTTGTATGCCGTACGGCTCACATTAGGCAGCCTACCCTGCCTACTCCTAAGCTACTTCGGTGGTATACATGGGAGCCATTATTATTATTATATGAAATATTTTGAAGTCTGCAAAACTGCTGGCTTAAGCGTGTTACATTTGACTGAGACTACTTTTAAGGAACCAGTATAAATGTCGATGAATGAAGGTATAATTTTTAAAATGAACAAGAATTGCATAAAACGTTTGTTCAAACCTCGTTATGTCTTGGCCTGGCAAACTCGTTTCACGCACAAAACTGTTCAAATGTTTCAATCACTTAACATGGTTAAAATTCGACGCCATGTTATCACTAAAATCGATCTGCCTCAGAACATTTCTGTATGTTGTGTTTCTCTTTTTCCTCATATTTCCTCTAAACTCTTTTAAGCTGCTTTTAAATTTGTTACTTTTTAAGTCCTGTGTATAAAATATTCATTGCTAACTTTGCACGTACCAATCCACTTATACTCAATATTTCACAATTATTCGTGTAAACTTTATTAAATGTCGCCGCAGCAGTAATACTCACTTGCTTAATATACATCACATTATTTACATTTTCATATACTTTTAGTGTTTTTCCATTCGTATTAGTCTTCTGGACTTGTCATAAAGCAAGTGGCTCAACATCGCTTTTATTATAGACATGTTTGCTCAAAGGGTGAAATTTTGCAGCCGAAACAAAACGCAAGGACTTAGCGTCATCATCGTCATAAACGATTAAACGAAGAATCGTTTGTTCCGGTCTGAAACAGGCAAAGATTAGAGCTGGTCACTCCAGCGCTTCCTCGGGCGTCCTACACCTCTCCGCCGCCTCGTCGGCTTATAGTTCCATAGTTGCTCAGGGATTCGGCCGTCATCCATTCGGCAAAGATGTTCCCACCAATTCAGCCGATACTGGACGATCCTGTCGAGTTTACTCATAATATTCATTTCCTGCCGTTTATCTGTGTTTCCTCAATGATCATAGAGAGTGTACCGTGCCACGTGCCTGGGAAATCAAATTTCAGCCGCTTAGAAACGACTGGCCTGGCCTTTCGTTTAAGTCCAATTCTCAGACCTATAAAGAATTGTGGGAAGAACCATCATCTTATAGAATTTTAGTCATATTCCTTTACTTGCAGACTTAAGGGTTTATGGGTTCGCCTAATGGCTCCACACATAAACTTGAACTTATGCAACTTGTTCACCACGTCGTTGCATGCTTTATAAGACACACTGTAGCTCAGGTATTCAAAATTGCTAAATTGTTGCAGTACCATCTATAAAAAATTTTGCCCGTACAGGATCAGTTCTACGAAAAGCCATCGCTTTGGTCTTAAGTGTGGATATTTGCAATCTAGAGTCTTTGCAGATTTGAATTAACAAATGTATACACATCTGCAATCTGTTTTCCCAGTCCGACGGAATAGCCTGATTGTCCGCAAACAACAAAGTGTCAATTGTAAAGTGACCAATCATAAACTGTTCTGGAAGACAAATCTGCCAGTTTTGTGTGACATCGTCAATATATAAATTAAAAAGATAAGGTAATAATGGACACACTTGTCGTACTCCACAATTAATCAGCCAACCTCTAGGAGCTGTTTCGGTTTCCGTGCTTCAATTAAGATTTTATTTTCTACATCAAGACTCTGTATAGCTCTACTTAGATGTTGTGACTTACCATCATGACAAGGTGTATTATAAGTGACTATTGAAAATATAGTGATTGCTTATGTTTGTAGCAAATACAAAGCGTCAATATCAAAAATCCAATCAGAGCTATATGAAAACCCCAAATTATATTCTAAAATAACTATATCCGTTTCAGACTTCTTACTTTAATGAACAGAAAATTTTTTACGCTATTCAGTTAAATTAAGATTGTTTATAAAAGAGTCTTCATTAAAAGCATAACGTCTTTATTTTACGTTAAAAGACTTACTTAAAAATAAGGTTAGAATATTTTTTAGAATAAATATATAACGTTTTCAGTGGTAAGAGGAAAGCCGAGAGGTTTCTATTAATTACTTACTTTCCTTGCTTTTGAACACCAAGAGGCTGCAAATTGAATACACAATTATGCATGTGTAACGTTTCCTTGAGACTCCTTTGGATCGCGACTCTGCCTTTAAACGGAAAATCCGCACTAAATTCACTTTACTCAAGTTAGCGCACTTTCCGCCCTGGGAATCGCAAAGCAATTAATTCATTGAGCAACACCAAAGACAGGGAAAACTACCACCAAGTAAATTAAGTTCCCAAAGGACTGTTGCTTACTTAAGCAAACCTTTGTTTCTATTGGGGGGGGGGGAATTACTAAATTCCGCTCTTTATATAAGAGAAGAAGAAAATTACACATATTTTGAATTGGCGTATTTTACATAATATCATTATTCCGAGGCGATTTATCAAAACTTTTAGCACTTTGTTTTTTTACGAATGACGAGTCGCTGGCACGTCGATCCAATCTTCAGACTTGCAGGGCCAGGATTTTCTGTAGGCGTTTTCTCCCTTAGCTGACATGCTCCAGATATTTGTAGGGCGCCAGAGACTCGCCCTTCACCCTCTCTCGTCTACTGCGTAACACACACCATGGTATGCCGTGTACCCAGCAGCTGCGCGAGATACGTGTATCTCTACGAGGACTTGAGAGTAGGATTTGTTGGCAGAGCTGAATTTGATTTCTCGAACCCCCCACTCGTTTGTCAGGAATCAGTAAGAATTTCTCAGAATTTTGTTACTGTATAGACATCAGCAGTCTATACAAACTCCAAGACCCTTTACCAACTTTTAACTGCCAACATAAACACTACTAAAACAGAATATCTGAAAATAGGAGACATGCAAGAAGAAGACCCAGATCTGCAAATCCATAGAATCGGAATGTGTAGCGAATTCAAATATTTGGGAAGCATTATTTCAGAAGATGGAACAACAAAACGTGACATAAAAAAATAGGATAGAAAAGGGTGAAAAGGCTATTCGTTTGCTAAACTCGTTACTTTGGTCGAACAAATTGAAACTTCAAACAAAACTGACAATATACACAACTATTGTGGAGCCCATTGTAACTTATGGCTGCGAATACTGGCAACTTTCAGATAAAGATAAAAAGATGATAGAAACTGTGAAAATGGACTTCTTAAGAAGAGCGTGTAATATTTCTAGAATGCAACATGTTAGAAACGAAGATATAAGAAGGGAAACAGGGCGTGTATTTGCAACAGCAGAAAGAATAGAATCCAGACAGTTGCTATGGTATGGTCACGTACTGTGGGTGGAGGAGAAGCGATGGGCAAAGAAAGCATTGACTTACACACCACAAAACAGGAGAAGAGAAGGAATACTGAAAACACAATGGAGAACAGGAATTAGGAAAAGCATGCGAGATCGAGCTATTGAAGACGATTACTGGAAAGATAGGGAGAAATGGCTATGGCGATGGCGTAGGACCCCCGCTAATAATAATAACAATCATTTTACATAATATATTGTTTATTTAATTTTCTTAAATACACTAGTCCCTTGCTGTGTACAGTCCCGTTTACTTGCAGTTGTTGCTTTGCACAAAACGGACAATGGACAAAACATGAACACAGAGGAATCTTTCAGTGTGAATGATAGCTACAACACAGATGTTGAACTACACAAGTTGCAAGATACAATCACTGAGAAACTAGTAGAGAAGACAGATAATTTGATAACGGATGATGTAAACAAGTGGTTGGCAATTTACGAAGATGAAAAAAACCAGTTTATGACAGACGTTTAACTAGTGGATGTGATGGCCAGAGAAGAAAACGAGGAGGAGGAAGAGGGAGAAGCAGTGTCAGCTGTTCACACAGTAGGCCATGATATGGCAGTGGACGTCTTCATAACTTCTATTAAGTAAGCAGAAGAAAATGGCATGTCTGCTTGTGAAATTCTCGTGTTGAAAAACTGCAAGAAAAAGCGTTCAAAGTGTTGTTTTAAGCCAAGAAACAGAAAACAATTGACAACTTTTTCATTTCAGTGGTATAGTACTGTACATTACTCTAGGAGTTTCATTCTTTCCTACGTTTCACTAAATTATAAACATAAAACTAATCTGAATAATTTAAAGAAAAAAATAAACGATAATTAACTATATGTTTAATCCGATGCTTCAACAGGTGACAGTTTTTTCATGTTTTAGCATTATGTACAATACACGCCACTTTTTGCCATTTAAATGCGTTTTTTCTAACAACTATCCATTAATCCGGCATTTCCGCTGATCCGGCACTAGCCCGGTCTGATATCTCATGGATTAGTGAGAGTGCATTGTATATATTCAACTGTCGAGTAATTTATCTGTGAAGAAGGTAACAAATACAAAATTTATTACTCCGCTTCTGTCATAAATTAGACCGTTGACTTTTACGCTACGAGTAGTCGACTGCAGAGCACTTTAAAGACAGGCTACAATAAAATGGAAACAAGAACACTTGTAGGGTAAATGGATGAGGGAGGTGAAAGTGAGGGGTGTAGTGATATCCCTCGGAGAAATTTTAATCTGATTCCGGCGCCAACAGCTTGTCATCCCTTTTGTATTCGAGCAGTAGTTAATTGCTTTTGTTTTTGTAAAGTACGTTTCTTTTGTAATGTTTGTCTTGTAAACGCGTCTCTTTTATTTGTATGTGCGTCCCCATGGCGATAGAGAGTGACATGTGTTACTTGCACACAGTTGCGTAGAATTTACATAATTCACGTAAATTAGTAACCATTAATGGAAGCAGAAGCAATGAAAATTGGTCTTGTGGTAAATGAAAAGAAGACAAAACACATGGTAATGTCTAACTTAAAGACAAGAAGGGCTCCTCGAGATTTTATTGTGAATGGGAAGTGTTTCAAAGAAATGTCCTACTTTAGATGTCTAGGTGCCTTGGTATCAAGTGAAAATAAAATTACTATGGGTATAAGGAAAATGATACAACCAGAAAGTAAAGCCTCCTTTTCAAATAGTAATATCTTTAAAAACAAAATTTTGTTACAAAAGGTATAAAACTGAAAGTAAATTTAAGTTTATAAAATATTTTATACTACTTTAATAAAATATTAAATATATATTATCAAATATAATTTCATTTGCAAGTAGTTGTAGTGTATCTTTACTTTTTCAATTGAACAGACGTACGTTTCACTGTACAGCAAAAGATTATACTGTTAACTTAACAATCAATTCAATATAACAATGTGATGTTTATTGTATTAAATGGAACACTATATTAACAGCTGACATAACATAATAATAAGTGAAATAATACAAAAAAGTAATTTATACAGAAAGACTTAATTATATACAGAAACTAATATAACATAAAAGTTATATTACGATAACATATGTAAGCTGACTTTTTCGATAGTTATATGTTTAATATTTATTATAGAAAATGTTTAAAATAAAGACACTGTTTTTTTTACAAATTAGAATGTGTGTCGTATAGAGGAACCTACTCTTCATTAACGACAGAAAGAAATTCGTTGCATCATTTAAAAATAATACATGGTGTTCCAATTGTAGTCAGAACAAAGCAGTGACTATTTACTTTAGGCGATCCTTTTGCCAAACTCGGAGATAATAGCAGACAATTATGACGAAAAAAGATGGTCTACTTTTATCGGGCAGACGATTGAGAAGGCATTACTTTTATCAGAGGAAGTTTGCTTTCAAAAGGCAAGTGTATCGACATTGTTTTCATTATAGACATTGAACATTTGTTTGGAAATATATTAATGCTCTTCTATTTATATGATTCAGGAGTTAAAATGCTTTTTCACAATATGAAATTAACAGTGATACTTTACTGATTAAATATTAACAATGATTTCAATTCTCATGTATTTAAAATATTATTATAGAAATGTGGACACTGGAGACACTTAATATGTACTGCAGGATTTAATGCCGTTTCTATAATTTTTTTGGCTTCACAGAATATATAAAAGTATAGATACTTTGTGCTCAAAAGACAACACTGTGTATGTAAGGAGTCGGTTTCCACGTAATGCCTTAGGGAACAACGATTTCTTTATAAATACGAGGTTTGAAGGAAAAGTTCATTGTGTAGTTCTTGTTTATTTTAAAAATGATACTTCCATTCATCAACCCTTATACTGCCCCTTTCAAAGTAGTTTCAGTCTAATGTAACACGATTAAGCCAGCCGTTTTGCAGTCTTCAAAATATTTCAAGCATGCACTTTTGTACAGCCTTGAGCTTGGTTAGAGATTTTAGTTTTACGCCTTCAGTGGTTGCAAAACGTTATCCTTTTGTGGAAATGATCACCGTTGGTAGGAGGAAAGATAGCGCTGGGGCACAACGTCTGGTGAATACGTCAGTTGCCGTGGCATCATTATGACGTTTTATTTTCTGGGAAATTTCTTAACAAGCAATGACGTGCGTCCAGGCGAATTATCGGGCTGCATTTTCCACAAATTATTCTTCCGTAAATCTGGCCGTTTTTTTTACAAATAACTTCATACAAATAGAGTAAAATGTACGAATAGTACTCTTTTTTTTCTACTGCGCCTAGCAATCATATTTCTTAACACATAATCATAATCTTCATCTATCAACCACGATCTCACGGCTCTTTTGTTGCAATCTTTGAAGCTTGTAAACCGCTTGTTTATGCACAGCAGTCTCGCCAGAAGCCTTCTGAACACGTTTACCTAGGACAGAGCAGTTTATCTCACAGTTGTAAATAATTTAATCCGTGTATTGTACAATGACAAAAAATTACCCGACACACCTAAGAACGACTTATTCAATTAGTTGTTAAAACTAAATTGTCCATTAAATGGGGCTAAAATTGTAGACGGTTTTCACTAACACGTGTACAAACGTCACATAAAAGCAGTTTTTTAATCGGACATTAGTAGCGATTGAAATTTTAAAATTGCACACACTTTTTGATCAAACCACGTATTAGTTATAAGTTTTGATAAGAAATGGCACATACGAGGGTAGGATGAAAAGTTACGGGCATGAATACTAAAAACAACATATTTTTCGATTAACACGCGTTTATTTCTCAAAATAATCTTGATTTCATACGAAACGAACACCTGTACACACTATGCTTCGCCGATGACCAGGTAGTTATAGCGCAGGATGAAGAAGATCTAAGCTACATGGTCAGAAAGCTGAATGAAGAATACACTAAGATGGAATTGGAAATAAACATAATAAAGACTGAATACTCGGCAATTAGAGATGAAAGAACAGCAGAGTTAGAAGTGGACGAAAATGTTAAAATTAGAGGAACAGACAAATTCAAATACCTAGGATTCACACTGAGTAAACAAGGCACAACGGAAGAAGAAATAAAAAGTAGATTAGGGCAGACTAGAACAGGGATTAGACAACTACACAGTGTCATATGGGACAAAAATATTAGAAAAAGCACCAGAAAATTTTATACCAGACCACAGTCCAAAGTATTATAACGTATGCAGCAGAATTATGGGGTATTAACAAAAAGAATGAAAGGAAGATCCTTGCAACGGAGATGGAATATTGGAGAAGATGCTGTGGAATAACGAGAGCAGACCGAATAACAAACGAGGAGGTCAGAAGAAGAATGGAAACGGAAAGAAGTGTAATTGACTACATCGAAGAAAAGAAGATTGGTGTGGTATGGTCATGTCCGGAGAGCCCAAAATAGGTGGATCAACAGAGTGACGGAATGGAGTCCATTAGGAAGGAGAAAAAGGGGAAGACCGAGAAGATCTTGGAGGGATGAAGTGGATGAATCTATGCAACGTATAGTACTTGAGGAAGGACAATGGGAACATCGGGAGAATTGGAAAGCCAAGTTGAAGGAAGGGAGACGGCACTAGCTGTAGCAACCCTATTATATATATCTTCATTTATCTCTACACACTTTTACCAACGGTGTTCTAAAGGGTTATGCCAGACTAATAAGCCAATTTGTCTAGGTGTTCAAAGTAGCCATTTAAAGCATCGCTGACTTGATTGTTGTTAGTAAATAATTTCCCACCGAGCCATTTTCTGAGGTTAGAAACGACGTACAAGACGCTCTGGACTAAGCAGGGCGAGCATGGTTGGTGAGGAAGGAATTTGAACTTCAATTCTTTGGTTTTATCTACCGCAACGACTAATGTGTGAAATGGTGCATTGTCTTGATGAAATAGCAATTCCTTTTAGCTAAGTGTGGCCTTTTGTTCTTGATTTCGTCGTTTAAAAGTAAGTTTGCATACTATTCTCCACTAATTGTTTTCCCTTTTTTAAAGTAATGAATGAAGATTATTCTACCTGCGTCCCAAGCAATAGTCGCCATAACTTTAGTAGCGGAAACAATTGTTTTGCCTTTTTCAGAGTTGGTTCGTCTTTCGCAATCCCATGTTTGGTTTGTTATTTGACCTGTGGAGTGTGTTGGTGAACCCAACACTCGTCAGTTGTTATAAATCGACGCAGAACTTTGATTGGATTGTGCGTATAGAGTGCCAGCCAATCTGTTGGAACATCCTTTGGACACTGTTTTTTGGTCAAGTGTGAGGAAATCCGGCACTCGTCTATCGCACAGATTTCTCAGATACAATGTTCGTGTAAGGTATTGTGCACAGGTTCCGTTTATATGCCAACAGTCTCTGCCATTTCACTCACTTTTATTTTATTATGGTCTACCAAAACGATTTGTGGATTTTGTCGATTTTTACTGGCGTAGTCACTTCAATGGGACGCCCAATACGTGGGTCGCCTGTTGTGTTCTTACGACCAATTTTAAATTCAACAACCCAGCGCCTAGCCGTTCTATTCGATGGAGAACAATCCCCGACGTTGAATTGTTCTCCTTTTCTTGCAGTTAACCCATTCAAAAAAAAAGTGTTTAGTGACGCCACGAATTCCCAAACTGGCCCACTGTTAAAACAATGCTCGAGGCGTTTACCGTGATGTACTGTCAAACTGACACTAAACAATACATTTACTTTGTCATATATAAAATTCAACCTAAAAAGGATGAAATTGTACAACACGATCAAAATAATTAGCATGGTGAGTCTACGTCTGTGTCAGGCTTGGAACGTTACACGCTATCCAAGTAAATAGCCAAAAACAGAAAGCAATAACTTACTTGCTTGGTAACTATTAATAAACAGGCAAACATGCCTTTAGATTTTGTGATACGTGTACTGAAACATAACAAATATCAGATATTTAAGAAACGTGTCAAATATTAAGATTTACAAAATAATGAAGTAAAATGTAGACACAACAATTATTTGTAATATGTGCTACATGCTAGTGATACTCTTAAGTAGAGACAACCTTTATTCGGCGTTAGCCTCCGCGATTAAGTCTATCTACCATCTGTGTCAGTAGCCGTCGACGGCTACCACCATCTTCCGTCTAATAGTAACCCCGCATATCACGGCATTATAATATTCCATCCTTCAACCCAACTGGGTAACTAGGAGTTGCTCTTATGGAGGATGAGTTCAGACTGAAAGTTGGGCCATCCAATTTCCTTCAGTAGACATTTACGGTTCCTCCCCTACATACTTTTTTTAATTCTTTGCGTCTTATCGTTTTTGAATAAACCGACATGTAGGTTACAAAGTGTGGTAAAATCAGCTATAAAAATACCTTGATTTATATTTTTATCAGTAATGAGAGTCGGAAATTTTGGCTGTCCGGATAAATTGTATCGAGCTGTATACAATGCTATTTCATTTTATACACACTGTGATTCATTTAACGGTTTGTTTGCTCCCACGTCTAGTTCGTGTGTGACCATGCTTTTTCTTATCGAAATTTTGAAACATCGCTCAGTGTTGTGTGGAATTAACGCTGGACGGAAAAAAGGTTAGTTGAGTTTGCAATTGAAAACTGCGATTCCATCCAGGCGTATATGGTAATCGGTAATTTTGTTTGAGACCCGAACCGTTCGTTTCGTTTCAGCCAACGGGTTATGTATGTGTTGCCGGCTTTCCGGATGTGACTGGCTTTCTCGCAACGTTTCGATGTCCGTCTGTTGCGCGCGTGTCACTCCTGAGAGGGAAACCCAACAGAGTCAAGTCGGAAACGTTGAGATAACACTGGACAGGAAGAACGCCGCAGTAGCCAAGAACTCTGGCATAAATACAACTGGCTTTCTAAACTCCTACGTGATGTCTCCACCGTAATATTTCACGTTTAACAATCCGGCTCCAAGAATTCGGCATCATTTTCAGAAGCTGAGAGCGGGGATCGAAACACCCGCCCACTGACCAGACCCATTTACCTTCAGGATGTGACCCCGGATTCTTGAGGTCTTCTTACAGTTAAGCCTGAAAATATAACGATGCAGCCGGTCCGAGACGATTGGCTTTTTCGAAACCTACGAGAGCCCGTCGTGTTCAGGCGCACAGTAATGTTTATGTGAATAAATTACGAATCTTAGATGAACTAAAAGTATCAAATTAGAGTTTAAAAGTTCAGAAGAAGTACAAGAAGATCGAATGTTCATGAGGCTGAGCTAGACAGGATAAATTCACCTAATAACATTATTAAGTAAAATATTATTTAAATGTTTAGGACCTTAGCATGTTTTCACATCCACGAGTAGGATGTGCCGGAAGACAGAGCCGTTTGGACCAGAGCCTCTACCTACTCTAGACCGTCGTGCGCGGTGAAGAGCCACACCCTTTTCGAGGTGGTCCTACAACAGAACACGACGGATCTAGAGCACAGAAAATCGATAAAAAATCTACCCGGCATACGGTTGGTTGCCCTATACGGTGGTCTCAATTCCAACGGTAGCCTTTGAAACCAGGACGGATATAATGATAACAATCCTAGAGGCAGAAGAGACGTTGGTAGGCGTAAGGGTGGCCTGTGGAATAGGAACAGATACGAACAGGAAGCTAAAGCCTGAAACCGATAACGAGATGATTATCTAAATAGTTAGTTATTCATAATTTGATAAAATGAATTCGAAAATCAAAGCAGCGTTAGGAAAATAAATACATTGTTGACGGTTTGGAAACTAACAATCAAATTCTGTAACGTTAAATCTCTAAGTTCATAATATGTATACAGCAAATGTAACAATTTTGTAAAACGTATTTTTACATTTTAACAAAATCATTCTTTGAAGAATGTCTGCTCGTTTGTGGTAAGAATAACTGACACGGAACTGCAATATGATGAGTTTGCAGCCAGGTGCCTCTACAGCTGTTTACATTTTAAGAAACAGTGCCGTTGGGAAATGTGTTTGTTATTTTACAAAGCACTAGTCTGACGTCACGGAGCTTGTAACGATTAACTTTCCGAACCCGCGACCCCACAAGCCTGTCTTACTCCCATATGCCTAACACTTCCTTTCATGTTGCTGTTTGTAAACACTGTATCTCGCCTTATCGTTTTGATCCCACTGTTTTTCTTTTATATGCTTCCTTTATCTTATGGTCATCATCATCATAATCTTCAAGGATTAAGATAAGGATAGTTTCTTCCGGCCTCAACAGGCAAAAATTAGAGTCACCCCAGCGCTTCCTCGGTCGTCCCACACTTCGCCGTCCCCTCCGATTATAGTTCCATAGTTGTTTGGGGATGCGGCAGTCATCCATTCAGCAAAGTTGTTCCCACCAATTCAGCCGATACTAGGCAATTCTGTCGAGTGTACTCATAATATTCAGTTCCTGTCGTATATACGTGTTTCTTCTATGATCATGAAGAGTATACCCTGCTACCTGCCTGAGAAATCTCATTTCAGCCGCTTCGATGCGACTGACCTTGAGTTAAAGTCCAATTCTCAGACCCATAAAGAAGTGTGGGAAGGGCTATCACCTTGTAGAATTTTAGGCGAATTCCTTTACTAGCTGACTTGAGTGTTCGCCTAATAGTCCCGCACATAACGTTGAACTTATGCAACTTATTCATAACGTCGTTGCTTACATTATAAGGCACACTGTAGACCAGTTATTCAGAATTGCTAACTTGTTCCAGGACAGTACCATCTATAACAATTTTCCCCCTATGGGATCGGTTCCACGAAAAGCCATCATCTTGGTCTTGAGTGTGGATGTTTGCAATCCAGAGTCTTTGCAGATTCGATTTAATAAATGAATACCCATCTGCAATCTGCTTACCGAGACCAACAGAATATCCTGATTGTTCTTTATCTTATTTTATTTGCTTACACGTACTCAATGATCTCGTTTTATACTCTTAAGAGTTTTTCCTTTATAATATCCGCATCTAATTTGCCATATACTGACTAAAATCACTGCCAAGCTATAATCTAAAAATCTAATAAAACAAGAATAGCTGTCAAAAATAATTGTAGTATAGACAGCGGTGCAGTATATCACCTACTCTTTTAACATTTATCTTGACGATTTGGTAAGGAAATGCAAACATCTGTTTTTAAGCTTCGTCAGATTTTCAAACAACACAATATGAAAATCTAATGGAAACAGTAAAAGTAATCTAAGTAATCTAATACAAAAGCAAAAGTAATGGCATTTCGAGGTAAAGAACCAATATGAACAAATTAACGATTAATGAAAGAATTCTAGTTCAGGTAAGCCATTTTAATTATTTGAAAAACACTATTGGCCATGATAGAAATTATGATATTGATGTTAAGTTAGGTAAGTTGCAGACGATCTGTAGAACAATCAACTGTCTTTTTAGAAACAAAGTAAGACGTACAAAAAGTATTACAAAGTTGTGGCAGTCCCTGTACTGTCCTAAGGGTGTTAATTATGGACAATAACCAAGAAACAGAATAATAAAATTCAGGCCTCGAAAACGGTTTTCTCAAAAAGAGTTAAATGGTGTTATAAACTTGACCGTATAAATAATGAGATTATAAGAGAGGAATTACAAGTTTTTAACTTAAAAAATAAAAGCTAAAATACTACAAACAACGGTGGAAAGAATGTCAGATTCCAGTCCGGCCTATCAATGCTGGAAATATAAACCTATAGGACACAAGTGTGTGGGTAGACCCAGGAAGAGACGGCTGAAGAATTTTTGATGGCGGAACAGGGAGCACCTTATTGTTTATTAATGTATTCTTGTGACGTAATCTAATTATCAGACTTCTGTATAAGTGCAGGCTCTCCCCCACATCACAAGGTAATTCATTCTGTTACAATTTTCAGCCTAACCTTTATTAAACTGCGCAGTCCTCCAATTTTCTGAGTCAATAGTCTGTGCCCACGTGTGAATCGCACAGCGTGAGGTGTGTACTTCTCTGAAAATAAATAAACCTCACTCAACCACACGCAAAATTTTAACCAATATTTAATATTTATTGTATTCATGATTACAAAGCAAATAATCATCTCAAATCTTTATACGTAACTTCTAAAATAATGTTACAACGGTCGCATGGATTGTGGTCTTACGTCAGAGAGTTACTGAGCAACAGAGAAACCGGTACTTACAAATTTCATTATGACGCCTGTCTATAGATCTTTACGACAGCACATTTAAATATATGCTTCTTTTATCCTATTGGCTGAAATATTTTCGATTCTAATGTTCTTTAAATCATGCAAATGGAAGCTTACAAAGTTATTAAAAAATAAAATAACGTAGATACTTTATAGTTAAATTGTTTATATAGTTAGATTATACTATACATAAGTTTTAATATATAGTTAGACTATTATATATGGTAAACAATATAGCTTATGTAACATCATACAACACCATAAAGAAATACATCACCACAAACATCTACTGCTCTACGAATTGGAAGAGCTATGCAATCAATAAAAAGTCTATTGATAATAACAATTAAACTAAACAATATAGCTTATGTAACATCATACAACTCCATAAAGAAATACATCACCATAAACATCTACTGCTCTACGAATTGGAAGAGCTATGCAATCAATAAAAAGTCTATTGATAATAACAATTAAACTAAACAATATAGCTTATGTAACATCATACGTCATCATAAAGAAATACATCACCACAAACATCTACTGCTCTACGAATTGGAAGAGCTATGCAACCAATAAAAAGTCTATTGATAATAACAATTAAACTAAACAATATAGCTTATGTAACATCATACGTCATCATAAAGAAATACATCACCACAAACATCTACTGCTCTACGAATTGGAAGAGCTATACAACCAATAAAAACTCGATTGATAATAACAATTAAACTAAACAATATAGCTTATGTAACATCATACGTCATCATAAAGAATACATCACCACAAACATCTACTGCTCTACGAATTGGAAGAGCTATGCAATCAATAAAAAGTCTATTGATAATAACAATTAAACTAAACAATATAGCTTATGTAACATCATACGTCATCATAAAGAAATACATCACCACAAACATCTACTGCTCTACGAATTGAAAGAGCTATGCAACCAAAAAAAAGTCTATTGATAATAACAATTAAGCTTGAAAATCAGTTTTATGATTTGTCATTGCACTCAAAACCTTTACTTTCAGTTTCCCATAAACTGACATGGGTACTTTGACCTCACGACATGAGGAAACCCACTGGTTATTTTTAATTTAAGTACATAAAAATATCTCTGTTTTAAATTATGTCTTTTATTGTTTCATTAATGTATTTCTGTGATATGATTTAATTACTGAACTTCTGTGTAAGGGCAGGCTCTCCCCCACCTCACAAGGTAATTCGTTCTGTTACAGTTTTCAGCCCAACCTTTATTAAACTGCTCTACCGTAAATTAATTCCGACTGTCCTGTAACTTTTACTTTCCAGATTACAGGAAATTACTGTTAGAGCAGGAAAGCAATAAAGTAAGAGTCCTATACTTTTTAATTAAACTTCTTGTTGGCCTATACGCGGTGACAAAGTAGTAAAACAGTAAAATGTTTTGTTTGTTCCTTACGAAAATCCTACAGAACTGTATATCTATTAAACTCAATTGTATACATACAATCCCTAAGAATACTAAACACGGTTGTAAATATTTTGACGGTATTAGAATAACTTCTCTAATAGTTTGTTAGACTAATATTGACTGTTGTTGGACATAACAAAACACGATTGGACAGTTTATTTGAAATTAAATAATCTATTTCTACAAAACAATTTAATTTTGAAACAAGAAAATAGAAGACGTATAACTGTTACTGCAACTGTAACAAGATAGGAGAAAAACTATGTTTCAAACTTTTAAGTTTCATGCAAAAATACACATAAATAACCGATTCTCTTCCATATCGAAGGATCATGTTATTGACAATAAACATTGGACAAGATATATGATAACATAACTTACAAATAGGCCACACCGCTTGAAAAAAGTGTTGGTTGATGTCAGAAGCAGTGAACAGATAACATTTTCTGAAGTAGAACTATCATATTGTCTCAATCTTTGAAGCTCATGGTCAGTCACGACGAAAATGATGATGATAATGAAGATGATGAGTTACTACTGCGCGCACTTTTGCGTCTTCAAACCTTCTTCTTCTTCTTCCCGTCTTTAATGATTAGGTTATATAAACCTGTTTCGAGACCGGTCTCATCCTTGGACGACCCACGTCTTTTCTACCAATGGCCTTGTTGTTCAGTACAGCTTTTGGCAATCGATCCTCTATCATCTTTTGCAGATGATCCCATCATTGTCTTCTGTAATCTTAAATAATTTAATTTATGTCCTTTACTTCGAGTTCTGCTCTGACATATTTAATTTTTCTATCTTGCAATGTATAATTTAAAGTATTTTGAAGAGACTCCATTTCAGCACTCAGAATCTTGCCGCGTTCCTTTTTTATCGTGACCCACGCGCCTCACTCGCATAAATCAATGTAAGTATTGCAATTTTCTTATAAAATTTCATCCTTGTGCTGTGTCTTGTTTTATTTCTAAGATTTCGATGAATGGTACTACAAATATTCCTAAATTTCTATTTCCTAAATTTATCTTAAAATCAACTACAGAAATACAAAATATGGTTATTCAATATTAATTAGTTTCTGTTTACAAGAATAAATAATAATAATGGCTCCCATATGTACCACCGAAGCAGCTTAGGAGTCAGGCAGGGTAGGTTGCCATATGCGAGCCGTACGGCATACAAGGAAGGCAGTGTGGCCAGCACTACGATTCAGCCCTCCATTATTATCCCCAGGATGTTATCCCAGGTACTCATTTCTCATTTTCAACAGGCTGAGTCGAGCTGGGCGCTGAAAAACGCACCTTGATTTTATGGTGCGGGCTCGGAAGTCGAACACGGGACCTTTACATTAGTAGCCAGGTGCCATACCCACTGGTCTACTGAGCCGCAAGAATAAAAATGTGTATTTTAAACATTCATATTTTGGCTTCATCTCACTTGAGATAAGCGCATAAAGAGTACTCGAATAAAATAAGAATGTAAAACAGATTAAAGTGTATATAAGAGCAAATTGAAATGCGAGACACAACGTCGCTTACAACAGAAGTGGAAGTGCGGTTGTGAGGGGCTGGAAGGTTAAGTCGGAGAATTTTAATCAGATTCCTGCGACAACACCACTCATTTCTTTTTAGTCTAACTTTGTCTGTTGCAGACGCTTTTTCATTATTTCTATGTGTGTTGTACGCATGTCTGCACAGTCTTGTCATTACAAAAAACATTTTAATTATTTAAAATTTGGAAAAACAAATTTTATATTTTATTCTGGAAAGAGAGTTATAATACCATTATAGAGACGCTAAAACTTAAAAAAATCTATTACCATTCTAACATTAGATAGATATCAGATCAGGTATTGCCGGATCAGTGGAAATGCAGGATAATTGGATGGTTATTAGAAAAGAATGGATTTCAATGACAAAAAGTAGTGTACATTGTGCATAATGTTAAAACATGGAAAAAATTACACTTGATTAAAACATCACCATCTTCAAGGATGAAACCAACGATGGTTTGTTCCGGTCTCAAGTAGACAAAGATTACAGCTGGACAGTCCAGCGCTTCCTAGTACGTGCCGCACCCCTCCCACCGGTCAGCTTGTAGTTCTATAGTTGTTTGGAGATGAGGCAGACATTCATTCGGCAAAAATGTTGACGAATAAACGCTCCCACCAATTCAGCCGATACTGGGCGAGCCTGTCGAGTATACTCATATTATTCAGTTCCTGCCGTATATCTGTGTTCCTTCTAGGATCATGGAGATTATACGCTGCCACGTGCCTGAAAAATCTCATTTCAGTCGCTTATCCGTCCGGCTAGTCTTTATTTAAGCCACTTTAGTAGTGAATATGTCCCCTGGATATGTTACTAGCATATCGCAGGGTAAGCCGTAAGGTGGTGGGGCTGCCACCTTCAGGCTTAACGTCCAGCCCGATTTTCTGTCTGGGCGATCTCCCATAAACTGGCTGTCTTACCAGACTAAAGAGACCAGTTTTCCCTGTTGAGACATCCATAAGGATTTTAACGAAGTGGTTTCTCCTTGCCTTTCCCACATCGTACGTTGTTGACCAATGGAAGGTCATCCGTCTTTAGGGGCAATTTCTCACCCCAAGGGCAAGAGGGTGCCCTAACCTCTACTTGACAAGTAGAATAGAGACAGCTTATACCGGCCGTCACCCGGTCTCCAGAGCCGCGTTAGCCACCTGTAGGTGTTGCCCGTCCCCCACCACTTGGAGCTGCGGCTGGATATTTCCCTTCATTAAAGAATGATACCATAAGGCAATATTCATGCTCTCCAGTACTTGGGGGACGTTGAAACGTCGGATTAAAAATACAGTAAATTATCTTCTATATTTTCTTAAAATTATTCTGTTTAGTTTTATGTTTTTAATTTAGTCAAACGTAAGAAAAAAAAACTCACAGACTGTTATTTATATACAGTACTATTCCATTGGAATGAAAAAGCTGTCAACTTTCTTCTCTTTCTTGACTTTGAAACTTTTGACTATTTTTCTTGCAGTTTTTTCAACACCAAAGTTTTACAAACAGACACGTTATTTACATCTGCTTACTTAATACTAGTTATGAAGGCGTCCTGCTGACGCAAGCAGTAAAAAATCTATATAAAAACAACAACGTACAAATTAAAGAAGGCAAAAAAATTGTCTGTAGGTTTAAAACAACCAAAGGGTTATTGCAAGGCAGCCCAACATCGCCAACGCTGTTTAAGATATTGTTAGAATATGCATTAACCATGTGGAAACAGAAATGCCATGGAATGGGAATACCGATACGGAATGAACACCTATACACACAATGCTTCGCCGATGACCAGGTAGTTATAGCCCAGGATGAAGAAGATCTAAGCTACATGATCAGAAAGCTGAATGAAGAATACACAAAGATGGGACTGGAAATTAACATAATAAAGACTGAATACTTGGCAATTAGAGATGAAGAAACAACAGATTTAGAAGTAGACGAAAGTGTTAAAATTAGAGGAACAGACAAATTTAAGTACTTAGGACTTACACTGAGTAAACAAGGCACAACGAAGAGGAAATAAAAAGTAGATTAGGGCAAACTAGAACAGGGATTAGACAATTACACAGTGTTATATGTGACAAAAATATTAGAAAAAAACATCAATAAAATGATATATCAGACTATAGTCCAAAGCATTATGACGTTTGCAGTAGAAGTATGGGTTATTAACAAAAAGAATGAAAGAAAGATTCTTGCAACGGAGATGAAATATTGGATAAGGTGCTGTGGAATAACGAGAGCAGACCGAATAACAAACGAGATCAAAAGAAGAATGGGAACGGAAAGATGTGTAATTGACTACATCGAAGAAAAAAGATTGGTGTGGTACGGTCATGTCCGGAGAGCCCAAAATAGGTGGATTAGCAAAGTGACGGAATGGAGTCCATTAGGAAGGAGAAAAAGGTGAAGACCGAGAAGATCTTGGAGGGACGAAGTGGATGAATCTATGAAACGTATAGGACTTGAGGAAGGACAATGGGAACATCGGGAGAATTGGAAAGCCAGGTTGAAGGAAGGGAGACGGCACTAGCTGTAGCAGCCTTAAAAAAAAAAAAAATGAAGGCGTCCACTGCCATATCACGGCCTACTGTGTGAACAGCTGTCGCTGCTTCTCCCTCTTTCTCCTCCTTCTCCTCCTTTCAGTGGTCATCACGTCGACTATTTCATCGTCTACATCAAACTGTTTTTTTTTTCATCTTCGTCAACCGCTTGCCACTTGTTTTTGTAAAGTAGTGTTAAAGTTTTATGTTTTCTTTGACACTATGACGACATTTTGCATTCACGATCTTAAATTACGTAAACACGGCAAACGATTACGCGAAGACAGAAAACAATTGCAAATAAACGGGTACTGTACACAGCGAGAGACTAAAGATGCAACTGACGTCTATGGTTAGCGACTTGTTTCACCCTCCACGGTCGCCAGCGCACGCCTGAAAACACCGGACTACTGAAGGGGCCCCGACTCCCGCAGTGTTTGATTACAAAGAGGGTCCACTGTACACTGAATAGATTTCTCTATCACTTAAGGTTAAAAGAAATGTATATAATTATTTGCATGTATAATACTCAAAAAGGAATCATAGATAATAAGTACATTACTTGTAATTATGAAAATAATAAGTTGTAATTTTAATAATAACAATAATTTAATACCGTATCTTGCTCTACTCCTGTTACAATTGCTTAATGCTGGAGTATTTATCTTCTTATTCTACTGTACTTTGAAAGCCAATTTACAAGGGCTAGTTGAAAAGTTCGCGGTGTAACATCTGTAGCTCAGTGGTAGAATTAAAATGTTTCGTGTGCTGCAAGAAGTATATTTCTCGTGAACGCCTGTTAATTTCCAGATACATCTGTCAATTTATTCACTTTTTACTAGTTGTTTAAAATTTTCCAGTCACGCGTGTTTTTAAAATGCACAAAATCAAACATCGTGTTGTGACGAACACTAAAGTAATCAAAGTACGCAGCATCTCCTCACACATTTACAATTTCGTTTTGAATTTCCGTAGGCGCTAAACAATTATTTTTAACAAAGAATCACACCACGATGTTTTGTTTTGACGTTTTTAAAACCACGCATGGCACGTCAATTTCTGAACAACTTCTAAACTATTAATTAATTGACAGATACGTTTTGGAAATTAACAGGAGTTTACGTAAAATAGAAATCTTGCAACACACGAAAACATTTAGTTTTACCGCTTAGCTACAGATGTCGTTCCGCGAACTTTTCAACTGACCCTCGTAGTTGAGTCTTGAAGAGATACTAATTATGTAAGAAGTAATTTTAAATATACTTTGAGTTTCATTAATATCTTCACTACACGGCATAGACAAGGTGCTGCCTGTTCCGCCTTCAAAGATCCTCCAGCAATCTCTTCCCGGGTCTACCCACACACCTGTGTCCTACAGGTTTGTATTTCCAGATATGTTTGACCAGTCTGGAATATGACATTCTTTCCACCGTTCTTTGTAGTCTTTTAATTTTTCACTCAAGTTAAAAACCTGTAACTCTTTTCTTACGGCCTCATTATTTATACGGTCAATTTTAGAACACCTTTTAACTCCTCTTAAGAACGCTAGTTCCGAGGTCCATATTTACTGTCTTGTTTCTTGTTTTCCCCATAATTCACACAAATACAATAGTACAGGGACTTCTATAACTCTATAGAACTTTAATTTTGTATCTCGACGTTCCTTTTTTTTCTAATAAAATTACGCATAATTGTCACATAGAATCGTCTGAAAACTACGTAAATAGGCAGATGAATGATTAAACTTTATTAAAGTTGTTGGATAGACATGTTTAGCCGGTCTAGAATCTGACATTCTTTCTAAGTGTTCTTTCCACCGTTGTTTGCAATCTTTTATTTTTTTTTGAAGTTAAAAACCTGTACGTCTTTTTTCTTATGGACTCATTTTCTTTATACGGTTAATTTTAGAACTATTTTTAACTTTTCCTCAGAACGCCATTTCCAACGCCTGTATTTTACTGTATTGTTTCTTGGTTGTTGTCCAAAATTCACACACATAGCAGAGTACAAGTATTGGCATAACTCTGTTAAGCTTTACTTCTGTATCTCAAAGTATCTTGCTTCTTTAAATACGGTTGATTGTCCCACAGATCATCTTGAACTTACCTAAGTTAACATCATCATCTTCTTAACGGTTTTAGGTTTAGCGGCCTGTTCCTATTCCGCAGTTTACCTTTTCTTAGGTGTATCAACTTTTCTTCTACCTGTGTGGTTGTAATCTTTTGCTATCTTTGGTATTCTACTTTCCTCCATTCTCTTTATGTGTTGAATCCATTTTCTTCTGTATTCTTTAATCCTTTCATTAACTACAAAATATGTAAATCCTTTCTTAACTCCTCATTTCTTATATGATCTCGTCTATTACACCTTTTAACTGATGTCAGAAATTTCTTTTCTGCTGTTTTTATCTTCTGTTCATCTTTTTTCTTTATGACCCAAGTTTCAGAGCAATACAGCAGTGTAGGCATTAATACTGTTTTATACAATTTTATTTGGGTTTCTGTTCTACATTTATTTCCCAACCTTCTATAACTAAACTCGAATGCTCCAAGTTTGTGCGCCAAATATGAAAGAAACTCTTTTGCAATGGTTATTGAATGGTAATAATAATACGTGCCAATTATAATAAACTCTAATTGGTCGTTAATGAAATTTACTTGTTTTTGGTTAATTTTAATTATATTGATTAATTGGCAATTAACATAGTCATCTATATTCTGACTGCTGCCTAGATTTGTGTTGGGCGCCAGAGATAATTATTAATCTCAGAGGTTATTGTTAAATAATAACACTTTGTTGAGATGCTAAATGACACAACATTATATTTATAAACTTTATGTACTTTATCAACACATAACATCATGTGTACAGTTAATTGTGCAAGTTGAATGATTTATCAATAGATACAAAATTGTATCACACTTCAATCTTCAATAGAGATTATTTAACATATTTAAATAATTTATCAGAGATTCTTTAACACATTTAAATCATTTATAACATTATGCTAACTTCTTGATATCTTGAATCTCCCTTTCTCAATTCATACTTTACTTTGATCAAAGACATGACTTAATATCTAACAAATTACATATATTTAATTTTCATTTAATTCTATATCATCACGACTTATTATCTAACAAATTAGATGTATTTGATTCTTATCCAATCCTATGTCATAACATACAAATGCATATTTAGGATCTGAACATTTTCATGGGTTCTTTGAGAATGAAACGGGTTGAATTTACGGTAGACAGTTATTACTACATCAAGATTATGTGATTTAGACAATATACTTTGATAGAGTTACTGGTAAATGGTTATCCATTCCGCTGCTGGACTCCGTCCACTTTATACACAACATACCACTTTCACTTTCTATTGCTCTGCTTTTACTTTGCACACGATCACGTTGACTACTTAAAGCCACGCACTTAACGATTCAGACTTACTTATTCTCTCGCGCACATTATAAAGAAATACTTTTTCGCATCTCTGCCCGCGCACCAATTCAATAATACTCACTAGTTCTTCATCTTTACATCACCAAGTTTTTATATTTCACTTGCTTGCTTTAGTTCATTCTAATTATGTAAACATTATGATAATTTGTAATTCTACTAACAAATACTATGATTGACCGACCGCTATCATTACCGGACTTCGTACTTCTCCTTGATTTAAACGTTTTGTTCACTTTTCTACTGACTGACTGGCCACTTACTGACCTTTACTGCTCTCTTACTGACTTTGTGTATTACCGACTTTTGACTGACTTTTAGTTTGAGTTTGAGTGCTTACTGTCTTTGACTTTGACTTTGAGTGCCTTGTTCTTCTGCTAGAGTTACATTTATAGCCTCATCAAAACTTCCCTTTCTGCTGTCACTCTTCCAATAACCCTCATTGGCCACATTTTGAAAGTGTCGCCGGTAAATTTGAAAATATCCAGCCATCATTTGCAAAATTCTCGCGCGCAGCGATGACGCTATTCTTTATTGGCTACTGATTTCGGCGCTGTGATTTTCCCGCACAGCCGTTAACTCGTAAAATGAGAAATCTGCTTTCTAAAACACACACCTCGTTTCAGTATGTTAGCTATTGTATTTTTGAAGCCCGATACCACCCTCTTTCTAACGGTATATCGCGTTTTTTTGCTGGTTTGTGTAAACAAAGCATTTTATATTTTTATGACATAGACAGTTTGGATGTACAATACATCTCTAAGCTGCCAGGCGACAGTGTGTCGGCGTTCACGCCTTAGCTACCCGCTTACATAACTAGTACACTGTACAAAATCTCTCATACTCTCTTACTACTAATATTACAATCTTCTATTAACTTTAATAATTTATCGTGTCGTACTACAGATATTTACAATTTATTAATTAACTATTCGTAACTCCTTGATTTACGTTACCCTTCTTTCCCGTGAAATCTGTCACTTTATTTTCTATATCTCTATCTTCTTCATAAGTAATATCTCGTATAAAGGCCATTATTTTTCTCTTTGATTCAGATATGTTACAGTTATATTCGTTTCCTATTTTATGTAGGATCTGTATTGCTCGCTGGAGATTGTCATTTAAATATATATAATTATAAAATTTATTTTAAATAAAAATAATTATTTAGTTTCCATCCTGAGCGTAAAACAAATTAAACATGTTTCGCGGAACGTTTCTGGAGTAGCAAATACTTATAGCTTGGTCATCCGCGAATTGAATGGTTTCCAAGCTTCTGATCGTATTTCGGTGGATTTTAATACCGTCAGGGATTGCTGTTTCCATTTTTTGAGAAGATCGTCTAGATAAAGGTTAAAACGTAGTGGTGACAGACAACGACCTTGTCTTACGCTTTGGTACCTAACTTAACATCAGTGTCATAATTACATCAAAATATAATTTGTATAAAGGTGAAATGAAAATTAATGTAATTTATTTGCTGTATAGAACTTAAGTTATTCTGATGTAGCATTAATGAACAGTAAACGCGGTTGCGAGTTTGGCCAATCAATAGTGAACACAAGTTTGTATAGAGAAACAAAAATAATTCCGCAAATTGCAAATATTCATACAATTCTCTTGTGGTTAACAGCATACTAAAACAAACGACTCGTGTTTCCAGTTTAGTATTTATATAACAAACTAATACATTTACCGGATGGCTAGACTGAATGTGAATGTGTTTAGTGAAAT
The DNA here is from genome assembly GCA_034769895.1 of Magicicada septendecula. Taxonomy (NCBI): domain Eukaryota; kingdom Metazoa; phylum Arthropoda; class Insecta; order Hemiptera; family Cicadidae; genus Magicicada; species Magicicada septendecula. The sequence continues at coordinate 1,417,977,717 of CM068367.1, read as the reverse complement.
GTGTGTTTATGTTGCGGAGGGGGTAAAGTAATTAATTCGACGATTTGATCACACACACACACACACACACACACACACACACACACACACACACACACACACACACACACACATTTGAGTAATCTAAAACAGTATATATTGAAGTAAACATTGTTGCTGAGCCTCTATTTGTACAGATAAATTTACAAACACACATATATTGCATTCATATTTGCTCAAATTATTGGATATTATGAGCCTCTCTCATACATTTATTTTTAATTAAGTTATAACTTCCTTCTCGGCATAGGTTTACTGTAGGGTAAGTAGATGTATAACCGAATTGTCTCTTACTATTACTGTATATTTCCTATCTGATGATGACCTGCGAAGCTTGCAAGCGCTAATCGTGAACTGTTTCTATAGTGGTGTGGAACAGTTTGTTTTCTGTTTATTCATTAAACCTTTACTTAACCTTAACCTCTAGCCTTTTTGTATAAACAGACCCACAAGGGAATTATACACAGATAGCACAAATTACATGCGTGTTGGATAAATAAGGTTGAGTAACGAACGAGAAGTCATTAATCATTTGGGAAAAATTAATTAACGCTGTCGGCTCGGGGGGGGGGGATTTCACTTTCCACATAAAATGTTACGCCTTACAACAGCCTGTAAACACTTCTTATAAGTATAAAAAAAATTTGTGTTTACAAGTTTTTTTTTACGAAATGTAATTTGCCAAGATTTGCGTATATTACACCCATCAGTCTTCTAAAAAATGACACAAAGTGATTCTCAAATTGGACACACCATTACCACATTGATGTGAACATAAATAATGTTCAAGAACAAGATTAATCAAAATCGACCGGCACTAGGAGATTGCTGAAACAAGACGGGGACTGGATTTACATGGGCACAAGTTAGCAGCCGATATTTTCTGTTAAAATAATTTACTACCCTACAGCTATTGTATTATCAAGATTTGTGCCGTTTTAGCCAACGCACAATAACAACAACTGTACATAAAAATGATTTTATCAGTCACTTATTTGTACTTTGTTTTCGTCTTAGTATAAACGCTTTCACCTAATTTGCAACACAATTAATGAGACCTACAAAACTTAGTGAATTAACTGATTTAACCGATTTACATATTCTTACTGTTATAAAAAAATGTTTTAAAGAAGCGATTGCATAAGAAAATATCATCAATCAAATATAAGTAACTAGGTTATCGTAACTTAATTTAAATTTAACGCCGATCCAATCAATTGATTGGAAGTAAGAAAAATTAAATTAGATTTTTAATTTAATTAATTAAAAAATCATTCATAGATGTGTCGAACGCTTTTGATAATGTGACGGTAGGAAAAAAAAACACTTAGGAAGAATGTCAGATTCCAGACTGGTCAAACAAGTCTGGAAATACAAACGTATAGGCGACAGATCTGTACGTAGATCCAGGAAGATGGCCAGGATGACTGAAGGGTTATTGGAAGCGGAACATGTAGTACCTTGCCTATCCCGTGTTGAGAAGAAGAAGAAGAAGAAGAAGAAGAAGAAGATGATGATGATGATGATGATGATGATGATGATGATGATTTCTCTATCTTTGGATTACATTTTCTCGGTCAGACCATTTCTGTACATGGCAAAGATTTCTCCTGCGTAAAGGGTCCCCCGGTGGATGTGTAGACAAAAAAAATATATTTTTTACATTATTGAATATAAATAATTTACTAACTGTATGTATGATTAAAGTACTGAAATCGCTTGCTATTCTCATAACCTTCTAAAACTTTTTGTAACTTGAACGTTTTCCAAAACTTTTTGCAACATATATGATTTCCAAAACTTTTTCGATACTTTTGTGCGAACAACCAAAACATGCGAGGGTAAACAGAAAATTTACAACACTCCCATTTTCGACCGTGGTTTGAACAATAAAGTGTTGCCACAAATTAACATGTATGAGAGGAATTCTGTCAGCAGAGAGAGGTTTCGTACAAAGCGTTCGCTGCAGGCGGCTTTACGTAGTTACGCACAAAGAGGAGTCGGTCGCGTTGTTTCACATTTGCCGTATCGAAGTTTACACTGCCTTAAGCTGCGTACCCTTTCAACTTGCCCAGTTTGTGTACACGCACGTCGTGTGATGGATGTGTGTTAGACGTAAATGTCGACCACAAAATGGTTAACATACTGACGTAGCAACCAATCGAGCGTCTGTCTACACACTCGTGGTGTATCCATCTGTCAATTTTTTTTTTAATTTCACCATCATCATCTTCACGAATCAAACCAAAAATGGTTTGTTCCGGTCTCAAATAGGAAGAGATTAGAGCTGGTCACTCCAGCACTTCCTCGTACTTCCCACACCTCTCTGTCCCCTCGGCTTATAGTTCCAGAATTGTTTGGGGATGCGGCAGTCCTTAATCGAGGTAATTTAATAGTAAATTTGTCCCCTGGATATGTTAATAGCATATCGCGCAAGGTAAGACGTATGGTGGGGCTGCCACCTTCAGGCTTAACGTCCAGCCTGATTTTCTGTCTGGGTGTTCTCCCATAAACTGGCTGTCTTACCAGACTAAAGGGACCAGTTTTCCCTGTTGAGATATCCATAAGGCTCTTTAACGTGGCGGTTTCTCCTTGCCTCCCACATCCTGCGTCGTTGACCAATAAATGGTCATCCGTCTTTAGGGACAATTTCTCACCCCAAAGGCAAGAGGGTGTCCTAACCACAACTTGACAGTGTCAAGTAGAGGAGGGGCAGTTTATACCGGCTGTCACTCGGTCTCCAGAGCCGCGTTCGCCACCTGTAGGTGTTGTCCATCTACCACCACTTGGAGATGAGGCTGGATATTTCCTTTCATCAAGGAATGAGACCATAAGTCATTACTCATCCACTCCAGTACTTTGGGAGACATTTCTTAAATTTAAAAACTTAATTATTTTGTATTAATCTCGCAAATTTAAAAAAAAGGTATTAAACACTCACATATATTAATGACGTATATTAACTAATTTGTTATAGAAATTGTTATAAATTATTATAACTTAAATTAGCATACAGTTACGACGGTCTAACTGATGCCGTATGGTACAGTGGAAAACAAAATACAAGACATCAATAAAGTCACTAAAAACCAGATTTAATTTTCACAATTTAATAGTTTGTAATCAACACGTCATTCAACAAGAATATGCTCGTACAATAATTCAAGTTAATCTGTCTACACAAATAATAATGTCAACTATAAAGAATTCCACACCATAATCATTTCGCACTAATACACCGCTTGATACGCACTGTGTAAATCGCCCGACAACAACTCGAACTTCGCTTGAATAAATCGCCGCTTAAACTACCGTCGCTGAGAGCCTATATTTATACCCCGCTGATATTCCAGAATAATCTGTCAATCTGAATGACGTGTTGAACAACAGGCGCTCTCGAGAATCCACTAGAAACAGTGTCCTTGAACACACTGCTCTGACCGGTATGATCCGGTATAGACTCGATAATAGACCAGTAATTGCCTTTCATCGCAAAGTAGCAGCAATATGTACGCGCACACATATTACAGCTGGAATAGCCGAGATACTTGTAGAACGTTACGTATTACGTACAATTTTCTTCGCATATATCGACTCATATGTAAGTAGCATTTTACATTTTACTTATAGTAATATAAACAACAAATAATAAGTAGATACGACTATAAATTATTAGAACATTTGTTGTAAATTAATATTTCTATTTATTTCCGTTCATAATTTCTACCAAGCTATTTATGACAAATAATTTTTATCCATTTCCGTACATAATAAATTACGCCTAGATTTCCTGAATACTTTGTACATCCTCAATTTTTTTTTTGTATTAATATATTCACAGCAAGCAGTATATTAAGTGAGTTACCAGAATCTTTTATAAACCGTAATGCCTTCCAGAATACCACTTTAATGTAAATATTTGTTCTTTCATTTTTCGCGTTATATTTATTTCACATTCCAGTTTTCCAAACTGACCTCTCTCTGTTTCTCTATTATACAGGAAGATTCCTGATTTGAGTCAGCTGCAATGGAAACGTGAATTAGTTGCTTGTGCTCGCACATGGTATATAAATGGACTACAGAAATTCCTTGTCACTATTAAGTTTAATCACTATTAAGCTTAAGTGGGTGGAAGACTTAAAGGAAATTGCATTGTAATGAACTAATAAAACAAAAAAAAATGAAGAAAAAGCTAAAAAAGGCTACACTTTTATATAATTATAATTTCAAAATTTCTCTAACTAAATTACACTCTACGCTCTACTATCCGTGATAATTTTTTGTGCTTTACTTCAACGTTTTTATTTGTGGATGTTCTCTCTTTATACTTATTTGTAATTAGATGCTCGTTTCTGCTCTCAAATCTATTTGCTAAAACCCCCATAATTGAGTCCCCAAGTGGCAGCATATAGTTATTATATAACTATAGGTAATATAATATTCAAGGGGTAATATATTATTCAAGGTAAAAAAAAAAGTTTCAACATTTTTTTTACAGATATTAATAGTAAAGAATTTTCTGGTTCCAAAACTATATCATTTATAGTTTATAGGCTTTTAATCATTTATGGAAAAAATTAATTTTTGGAGTAAACAATCCAGGAGAGGCTGAATACACGCAAAGGACAGTATTTTCGTTCTTTGCGTATCGATACACTTATCGATCTTCCGTATTTTCGGTTGTTGTTGCTAAACCATATGGTGATGTTGCCATCTCAATACTATAATGTGTGGGGCACATTCACAAACGATTAGGTGCTCTATTGCGAAAACTGAAATTGCAGCTAAAAGGCCAGAAACTAACAGGTAACCTACCGATAGGAAGTAAGAATAGACTTACAGATTCTGTGATTGACCAGCTGCAAAATATTTATGGGATGGCCATAAGAAATAATCTTACATCAGTAGATGATATGCGTCGAGCAATCTAGGCTATATATTTCCATGAGCTGTCGACCAATGGGAAACCAATGCACGGATTATGCCCTAAAGGTCCGGATACCTGGTGTAAATATAATGGACAATTAGAATGTCCTACTGACCTTCTTTACAATCAGAAGAATACTCTACCAGAAGCTATTATGCATATAATAAAGCCCATATTCAGAACCTTTCTAATCCAAATCTATTGAAAAAGTGTACGCATGGAAAGACTCAAAACTGCAATGAGTCTGTAAACAGCGTTATATGGACCAGGATACCAAAGAAGGTTTTTGTCGCATTAAAAACTACATTACATTAGGTGTGTATGATGGATTAACTTGTTTAATAAGGGATTTATTATGAAGAGTGAAGTTCTTGAAAACTAGGAATGAAGCCTGGATATTTCATGGTTGCTGCGATAGAAGCACTAGACAGTGAAATAATTAGAAATAGTGAAAAATCAATTTTGTGTTTTTTCGAAAATTGATTTTTTTAAGGAAAAGGAACATTTTCTCAAAAACTGTTTAAGATATTGGGCTGAAATTTTAGTGTATACTTATCTAATGATAGTATATGTTGCTGCGATAAGGTTTTACAAATACTTGTGTTACTTAAGAGTTATTAGCCATAAAGCATGAAATTTTAGAAGTGTTCAGACACTGTTCACAAAAAAATTTGTTCTTAAAAAATATTAAGTATTATATAAAACTAAACCGTGAGAAATTAGATAATAGCCCAATATATCACTGGTAAAAATTTGAAAACTGTATGTCAAATACGAGGTATTGAGAAAATCGTAGATATTGAAAAAATGTTCCTCGTATTAACACGGAGAAGTATAGGGATTCCGGGTCCCCTCAAAATAATAATTTATGTTATTTTTTCACTTCTACACTTTTTAAAGGAGTTACCAAGTATAAGTCCAGGGTAAGTGTAATAGAAGTTTCAGAACCTTAGTGTATACCATTTTAATTATAGTTTTTTAAGGAAGGGTTACAGTCGAGTTTATAAAATAAAGGTCGATGATTAAAGAAAAATATAGCTTTAATAACTAAATTTACCTTAATTTGTCCGCGTTGTCACTTCTTATAATTTTTCTATAGCGCGTTTCAGAGCTTATGCTTCATCATCAGATATTATATTTAAATAAAACTATCACTCACGTTATAGTATATATCTGTATATATTATCATATTATTAATATTAATATGTATCATATATATTATAATATATATGATGGACATATATATTATAATATATATGATGGAGCATAAGCTCTGAAAAACGTCATAGAAAAATTATAAGAAGTCACAAGCCTGACAAAATAAGGTAAATTTAGTTATTAATTCGTACAATTGACTTGGATACCGCATTTAACATGAATATTAAAATATAGCTGTAAATATTTCATATGTTACGACGGTCGTATTGTACAGTGGTAACAGAATACAGTCACTAGTAAAGTCAAAATTACCAGCTTTCTTTAACCACAAATAACAATTTGAAATCAACAAGTTACTCTCATACACTAATTCAAGTTAAATTTGTCCACACGTGATAATAATGTCACCTTATTAGAATATCGCACTAATTGACACAATAATCACTTTCTACTGATCCGCAACAATCATTTGATCCGCAACAATCACTCTACAATATCGTCAGGTGTACCTCTCCTAAGCCGGCCTTAGACGATTGTGTATACCCTGCAAGAGTTCCAGAATAATTTTATATTCTTTTGACGGCGTTAGGGCTTACTTTTTTTTGTTACAAGTTCTCGAAAAATCTAGAGGCTACTATTTTACCGCACGGCCTTGACTAAGAAATTGTACCTAGTTCGGCTAGGCGAGAAACGGGTAGAACGACACTCTTAACTTTTCAAGAGCGTTACATAATTATCGTAGAAATATAATGAAAAATCTACAGGCATTGCACAAATGCATTGCACAGAGAAGGGCATTGAAAATGCTTCAATAAATCTAAAAAATATATATATGTATGTTCATTCACCAATCAATGAATTCATTCTTCATTTACCAACGTACAGATTATAAGTTAAATGTAGTCGCACTCTTAAGCGAAGTTTTATATGTGTACTACGTTATTGACAACAAAGAAATAATTTCTATGGAAACTCACCGGTTCCCATTTTCGATCACGCACCAGCGATCGGCCGCAAATTTGCGACCCGTCCTTATAAACATTTTCAATGTTAAAATTAATGCGTTAGAGAAACACTGCGAATCAGGAAACTTCATTTTGTTCGGCCGTGTCAAATCTCCGTTTATCATTCTCCGTCTATAATACAATACACGTATCGATGCAGAAATTAACAGTCTATCAGTTACTAAATGACCATATGTGGCCACCAATTTGGCCCAGCGTTGCACTCACTGCACAGCTGGTATTCTTAAACTGTTAGAAACGGATAACCGGCCGGGGCGGGTAATTTATTAAGCCCGGGAAAGACTCCACGCAAAAAGAAGAGTGGAATTGTACAATTTTTCGAATCAATATTAGTGTAACACTAAGAGCTTCTATTACTTACACTTTACAATCCAATATCGTAAACCTGTGGGCTATCCATAACAAGAAGTTACTCTGAACTTCCTCAATAATTTTTGGAGTATTCTCCTCCACCTCCTATGGCGCTACAGCCCAAGTCGGGCCCTGGCCTCCACGAAACTCCGCCTCCAATCCACTCTATCCATTGCAACCCTCCTCCAGTTTCTTATCCCCATGTCACTCGCGTCCTCTGCAACGCCATCTTCCCACCTCTTCCTCGGTCTACCTCTGGGTCTCGTTCCCTCACGTGTAACCAGCAAAGCCCTCTTGGGGTTCCTGCCATCCTCCATTCTCATAACGTGTCCGGCCCAACGCACTCTTTGTATTCTTATAAACTTTGAGACTGGTATCTCTTTATATATTTGATACAGTTCGTTGATGTATCTCAGTCTCCGTGAGCCATTATCTTGTATTGGGCCTATAACGCGTCTGAGGATTTTCCTTTCAAAGGTGTCTACTATGTCGACTGTTTTCTGTGTGATTGTCCATTTGGAGTATTCTATGTTCTCCTATTCCATACAACAGAATCATGCTCTAGTAGTTTCTACCAAGTGATGTATAAAATATAGTGAAGAATACCACGGTGTTAAAATGATTTCCAAAACCAAAACGTTTAATAAGATGAGATTTCTTGTAGCTTAAAAGATTTTTGATGTAGATAGTGGTAGATGGGTGACAAGGAAAAACTTCCTATTATCTTTTCATAACTTGGTACACACAACTTTGTCTCAAAAAATAACATGTATTTTGCTCTTCCATTTTGCATTTTAGTACATTCACTGAAGGAAAAAAATTCAAATTAAGTGGCTTCTACGAGATTTTTTGCATAAGGCTAGATAAAAGGTGAGAAACAATTAAAAAAAAGTTTACATAAATTCCATTTCGGGTTTTCGAAAAAGAGGAGGGGCAAGGTACAAAAAAATTGTTTTTTTCAATTATCTTGAAAAGTAACAATTTTACGAAAAAAAAAGACAAATTACAAAAATTAAAGAGCATTACATTCTCTACAAAAAAGCTATTTGGCATTTTTCTTGTCAGACCAACACTTTGTGAGAAAAATGGAACTGAAATATTAGAAAAAAAATTGATTGTCGGAGTCCGCCCCGATGAGCGGGATAGCTAATTTTTTATGACATTGCAACATACAAATTTTAATAAAATCCGTTATAATAGTCGTAGAGACACAAACCAAAAAGCATTTTAAAGCTAAATGTTTTTACATTTACGTAAAATAAAAATAAAATAATTACGTTATTAATAAATACTTAAAATAAAGTAAAAACCTTTTTATTTTTTATTTTTTATTTTTTTCAACTAATCTATAAACATATTAACAATTTATTACAAATGTATTTACATTAAAAAAAAACTTCACAATATAAACTTTATATATACAGGTCGTCGAAAAAAATAATAAAAATTAGTATTGATTTATTGGGATAAAATGAGAGAGTTTTAAAATTTATAATTTTTTTCAGTTCGCAAGTAGGGCCTATACATCATTTCCTTAAGTTAAAACTTTTACAGAAATTTTCAAAATAAATATTTTTTAACAAAATTATGAACAAGTATTGGTCAAAGTGTCTTCTATAAGACTGGTGTGTAAAGAATTGTTAAAATTTAGATAAATTTTAATAAATGTAACTTTTATTAATAAATGTAAAAATATGTCCATCGGCCGTATTAATATTAATAGTTAAAAAGTAAAAAAAATATTAAAATGTAACTATTATACGTAAAACTAAAATATTTGAGGTTTCTCTTCTACATAGTGAGAATTTATATCTGTGCATGGGCATAAAAGGAATAGACCCTGAAAGTTGAAGAATTTTAGGGAGAGCGAGGACAGGTGGCACATGTGCCATACAGATGCGCGGTGAGCTGACACACAAGCTTGTACGTTGTAAGTGTTAGTGTGTAAACCGTTGCCGGATCGACTGTTATTTTATTTCGGAGCACGTGTAGTATTTATTTTTTGAAATTATCGCAACTTATTAATTCATTTTTCAAAATAAAAAGGTTCTACGATACAAGTGAAACTGTGGAAGCTGAATTTAATTTGTGCACACATTTTTCAAATATAGTTTATGATGAGGAAGAAATAGAAATAGAAGACTTGACTTCTGAATCTTTTCAAGGAATTGGAGAATAAATCGATTTTTAAATATATTTGTCATTATAAAAATAATTATTACAATTAAATTTTATAAATAAATGTACTACAAAATTATTTTTCACCTTGATATTTGTGAAAAATTCTGAAAAATCGAAGAAAAAAACGATATTTTAATAATTTTGTAAATCATAATAAGTTATAAGTAAATAATTTATAATTTGTATAAATACGAAATGTGTTTTACAAGTTATTTTGTTGTCAAAATCTTCAATGATTGGAAGAAAAAATTTTTTTGAATATATTTATAAAGTACATTTTTAATAAAATTTTTATTATAATGCGTAATAAATAAGTAAAAAATTATACATAATAATATATGCATAAATGAATAATAACGAGTTTTTAAACATATATTCTTGAAAAAATTGCATGTCTATTAAATAAACATGTATTTTATGTGAAAAACCACTTTGTGAAAAATTTTGCCAAAATTGAATTCATTTTTCTACTAAAAGTATCAACCTGACAAAAAAATGTTAATAACACTTTTTATGCAGACTTTTATGCTCTTCCTTTTTGGTCTTTTGTATGTTTCTTATAAAGTTAATATTTTTTAAGATAATCATGAAAAATGAATTTTTTGTACATTCCCCCTCCCTTTTTTCGTAAACCAGCGACTGAATTTTTGTAAACTTTTTTTAAACTTCTTTCTTACATTTTTATCTAGCCCTATGAAAAAATCTCGTAGAAGCCACTTAATCTGAAATTTCTATTTTTTTTCGACTTCAGTGACTGTACTATTTGCAGAATGTAATGCGGTACTTATGATAATCCGCATTGTTTTGTCTTTCTGTCCCGGACAAGAGAATCACAAAGCAGTTCCCTCAAATACAAAATTTACACTCAGATGTTTGACTGCGGTTTGAAGAACAAATTGTTGTCGCCACAAATTACTTGTACGCGAGAGAAATTGTGCGTGTTGTCGTGTGAGCGTGACGACCCTGTCTGTACAATACGCTTTGCTTCGGGCGCCCCTACTTACTGCGCACAAAGAGAGTTGGAAATTGAGGTGTTTCCTCGCGTTTGCTGTATTGAAGTTTAAACAGCCTTAAGCTGTGCGTGTCTATGATGAACTGCGTATTTTATTGTCACAGGCGTAAGATACACGTGTGTTAGACTCAAGTATGTTAGACTGAAGGAAGCAGGCAAACCAAAACATACCAATGTAGCAACTCGGTACACACTCAAATATCCACTCATCCTGTTTTTCATATTTTTACGAGGTCTCACGGATCATCGTATTATGTAGGCCTAGTGGAAACGAAATACCGACACAAATTTAATTTTTAATTCATCATATAAATGGTCTCCGGATCGCTTATAAGATTCAATTAATTTAAAATATACCTCATCTGATCCGTCAGCGATCTTGTAGTTTAATATTCCACTACATCTTTCGGGAATTAAATTCCCATCATCAGGTAAACCTCTTCTTACTAATAGACTATAAAGGAGTCGTCGGTGAAATTATTGAAAACACATACACACACGAACGAATAAAACAAACACAACTGCTAAAAATGACATAATTAAAACACCGTACGCACACAGCTAACGAAGACAGTGCGCACTGCCTGACAGTCACATATCATCTGGGCTGATTGCAAAGTTCACCGTTTATTTTATTACGGTATCATACAACGTGTTCGATCTAAAGCTGGTCGTTGAGCAAACTTTCTTTATGTATTTTGGATGCTTTGTAAATTTCGAATTCTTCCAACGCATCCATCAAACGACCTTTTCTAGTGACGTGCATGGGTACCATATTCTCCGCAAACCCAGTGTAGTTGTGATTTTCATTAATTAACTCTAATGCAAATTTAGACTTCGCTGATGTGATGTCCATTTTTTGTAAATGTTCTTTATATCTGTCAAGTAATCTCCTCCCCGTTTAGCCGATTTAAAACTTGTCACAACCATCAAATTGCAATTTATATACGCCTGAGCAATTTTCTATTACTTTAGGAGAACTTAACCTGAATATATTTTTTAAATTATTGACAGTTATGAATGAAATACCAGCATTATATATACAAATAATAGGGTTGCTACAGCTAGTGCCGTCTCCCGTCCTTCAACCTGGCATTCCGATTCTCCCGATGATCCCATTGTCCTTTCTCAAGTCCTCCTATACGTTGCATAGATTCATCCACTTCGTACCTCCAAGATCTTCTCGATCTTACCATTTTTCTACTTTCTAATGGACTCCATTCCGTCACTTTGTTGATCCACCTATTTTGGGCTCTCCGGACATGACCGTACCACACCAATCTTTTTTTCTTCGATGTAGTCAATTACACTTCTTTCCGCTTCCATTCTTCTTCTGATATCCTCGTTTATTGTTCGGTCTGCTCTCGTAATTCCACACCACTTCCTCCAATATTCCATCTCTGTGCAAGAATCTTTCTTTCATTCTTTTTGTTAATAACCCGTACTTCCGCTGCATACATCTTAATGCTTTGGACTATGGTCTGATATATCATTTTTTCGGTGCTTTCTCTAATATTTTTGTCCCATATAACACTGTGTAATTGTCTAATCCCTGTCCTAGTCTGCCCTAATCTACTTTTTATTTCCTCTTCCGTTGTGCCTTGTTTACTCAGTGTGAATACTAGGTACTTTAATTTGTCTGTTTCTCTAATTTTAACATTTTCGTCTACTTCAAAATCTGTTGTTTCTTCATCTCTAATTGCCAAGTATTCAGTCTTTTTTATGTTAATTTCCAATCCCATCTTTGTGTATTCTTCATTCAGCTTTCTGACCATGTAGCTTAGATCTTCTTCATCCTGGGCTATAACTACCTGGTCATCGGCGAAGCATAGTGTGTACAGGTGTTCATTTCGTATCGGTATTCCCATTCCATGGCATTTCTGTTTCCACATGGTTAATGCATATTCTAAAAATATCTTAAACAGCGTGGGCGATGCTGGGCAGCCTTGCAATAACCTTTTTGATGTTTTAAACCTACAGATAATTGTGTTACCTACTTTAATTTGTACGTTGTTGTTTTTATATAGATTTAAATATAAATACCAGCTTTAATGAGTCATAAATAACAATTTGCAATCAAGAAGATACTGTTATACAATAATTCAAGTTAAATTTGTCCACAGGGAATAATAATGTTAACTGTGTGTTTGATTCAAGTACGTTGGACTGAAGGAAGGCAAACCAAAGTTTCACATACCAATGTGGCAACAACTCACTACCCACGTGTGTATTCACGTGTTCTGTTACTTATGCGTATGCGTACACATGTTACACCTAGGTATAACAAACGCGATTACTTCTCTCAAGTGACTAACGAAAGCAATCTGATTAAATGTGGAAAGTTGCTCAAATAAAGAACTAAAAATTTAAGATACCCCTCCTCCGCCTCCTCCTCCTCCTCCTCCTCCTCCTCCTCCTCCTCCTCCTCCTCCTCCTCCTCCTCCTCCTCCTCCTCCTCCTCCTCCTCCTCCTCCTCCGCCTCCTCCTCCTCCTCCTCCTCCTCCTCCTCCTCCTCCTCCTCTGGCGCTACAGCCCAAGCCGGGCCCTGGCTCCCACCAATTTTGGTAGTTTCGTAACATCCGGTTTTCCGGGAATGGGTTGTTAGCCCATAGCCCAACCTCCAACCTGGAGGGCCAGGATTGTGATCGAGGTTTTCTCCTCTAGGTAGGTTGCTTTCACTACAGTTATGGAGTCCCACCTACCCCCTCAGTCGGAGTACTACAGACGGATGGGTCAAATTTTGACTTCCGCCTCCAATAATCCAACACATAGGCCGGTCCAGGATCGTTTCCTATACGCCCTGCCTCGGTACTGATGGATACTGCTGCCCTCCACCAGGAATGTTTATCGACCTTCCGGTCTAGATCCGTACTGTTCTGCGTCAACGGGGTCACCTCTAGTAGGATGTGGCTCTTCACCACGCAGTACGGTCTTGGCTGGAGAGAGGCTCATGGCTCCATTGGGAGCTACCATCACATCATCCAACCCTGAGAACTTGTGAGGACCAGTGCCCAGTCAACCCGAAGCAAAGGTGCTACCTCTCCAAGTTCCCTCGACTCCCTTAAGACACTCTGAATATATTAATGATATAAGACAAAATTTGTAGTGCTTACTTATAAACGAAAGAGACTTAGTACAATTAATTATAACGTCTAATACAACAGTTGTTTAAATAAACAAGAAAACTCTCTACTTTACTCTACGACAACTCTTTGTTAAGCAACTCGCTAAGCAGCTCGCTAAGCAACTCGCTAAGCAGCTCGCTAAGGCAGTTCGCTGGAACTGATGAAATTACTTTATATTCTGTCAGCTTTTCTACTCTACTTGTTTACTATTCTCATTACTAGAATAAACGAGAAAGTGTCCTTTGGTAGTAGATGTTTTGAGAGTAAACAAAATATTTTTATTAATAGTTATATAAAGCGTTACAAAATTAAGAACAAACATAGCTTGTCCTAAATCCCCCTTACATTGAAATTGGTATATCGTACAGTTACTTTGGGATAACAGTAAACCCATGATTAATATACACACAATGAAATAATAGTTAATATACAATAAAATAATATTCAGCATTAACGCACACAGTCACACGTTTTAGTCTAGCTATATTCTCAACGAAGCTGTATTCTCTAATATCTATGAGTTATTTTTAATTTATAACATTTTCGGTTTAACTTATCACTCTTGCAGACATTAAATTGCTTTCTTATCTCAAAATGCTGAAAAAAATGTATAGTTTTGAACAGTTTACACAACTATACACAATCAGGAAAGATAACTGGTTTCCGGCCTTTCGGGTAAAATATCCAGTTGAATTAACAGCTGTATTCGGCTTTTATGATTTTTGATCTGACAACCACTGTACGGTTATTGTTATGACATTAAACATAAGCTTATATATATAAATATATAACGGAACTTTACAGTTGTTGCCGTTTCTCCGTCCCCAACTTCCATTGTAACCTATCGTAGCATGTAACTTCTTCTAAATTTCTCGTAACCATTGCTTCCGGTACGTCATCTCACCAACTCCTTCGTGGACGTCCTTTTTCCTCCTCACCGGTGGTATCCATTCCAGCAGCATTTTGCGGGGCCATCTGTCATCTTCCATTCTCTTCACATGCCCAAACCAAGTAAATTGTCTTCTTTCTATTTCATCTATTATTGTCCTGTCAATATTCATCTCGGCTCTAATAGTCTCATTTCTAACCCTGTCTAATTTTGATCTTCTACAACTCCTCCTGAAGAAGTCCATTTCCGCTGCCATAAGTTTTTTTCTTATTTACGTTTGAAACATAAGCTTATATTATTGGAATATTTAATCGATTTCTAAAAACCTCGCATGGAGAGAACTCAGGTAATGTTTTACAGAACGGTTGCCGTCCAAATATTGAACTATGGTAGCAAAACATACTTCCCTGCAAAGAAACACAATAAGAGTGTACAGACAAAGGATGTTTCTCGCAAGAGTGACAGGACGTTCCTTCAAAAGTGAAACAAGACCAAAAAAAAAAACAAGATTATGCAAGAAAAGTGAATTTGAATGGCAGCATTACAAATGGACCGGGATTTTAAGCCACGTCCGTGAAGATTTTAAGTATGTGTTAGCTTCCTTAGTAGAGGTTACCAACCTGAAGCTAAGTAGTTAGGTGTTGGGGCTGCCACCTTCAGGTATCGTAACTTCAGGCCTGTTTTCTGTTGGGGGTGTCTCTCCTAGCCGAAGGTTTCAGTTTAAATGCCCTGGAAACTCGCCTTTCAGCCTCTTCCGACAGTTGCGCAACGCACATCCATTGTACTCAATGCTTTCCACCTGCCACGCGGCTTTCGCCTTCGAGGACGTGGAAGTAGCCTTGGCTGGCGGAGCTGACTTGATTTCTCAAGTTCCGAATTTTGTCGGGAACATTGGGCATTAACCGGAACTAATAGGTCCATTTCCTTTCGGCAAAAAGACAACCCTTCGGTACCATTTACCAGCCTTTGACCGCCTTTTCAAGCTACATACAACATAAAAATTTAATTCCAAAGAAGAGCAGAATTTAGGCAGATGGTTAACTGATACGTTAAGTGCTTATAATTTGCAAAACAAGTGGTACAAGAAGAAGGATAATAAAAAGAAGACAAGAAGGAAAATAAAATAAGTAGAAGAATAAGAAGATGATAAAAGTAAGAAGAAGAAGGAGAACGACGACGAAGAAGGAGGAGGAGAAGAAGAATAATAACAACAACAAGATAGCGGTGGTGAGGAGGAGTAGGAGAAACAGGAAGTGAGGAAGGAGGAGGAAAAGGCGCAAGAGGAGAAAGAGGAAGATGAAGTTCGAGAAGTAACAGGACGACGACTACGACTTCGAAGAAGAAAAAAACGAAAGAAAAGAAAAGGAGAAGAAAAAATGTTCTCTCTCTCACACACACAAACGCGCGCGCGCACACACACAAACACGTACGTAGTCATATATTCACACGGTTGTTTAACTGTTATACAAAATTTGCTGCAGTTTTATAAAATTAAGTAAAATAATGGTTTTCTCTTAAGCGAATATAATTTTTGTTTTTATAAAGCACATTTTGCAAGGTTAAATTTGCATCATAAGAATTAAACGATATCCAGATGTGTTTTATAAATTCACAATTTGAAGTCACAATCCTCTTCAAGAGAACTGCAATGAAGAATAGATTTTTTTACGTTGAAAACGAATCGTTTACCTAAATAAAGATCAAATATTTATATTGTAAACCGTACATACGGTTAATTGGTGTTGTTGATAATTTTTGTAACGATGAAACGTATAATAACATTTACACTTTAGCCAGTAAGCGTATAGGCGGTGATGGGTGTAGCGATGAAGCTAAACCCGTTTTCATTTTGCCAAACAGTACTCGTGGGAAATGTTGTTTGCAATTTCAGAACGCTATAGACTACATCTCAACCTGCTTGTAACGATTATCTCACGGCCTGCCCTCAAGCGTTCTCCACACTCACACACTGTACACTCAACATCTCCCAGTTTACCTCAGCGTCCGTCTATTGTTTGCCTCTACTTCTTACAGCACCTGGGCTTCACTCATTACTACACATACACTGTGCTGTTCAGTTTTAAAGAAAATAAGAAATCTATTGGTACGACGGTCTTACTGATCGTTGTGTTGTTCAGTGGAAACAAAATACAGACTCCAATGACGTCACTAATTAACACTTTATTTAGTCACAAGCAACAATGTGAAATCTACGAGGTACTATCATACAAGAATGCAAGTTAAATTTGTTCAAACTCAATAACAATGTCAACTGTTAGGGTTCCTCACTAATTATACAACACAATAATCACTTTCCACTGATCCTTAAAATCACTTGAACAGCACTCTACTACAACAACGCTAACTGTTACTAACTTCTAAGCTGTTGCTTATGTTAGTACCGCAGATGTTCCACGAATAATTTTCCATACTTCTGGTCGCGTGCCAACATAATTTGCGTAGTTCAGAATATGAGTTTAATATGGTAACCAAATCACTTGTACGAATTAATAAATTATTTACCTTAAATTATCCGCCGTGTGATTTCTTGTGCTTCGTCTATGACGCGTTTCAGAGCTTATGCTCCATCATCAGATATTAAAAAGGTAAAACTATCACTCTTGCGAGATTAATTAATTAATTAACTTCTTAATTTTGACATTTTAACTTCTTAACGATCTCGCAAGAGTGATAGTTTTACCTTTTTAATGTCTGATGATGGAGCATAAGCTCTGAAACGCGTCATAGACGAAGCACAAGAAATCACACGGCGGATAATTTAAGGTAAATAAGTAGTTCAGAATGCTCAAACGTTCCGGAAGGTACTTTTGTGCACGGCCTTGACAGAGACACTGCACCCAAACGTGTACAACGCTTACGTAACTGCTCCTATTTACGTAATTTTCGAGAGTGTTATGGAACGGTCGTGAATGTATTATTAGTTTCCTGGTCCCTATATTCAGAGGTTAAAGTTTATATCCACGGTTTGAATACAAAAAAGCGCATTCTGTTCCTTTTTTACCCGCTGTTATTGAATAATACATAATACTGACCAAACGATGATTATCTAAATGATTGTGATGACTATTAGTTACGTGATAGTGACTGTGATGACTGTGACGACAGTTACGTAACGCTATCGAAACGTCAGCAGGTGCAGTTACGTAAACGTTGTACACGTTTCTCGGCAAGTCGAGCAGGTGCAGAGTCTCTGTCTAAGCCGTGGACTCAAGTAGCTTGGAGACTGTTCGAGAGCACTCTTATCTACACAAATTATGTGTTGGAACGCGGCCAGAATTATGGAAAAGTATTCTGGACTTTGTTTGGGATGAATATAAGCAACAGCGGCCTTAAAGTTTTAGACTTTAGTTGCACCTGAAAATGTAGAGTGCGAATCAAGTGTTAGTTGCCGATTAGTGGAAAGTGATTATTATGCATGTTAGAATAGTGCGGAATTCTAATGATTCATAATGTTATTATTACGTGTGGACAAATTTAACTATACTTATTGTATAAGAGTACCTTATTGATTTAAAATTTTATTTCTGACTAATTAAAGCAGGTAATTAGTGACTTTATTGGTGTCTGTATTTTGTTTCCAATAACCAACACGACGATCCGTAAGATTGTCGTAACAATATCACACAGAGATTTTCTAAGTTTACTGAATTTCATAGCCTGTTACGAGTTTATTGTGCACAGTAAATAAAGGGTTACAGTAGCCTGGAAGAAAATGTGTTGCAGGAAGATCACAGTTTTACCACTCTGATACTCTGTTGTGAAGAACGTTCAGTTAAATTCTTGCATTGATAATAAACTGTTCATATATATTTTTTTTTATTAATAATGTTTTACAATTATTATTTTCCAATCTGAAAAGTTTAGTTGCACTTAAGACGCTTGTACGATCCTGCATGTTTTACTTTCTATATGAGCATTGCTAAGAACCAATATTTTTTTTTCGGTATTGCTAGTGATCTTTATACCAAAAAAAATCTGCACTAAACCATCATATCATCATCCACATTCTCAATGTTCACAAATCATCATCTTTAAGAATGATTTGTTCCC